>CP139509.1:143939004-144521500 GCA_021014915.2 Artemisia tridentata subsp. tridentata
CAATGCCACCTGTTGGTACCACTTGAGGAGTTTTGTCTTGGAGTGTTTTGGAGGGGAGTAGGAGGGGGGGAGGTTGAGTGTAGCAGGGGAGGTAGGAGAGGGGTTGCAGACAATGATGGGGAGTGGTGGTATTAGTTTTTGGCGGGCAAAACAATGGGAGAGGGAAGGTTGTTTGACCCCGTTTTTTTTTATTGATTGACTTTGGCCTGGGGTTCAAACGGGGGTTCAATGGGTTAATGGCAGGGGGTTCAAACGAGTATGGTCTTTTATTAATAAAAAGATTGGGCCGGGTTTTGGATTTGGGCTTGGCTTTGGATTTGATTAATAACAAGTTTTGAAATGGGCTGACTTGGCCCATTAAATTGGGTCGGGTCAGCCCATAAAAATTTGTTTCGGGAACGATTTTCCAAGCTGAATCCAATGCTATATCCCGTGATTAAATCTGACTCCATCTGATTTTTGCCAAATGCACACATTTTGTCGAGTCGATCTGAAATTTGCCGTTTTTGCTCTGTTTTCAACCTTTTGTACCTGAAACACATAAAAACACAAACCAAGGATATCTGCAGTAATATTTGGGTGTTTTTGTGTCTTTTATGGGTCTAAAATGATGAGTATTCACACACTCATCATGAGGCTAACACCAAAGGTGTTTAGCCACTCATATTCATAAATGCAGAAAAATGAATGTTTAACATGATTAATGAAAACATAAATTCGATACAAAGATTATGAATGATAAAACTTATGATTGTAGCGTGAATTCTCCCTTGGAAATGACTTGTATGCTGGTGGAACTTCGTTCTCCTTGCTCCCTAATTCCCTCTGTACTTTTGTGTGGTGAAAGTGATATCCAAAACTCGGAATTAGAGCTTGTATTTATAGTGCCCGACTATGCTACGGCGTAGCTCTAGGTAAGACTACGCCGTAGCCCTTGTAAATAGCCACTACGCCGTAGCTTGATCAGAGGCTACGGGCGTAGAACTCTCGTTAACACATCTACAACGTAGTTATATTAGGAACTAGGTCGTAACTTCTTCAAGGATCACGGAAATTCTTCTAAGTATAGGAATGAAGATCTACGGCGTTGCTTGATGTTAGCTACGCTCGTAGAAGTCTCGTAAACATAACTACGCCGTAGTCTAGAATTTGACTACGCCGTAGGTCTTTGGTCTTCGTTTGACTTTAGCCTTCAATGAGTGCTACGGCGTAGGTAGAGAGTACCTCTACGCCGTAGTTAGTGCTAGATCCGCATACTTCAAATATTTTCATTAACAACCTTCCAATTCCGCATCTTTTCGTTCCTATGCTCATCTTTGCCCTGAAAACAGAATATAAACAAATAAGAGTATATATCCTCATAAAATAATACAAAAGATGATCATAATAGGGGGAAATTAACACTAAAATAACGGAACTATTTGATGTTATCAAATATCCCCCCACTTGAACTCTACTTGCCCTCAAGTAGACCTTATTAGAATAATTTTCAAAAAGATATCTCCCGAGAAACTGGAAGATATGAATCTAAAAACTTCCTATGCTAGAATATATCAAAGCCGAACACCTCACGAAATGGGAATAAAACACTCATGCTCTCTCTCTAATCTAAGTGTTAATTTCGGGGTGATCACTCAACGCACAGTCATAGTATGTATTCTATCATAGGCTTGGCGGTTACACAAGTCTCCACCACTAGAGCTAAGGTCGAAACAATTTTTAAAGGTAATATTGGATGAACACATATAAGGCTATTGGTGTAGTGTTGTTACTAACATACTACGACAAAGGCGACAAAGGCATTGATACATGACCGGAACGCCGGGCAAGACACCAATGACTACTCAAATCCCTCACCTAAGCATGCTTCACAACAAAAGGGTAGGATAAGACATGAGATGCACAAAAATGGTGTAAAATAAAAAATGAAAGCAAATAGTCTTAGCCCATTGGTAGTCGTTGTTGAGGTATCATTGTTCGACGAGGAGGCGCGAAATTGAGAATTGACGACGGTTTTGATAATCGGGCGATCTTGAATAATCACAATAGTTTGAGTGATTTTTAAACTAGTAATGAGAATTATAAAGCAAACCAAATAATACTAGAAACTAAAGCACACAAATCTAGAAACATAAATACGAATTAATAAACGTAAATTTAAACGTAACGTAACAACTAAAATTGCTAAAACTAAGAAAATCTACTCCTACGGGCTCAATTGAAATTTCTAAAAATTAAAAATGATAAAAGAAAATTTCTGGAAAAAGAAAATTATTTTTTTGACTTTTATTTTATTTATTATGAATTAAAAACGGATTTAAACTAATTAATTTATAAAAAATATTAAACGATTTTGGAAAAATCTAAAAATTTGCAGGAAAGTCTAAAAAGCTAAAAAGGTCCTAAGAAAATTAAAATGGAAAAATAAGCTATCCTAAATAAGCCAGAAATAAGCTAAACGTGGCTAATAAGCAAATTGGCAAAGAAGGTGATTAATATTAAATTTTTCAATCTAATATTGAAAAAGACCCAAGGGCGGATGGTGTTTGTGTGTTGTGCTATGTGCTTTGAAGGGCTGAGGTCTGGGGTTCGAATCCCAGCCTTGGCCTTTTTGCAAATTATTTTTATTTTTTTTAATTTTTCTTTTAAAAACTTAATAAGCACTAAAAAATAAGACACTTTAAAAAAAAGAAAAGTTTTTAAAACTTGAAAATAAGCTAATTATAAGCTGAAAAGATGAGCAGTTTTGACTTTAAGTGTGAAAAGCTAATTTGGAAATAAGCTAAAATTAAGCAAATAAGCACTATTTGAAACCAAATGTAAGACCCGTTTCCCGGGTATTGGGACCCCACCCTAGATGAAAATAGATAAGGGCCTTTCGTGATTGGCTAGCCAACATATGTTGTGTTTTAGTCAAACCCGATAGTCAAAATATGACTAAAGTGGTTATGTAAATATGATGCGTAAGTAAAGGGGCCTAAGTTGCCAAGTATTAAATATGTGTTATAAGTTAGTTTGTGGCCAAATTAGAAGGAATGGAACTTGAGGGGCCATTCTTGCCCATTGCCCAAAGATGTCACCTAACTAGTTATATCTAGTTTTATCTAGATAATTCTCTCATTTTTGAGAGAGGGTGAGAAGGCCGGATATTTTAGAGAGAAGAAAAGAGAGGGAAAGTAAGGTAGGTGATGATCTATGAAGAAAATGATGAGGATCAAGTGTTATAGTCTTCCTTAGTAATGATCTTCCCACAAGTAAGTAATCTAGTGCCTTATTTAGTAAAGTTGTAGATGAGAAGAAAGTGGGAAATCATCATATGATGTGGGTATGATCATATGATGATTTGGATAGAAAGATGATTATGTTTTGATGGGTTTTAATAACCCTTGTTATGTGATTTATTATTATATTGCTAGGTTTTTATTATTTGTCAAGAATGATGATGAGGAAGGAAGATTATGATGATGATGATGATGTTTTGATGTTGTATAGCTTGGTTTGAGGTAAGTAAAATGATGATAGCATATGTTATATGAATTTCTATCATATTGTGTTATGTATGTTTATGTTGAGAGGATGAGCTTGGATATGCTTATGTGGTGCCATGTCTATGGCTTATGTGTTGAGATGATGCTATGGATATGTTGATGTTATGTGCTAGATGAGGCTTGAGTAGTATGCTATGATGTAAGTGTTTTATGTATATGATGCATTATGTGGATTGAAGTATAATTGTATGATATGATCGTTTTACTTACTAAGCCTTTGTGCTTACGGTTTAGTTGTCTAACCATTTTGTAGGTTGGCATGCTTGTATGGATGGCTTGAATATAGTGATTAAGGATTTGGATATGCAAGAGTTAAGGTAGTGTTTATTTAGGAGCTTAGGTAGAATACCGAGCTCATTCAAGATGATACCCCCGTGAGTCCATAAACGGTTTGTAATGTGGAGTCAAGTGTGAAATTGTATGTTAATGGAGTCATAACGATTTGGAAGTCTAACGGTGGGTCTAAGTATGTTTTATGTGTTTTTGAGTAAAGTTAAAGGGGCGTTTGGATTATGTGTGAAAATACCCATTTTGGGTCGTAAACGGGTCGAGTACCCTTGAATCATGTTTTTTATGTTAATCTAAGGCTTTTGGTAAAGTTTGGGTGGTTAACGGTGTGTCCAAGTGAGTTTAATGGTTTATGGTCAATGTTTAAGGGGGGTGTTTGGCAAAAGGGTAAATGTACCCATTTTGATGTGTAAACGGGTCAAGTGTCGTTGGAACATGTTTGGTATGTTAATGTAATGAAGTTGGTCAATTTTGGTATAAAAATGAAGTGGTATAAGTGGTTTATGGTGTAAATGGGTCAAATGGGTTATTTGCATGACCCGTCTAATTTTTAAGGTACTATTTCGGGTTGATTGGGTATGAAAATGATTTTGTATGTTATGTTAATGGCCTTGAGTGAGTTTGGTGTGGATATAAAGTAGCATGGGTCGGTTTAAGTGAAAAAGGGCCAAATTTCGGTTTGGTTATGCCAAATTTCGGTTTATACCGAAATTTGGTACAAAAGCCCAAATTTCGGTTTCGAATTTCGGTTTCAGTTTGGCAGATTTTGGTAAACTTTGAAAAATCATAACTTTTAATCCGTAAGTCGTCACGGGTCGTACCACCTATCGTTTTGAAGGTAATTGAGTCTACTTTCATTTAAAAATAGCCTCAAGGGCTGAATGTTTACCCATTTTTGTCAGTTCATAAAAGAATGACAGCAGGTCAGTTTTGAGAGGTCGTTTCCGCGTAAAAAGTTTCAATTTTTGGTCTAAGCGGGCACGGGGTGTAACAAATTGGTATCAAAGCTTCGGTTTAAGTGAATTAGGTTTCCACTTAGGGTTGCCTAGTCTTAAACCACTCGTAGAAGCCTTAGATGTAAGTGTTAGACTGCGCGGAAACTAATTGCTAAGTGTTAGACGTATTATATTTTATGTTAGTTGAGCCTTTTGATAATTAGTGATGTATGCTTGTGATGGTGTTGTTGTGTATGAGATACAAGTCCATGGGGACTTGAGATGTTTAGAGTAGTAGTTGGCCGAGCACCTCGGTTGGTGCCGGTGTTGATATTGTGATTATGTGATGTAAGTTCGTAGAGGACTTGAAATGTTTATATGATTAGATAGCCGTGCACCTTGGTTGGTGCCGGTGATTTTGTATTGAGATATGTGAATGTATAGTAGAGCCATGGTGATGGCATGCGAGTAGAAATGCTATGTGGTGTTAGAGACGGGATTAGTAAGTGAACTAAGGTTTATGATGCCTAGCTATAAGATGGGCTATTGCTTGTGATTAGTTAGAAGGTCGATGACTTAGACAATGCTTGGTTATGCAATATGATATATGAGCCATAGACTTTATGCTTTGATTTATGTTATGAATGTTTTAACACTTGTCGGATAAGTGTTAAGCGTTATGATATGATTGCATTATATGATGTTAAGTGTTGTTGATTATATGATGATAAGTCTATGGTAAGTTTATTGTATGATTAAGCTTTATGTGATGTGCTTGAGAGCACGTTTGTATTGAATTGTATGGATGGGATAGATGTAATAGAATGCGTGTTAGGTGTTGACCTAGTTGAGGTCGTTAAAGCTAAAAAGAAAACATTGATATGTAAAAAGAGTTAAGAAGCATGCTAATAATTTGAAAAAGTTTAAATGCTTAAAAAGATTTAGATAAGTAAGAAGTGAGTAGCGAAGTATGTTTATAGCTGATGTTTTGAGAAGCGTGAAATCTTATATGCTAAACTAAATGAGAAAGTTAAGGTGTAAAGTTAAGAAGTGATGAGAACATGTTGCATATAAAACATGATAAATTGATAAAGTGCTTGTGATATATGGTAAAGTATGATTAGTCAAAGGGATGAATAAAATATAGATTACGCTAGAAGTCATGGGTGACTTGAAGTGCGCTAGAAAGAAACGTAAAACATGAATGTGATCATGTTAGTATATAATTGGAATATGTATGATGAGATTGGTGATAGTGTAAAAGAATAAACCTATGTAAGGTTTGTATGCATACAAGTTGAATAAACTAAATGAAGTGACAGTATGAGGTGAGAACATGGTCAACAAGGGTTGACGGGAAATAGTAAGAGTGTGTTGTAAGAACACGTAGAAATGTATAAGTTGTAATGAATAAGCATTACATATAAATTGTCTAAATAAAGATGGCACATAGTTAGTGTATGAGTCAACTTGGGGTTGACGGATGAAAGATAAGTGCATTGCGGAAATGCTAACATAATAAATGTGAAAGTGTTATATAGATTGTCTAGATGATAGAAAGCGTGATAGTGAATGTCGAGATTGCGTAAGGCAATGAAAATTGAATAAATGATAGTGCGTGCCTAATTATGAAAGTGCAAGAAAGATAAAATAAGTAAAGATGATAAGACAGATATAGCTTGGATCCAATGCTCGAGTTTTGACATCCTTTGGGATGGCCTAGTTTGCCTTTTATGGCATGATTGTTAGCTTGCCTTCACCGGCATGGTTTGCCTATATCCTTGGCATTATGTTAAGGTGTCTTTACGACACGATGGTAAGGTGTCTTTATGACACGATGGCAAGGTGTCTTTATGGCACGATGTTAAGGTGTCTTTATGGCACGAGGTTAAGTTGCCTTTTATGGCATGATGTTAGCTTGCCTTATGGCATGGTTGTCAGCTTGCCTTTTTCGGCATGGTGGTTAGCTTGCCTTATGGCATGGATGAAAGTTAGTGAGATTGGATCCAAGGCTAGAAAATATGGAAATTAGATAAGTACGAGTGTTAGGTCGGAAGCGTGTAAGTAGGATGGTTTATGGTTTCTTGATTTAAATGGATTGGGACGCCTTTTCATTTGAATGAAGAAATTGTAAATCACCGAACCATGAATTTGTATTTCTTGATTTACATAGATCGGGACGCCTTTTATGTGAATGAAGAATTACAAATGAGTGGGCTTATGTGTGACCGATATGACATGAGTACGGATAGTGATATGAGATAGTGAAAAGTAAAACTGGTTACACGTCATAAGAAAGATAAATACAAATAAAACTTATAGTGGTGATAAGATAATGTGTGAAACCTTAAGTTAGACGTCTAAATTGAATTATGTTATATTTTGATAAGTTAATTTGTGAGCATTTCTAGAAATTGATAAAAAAGTTTGCTTAAATGATGCGTGTGATAGATTTTGAAAGGTGCCGTTGGTATGGTACTTTGTATATTTTTGAGATAAGTTGCCGGTTTTTAGTATAGATGTGTATTTGGTATTATGTGAAAGGTGAGATTTGCCGGATTTATGATGATACGTTGTGTTTAGTGCATTGTTGAATGCCGTGTTATAGTGTTGAAGTTTGACTCATATAGAGTCAAAGTAGTAGATATTTCCGGATGACAAGTCGTCATTGTTGGAAATCTTAGAAAAGTTTATGATGAGAAGTATGCTTTTAGTGGATTATGAGTTGTGTTTATGTCTAGTAAGAGTATAATTTGCAAGATCATGTAGATCGTTGCGAGGAATTGGACTAGAAAGCATGAGAATAAGGACATGTTTATGTTGTGAATTAGTTTCGGATAGTTTTAGACGAGAGATTTCGGGGACGAAATCTAAATAAGGGGGGTAGAATTGTTAGACCCGTTTCCCGGGTATTGGGACCCCACCCTAGATGAAAATAGATAAGGGCCTTTCGTGATTGGCTAGCCAACATATGTTGTGTTTTAGTCAAACCCGATAGTCAAAATATGACTAAAGTGGTTATGTAAATATGATGCGTAAGTAAAGGGGCCTAAGTTGCCAAGTATTAAATATGTGTTATAAGTTAGTTTGTGGCCAAATTAGAAGGAATGGAACTTGAGGGGCCATTCTTGCCCATTGCCCAAAGATGTCACCTAACTAGTTATATCTAGTTTTATCTAGATAATTCTCTCATTTTTGAGAGAGGGTGAGAAGGCCGGATATTTTAGAGAGAAGAAAAGAGAGGGAAAGTAAGGTAGGTGATGATCTATGAAGAAAATGATGAGGATCAAGTGTTATAGTCTTCCTTAGTAATGATCTTCCCACAAGTAAGTAATCTAGTGCCTTATTTAGTAAAGTTGTAGATGAGAAGAAAGTGGGAAATCATCATATGATGTGGGTATGATCATATGATGATTTGGATAGAAAGATGATTATGTTTTGATGGGTTTTAATAACCCTTGTTATGTGATTTATTATTATATTGCTAGGTTTTTATTATTTGTCAAGAATGATGATGAGGAAGGAAGATTATGATGATGATGATGATGTTTTGATGTTGTATAGCTTGGTTTGAGGTAAGTAAAATGATGATAGCATATGTTATATGAATTTCTATCATATTGTGTTATGTATGTTTATGTTGAGAGGATGAGCTTGGATATGCTTATGTGGTGCCATGTCTATGGCTTATGTGTTGAGATGATGCTATGGATATGTTGATGTTATGTGCTAGATGAGGCTTGAGTAGTATGCTATGATGTAAGTGTTTTATATATATGATGCATTATGTGGATTGAAGTATAATTGTATGATATGATCGTTTTACTTACTAAGCCTTTGTGCTTACGGTTTAGTTGTCTAACCATTTTGTAGGTTGGCATGCTTGTATGGATGGCTTGAATATAGTGATTAAGGATTTGGATATGCAAGAGTTAAGGTAGTGTTTATTTAGGAGCTTAGGTAGAATACCGAGCTCATTCAAGATGATACCCCCGTGAGTCCATAAATGGTTTGTAATGTGGAGTCAAGTGTGAAATTGTATGTTAATGGAGTCATAACGATTTGGAAGTCTAACGGTGGGTCTAAGTATGTTTTATGTGTTTTTGAGTAAAGTTAAAGGGGCGTTTGGATTATGTGTGAAAATACCCATTTTGGGTCGTAAACGGGTCGAGTACCCTTGAATCATGTTTGTTATGTTAATCTAAGGCTTTTGGTAAAGTTTGGGTGGTTAACGGTGTGTCCAAGTGAGTTTAATGGTTTATGGTCAATGTTTAAGGGGGTGTTTGGCAAAAGGGTAAATGTACCCATTTTGATGTGTAAACGGGTCAAGTGTCGTTGGAACATGTTTGGTATGTTAATGTAATGAAGTTGGTCAAGTTTGGTATAAAAATGAAGTGGTATAAGTGGTTTATGGTGTAAATGGGTCAAATGGGTTATTTGCATGACCCGTCTAATTTTTAAGGTACTATTTCGGGTTGATTGGGTATGAAAATGATTTTGTATGTTATGTTAATGGCCTTGAGTGAGTTTGGTGTGGATATAAAGTAGCATGGGTCGGTTTAAGTGAAAAAGGGCCAAATTTCGGTTTATACCGAAATTTGGTACAAAAGCCCAAATTTCGGTTTCGAATTTCGGTTTCAGTTTGGCAGATTTTGGTAAACTTTGAAAAATCATAACTTTTAATCCGTAAGTCGTCACGGGTCGTACCACCTATCGTTTTGAAGGTAATTGAGTCTAATTTCATTTAAAAATAGCCTCAAGGGCTGAATGTTTACCCATTTTTGTCAGTTCATAAAAGAATGACAGCAGGTCAGTTTTGAGAGGTCGTTTCCGCGTAAAAAGTTTCAATTTTTGGTCTAAGCGGGCACGGGGTGTAACCAAATAAGCACAATTTGAAACCAAAAGCTAGGAGCAAGTCTTATCTACAAAATGAAACATGATTTAACTAAAAACAACAAGCTGAGCATCACAAATAAGCTAGAATAAGCACAAACAGATTCTATATTGAGACAGAAAAGGACAACAGCAGTACTACTTGAAGGCATAATTAAGCAGTTCAATTAAGCTCCAAACTAGAATTAAAATGGGGCAAAAGCTTCACTACACTACTGGCTACTCCTAAAAACTAAAAGCCCTAAATTTAACAAGCCAATTGAAGCTCAATTAGAGCTAAGATCAGCTATGTTTGGACTGTTACTGCTGAAGCAGAGGAGACAGTGGCCAGAGGGGCAGCTTTGAGATCAAGTTTAAGTACTAAAGAAAATCTAAAAATTAAAAGAAAATTATATTTGCAAACACTACCTAGGAGACTATTTAAATCCAGAATATCAAGTAATTCTAAGCTATAATGAAGAAATTAAAAATGCAAAAGAAAGGCTGAGTAGAAAAGAATTTTGGCATTTTTGACTTGTTGAGAATGATACAAGTTTGACTAAGATGGATTTTTATTACTTCTAATCTACTGTAAATGATATTATTAACTATGATTGAGCTATATTAACCAAGATTAACTACTTTTATAAAGATTTGATGCAAAAATTATTTCATAAAACTCAACAGTTAACAGCTTAGGCTGAATTGAAGCTAATTTTGACTATTTAATGCTATGAACTACTAAATTATGCTATAACTAGTCCATACTATCCTATTGCAGTCTATCTTAACTACTATATCAGCCAAACAACAACATCAACTCCTACTTTACCCTAAATCCAAACAGCCCTTAATCTATGTAAAACACTTCAAATCTAAGATTTAAGCTGGGATTCACCAAACATAATACTAAATCACTACTCTAAGCTAATTTGAGAACAAAATAACCATAGAACAACAACACTTAACAACTAGAACACTGATTTGCAGATTCACTTGAAATGAAACAGTAGAACTAAAAAAAACTAAGAAATAGCATCTAAAAACACAACACAAGCAAGTAATAAACTATATTAAGCTAAAATGAACTGAGATTAAGCAATAGAACAATGACAAACCATCTACACTATATATTTGAGCTATGACAGTAGAATAGGATAATTAGAAGCTTACAAAATACCCCTCAGCTTGAACAGAGGGATTTTCCAATGTAGCCTATCTTTAGATAGGCCAAATACTTCTCTTTCTCTATTTGATCTATCAGTATAACCCCAGATTCATCATCACCAACCTCTTTGACTTTTCTTGACTTTTTATGAATTGAGAAATTAGAAACTGAGCTAAGCTAAACCAATGCTCACAGTAGCTATGGAAGCTAAAATGAGCTTGTATCTACACTAATGAGCTTGATTGCAAGCTTAGTTTTAGAAATTTAAACGTTATTTTTGGATTTTTTATATTTTTCTTATTTTTTTTTGAGATTTTTTATTAATAATGAAACTGAAATGAATAATGTAAATAACTAGTTTAATTAAGAGATAAACAAACTGAGAAATGATTTAAGAGAAACTAACAACAAAAGGAATAAACAACATTAAGTGAAAAGTAAAATCGAAATTTTATTAAACTTGAAAATACGAATTACAAGTGAACTAATCTGAATACATTGAAATTAAAAATAGCATCATAACAATACTCTCAAAACTAACTCTGAAATGAGGAGAGGAGAACCCTATATATAGCCGGTTGAGGAAGGATCTAGTAGGTGAGGTCACGATTGCCAAGCTGGAAATCCGTGTGCCTTGTTCTTCTTATGAGCATATTCTAGCCCTTGATCGTTTCCCAATCATTGCCAACCAATTTCCACCCTTGGATTGATAGATTATGATGTGTTCGGTCCAATAAGAGTCTGCCACGTCCACAATGTGTGCTTCTTTAGCTAACACCCACTGACATTCTTCTAGAAATGCGTGTAATTGGACCGTACTACCCTTAATTGTGGTAATTTAGCCGGAACAGTAACTAGGGTTCTTGGGGTAATAGTAAAACTGGGAAACGGTATGAATTGGGGGGCGGGAAGGGTAAAGGGTATTTTTATTATATTTGTTTGACTATTTTTGACCGGGGTAATGGGATTGGGCTCAGGTATTTGTTTTGGGTTTTGGGCTTTAGTTTCTTTTGGACCAGATTTAGAGATTAATAAGGTTTAGTTAGTTTAGGTGATTTTTTTAATTTTTGCAAAGATGAGGGACCAAAGCTGCCAATCTGAAACTCAAGGGACTGAATTTGCACATTCTCCAAAATAATCTTCAAGGGCTGAACTTGACAAACTTTGATAATTGGAGGACCTTGGTTGACCATTTGACCATAATTTTCTCCCCGGCTCTGGCTTCTAACCATCTTTCACTCTCGTGCTTGGTTTTGTCAGTTTAGGCTTGCTTTTGATCCATTTTCATATAATATCACCTGCACATGCATAAACACTAAAACAAGCAATCTTATGGCATTTGTTAGCTCATTTAGTCATTTTTGGGTCTGAAATTGGCCAAGAAAAGGTATGTGTTTTAGCACATACCACCTATAATCAAGTTGTTACCGAAGCTCCAAGACGCAAAAACTGGATCATACATCAAGTGTGTGTGCCATTAGCGGATGTCATGATGGGCACAACACTTGGTCTTCATGTTGGTCAATAGAAACAACCAACTTCATTCTTCATAGGTAATCGAAGTGGCCTCCTCGATACTAAATCTTTATAAGCTCTAAACAAGGTGCTTATACATTGTTGCACCTAAAATAAATTATCTACATACTGAATTTCACATTTTTTTTTCAACTACTAAATTACAAAAAATAATAAATACATCCCCCCACTTGAGATGAAACATACATGGAATATTTGGGGGGTCTCTAATGATCTTCAAAGATAGGTCTTCAACGTAGGCGTGATTTCTGAATCTCTTAACTCGAACCTCAAACTAGGGCAAGCGGCGACTTCCCAATTATAGACCAAGACTACACGGTAGGCTAAGGCGAAAAGGTGTATCGAAACAATAATTTCAAGGGTAAGAAATGAAAGGATAGGCTCACAAGGGAGTATCTAAAGGTATCTTGCACTAAAGATGAGTGCAACAAAAGGGTTAAACACGGGGGTCGAAGAGTCAATGTGACTAATCGATAAACGCACACATATAGGCTATTTGGGTGATAATCCTAAAATATTGCCTTCTTAAAAAGTTTCTTCCAAATGTATCAAGTAAACTCGACACACTACTCGTCTATGGTCTCAAAATGATGTAAAGGCCAAGTTCTAAAGTTTACAGACTACCGGCACACTCATAATTTGGTGGATTTGGGGTAAATCAGGGGAAACTGAAAAGGCTAAACGTCACCATGATATTAAGGGTTAAATGTGCTCGGCTAAGGTCTATTCTAGTTAGGTTCGGAAAAACATGTCAAAATTTTAAAAATGGCATAATTTTTCAAAATAAACTAGAAAAATGAGGCAAATAAAGTTCAAGTTATAATTCTACTCCCATCCCCCCACTTAAAATGTACAAAGTCCCTTTTGTACGCAAATAAGCTAAATATATAAAGGAGATAAAGAGAATTGGAACGAGAACTTCTCTGAAATTCGCTCTTGAAAATGATAGAAGGATCATGTTTGAGAAAACGTGCCTTCACTTCGCCTAATGAGCAAACTTCATATCCCTGAAATCACGCAAGTACCACAAGCATAAAACCTAAAAAGAAAAATAAACGAAAAATAGAAATCCTAACTCACTTTCGTAGGAATCACGGTTGCATTTAGCGTATGCAACAAGCCATTTAAACCACTTGGTGTCCCAAGTGGACAAGTGAAGTCTCGTGAGGGTTTACAGTGAACACACCCACAAAGTTCATTTAAAAACTAATACAAGTTAAAGTATGTTTGTTATAAAAAAATTTAAAATTAAATTGGTACAGTAGAAGACTACGGCGTAGTGAAAATGGAGAACTACGCCGTAGGTAAGTAGACCTGACAAATGTCTGACACCTGGAGGATACTACGGCGTAGTCATGAATTGAACTACGCCGTAGACGCTTCTGGGAAGATTTCCTGGAGGATGCTACGGCGTAGTCACAAATGGAACTACGCTGTAGAGGCTTCTGAGTCGAAATCCTGGAGTAAAAACTCCAAATCCAGCTTCTTCACTGTCTATCATTCTCCATTACCTGCAAACAAAACATACCAAACCAACTACACTAATAAAAATGAAAAGAAAAGGATAATTCGGGTTGTCTCCGGAAAGAGCACTTTTGTTTATTTAACGAGTCTTTAAGTTAGACTCAAGGCCACGGTAACTATGTGGGTGGAAGGTCTTCTCCGCCTTTTCCCTTATCCCAAATGGCGGATGACTTGCCCCAAACCGTTGGAGCAACGTAGTGTGTTAATCCAAAACGATCTTCCCGGAGAAAATTTGCTTTTGCCCATTCGCTACGATATTTCATTTCATCCTTAATGCTTAGCCGAACTTCTCCGAACTTAACCTTTACCCAATTATCAAACAATATACAGTGGTAACCAACTTCCTTTCTCATGTGTTCATTGAAACATGCCCATTCGTACCTTTTGACCAAATGTATCTCGGTGAGCTCTCCTCCATTACATTTTCTTCGAAGGGGATCACAAGTCGGCCAAACTTGGGTAGTTCCGTCATGGATCATGAGCGCCGGTTTACAAAAGTGAACCGTCCATTTGACCTCCTCACCAGAGTTAATACCATTAAAATAGTTTCGGAACCATGGATCTTTATCAAAATCCGAGTCTTCATAACATGACCAGACGTTAGCTTCCCTTTTCAATTGTCTCAACCTAATTTGTCCTCCACCATTGCAAGTATTGACAAAAGGAGAACATGAAGTCATAAGTACCCTCCTTCCGTATTTCATATTCGCCTTTGGTTCACAACAGTGACGTACCACGGTGACTTTTATAGGACCTTTATCACCCCAAGGTTCAAGTGGTGGGTTATCATCATCACTATCTTCCCTAGAAGATTCCTCTCTTTCATCGCTCATATCGGAGTTAACCTCATGCGCATATTTTAAACACAAAGGTGTCATGAAGTTAAAGATTTCACCTGAGATTCCAAACGTATCGGGTGGAGCTTCCTCAACTGCAATATCTGCCATGCATGAATTTTCTACATCCTTGTTTTTCTCCAAAAAGAGCCTATTCATCATGAAAACAACCCTCTCGTTATAAACTCCTAACGAGATTTCTTTCATAAAAACATCAATACGGGTTCGTGACGTGGCTAGGAAAGGTCTTCCAAGGATGAGGTCTTCCTGAGGAATATTTTCCATATCAATAACTATGAAGTCCGTGGGAAATAGAAACCTGTCAATTTTAATAATGACATCATCTACAACTCCTATCGGGGTTGCCTTAATCATGTCCGCCATTTCGATCACCAAGCTTGTTTTCCTAAGACTTGTTAATTTAAGGGATATAAACAAAGATAATGGCATGACATTAATACTAGATCCCAAATCAGCCAATGCCGACAAGTTAGAGTTAGCGATGGTGCATGGGAGGGTAAAGCTTTCCGTGCTATCCTCCTTTGTTGGTAATTGGCAAGGCATTGCTTCACAAGGCTTGGCTTCATCCTGCAAAAGAATTTTTTCACTAGATTGATTATGGAAGCTTTTGGATGAATCATCTTCCTCGTCTTCCGCGAAGACTGCCTTGCATGCCCCTACGGTTGTCTTGCATTCTTCAATAACATTCTTCTCATGAATGTCTTCTTCTAACTTCCCGATCATTGTTGGTAGATTCTTGAAAGTTTTTTAACCACTCATCTTGCTCTTCTTGTTTCTTTCTCGAGTCTTCAAGATACTTGTTGATGGTATCTTCAAGACTAGACCTTCGTTCGCCATATGGTGCTCAGTTATAACCTGATGGTCCCGTGCGATAACCATTGCTATTATTACCTTGGAAAGGTCTTCCTTCCCCATATTTCACCTATTCAATTCTTTTATCGTCCTCTTCTAAAGGACAATCCTTGGCCAAGTGAGGTCCTTCACAAATACTACATCCAACCTGAATAGCATGGACCTTCTCCTTAAGTTTCTTCATGTCTCGGCCCAAGCTTTCAAGCTTGTTGGTAATTAGAGTGATCCCATCTATATTTCTTGCAATGCTCATACTGCTTCCCCCATCATGCCACTTTTGAGAGTGGTCTGCCATGTCATCAATTGCCTTTAAGGCTTGAATAAGGGTCATTTCAGGGATCGGCCCCTGAGAATCCAACATTTGGCGAGTAGAAATATTGATCCCTTTGTAGAAGATGTTCACAATTTGTTGCTTGTTAAGATCATGTGTAGGGCACTTGTATAGAAGATCATTGTACCTATCCCATGCTTGGTACAATGTTTCGTCTCCATCCTGTTTGAAGTTATGAATTTCTTCGAGCTATTTTGCCGTCCTTGAAGGAGGGAAATACCTTTGGATGAATTGCTTCTTCAAAAGGTTCCAAGTGTTGACAGTTCCCGCAGGCAATCTGTAAAACCCAGAAATCTAAAACATGTAAAAAGACCAAAATGCCCCTACAACTTTAAAATTTGATTAAAGAGTTTATAAAGCACCAAATTAATCCTGAACCTTTGGAAAGGAGCAAGATACGAATCAAGTAATTTGTGTTACTACATTTTAATATTTTGGAATGTACAAAAATTGCATGAACACACACACATATACTTATGGCCGATTATACATTATTATTATTATGTATTATTATTGTTAATTCTAAATAAATCAAATAATTCATGATAAGTACCAAATCAATTTAGGAGATCTTTATATTCAGTATTTGATCTCATCCACACTATTCTTGGACCGAAATTTTTGCCTTCCCTCCCCTTAATTACTCGGTTCCTTATTTCCTTCCTTTTACTAAACCGAAACCCTAACAAAATAACACACAAAACTCTCTCTCAACCATACGATTTTCTGGAAACAAGTGGGTATTTTTCTAGTGTTGTTCATCATCTAAGGAGGCTTGTAAAAATAGGCTAGAGGTTGTGGGTTCATTCGTTTGGTCGCAGGAGGTTTTGTTTGTCGATAGTTTGATCCGAGAGATATATATTTGATACGCTTAATCCGATCATTCTAAGCTCTTCCTGGTATTTTTACTATGTTTCTTACATCATATATGTTCTAAATAAAATGGCCTAATCGAATCATGCACACAAAATCGATCGCTATAATTATAAAGGGTTAAAACACGTATAAAATCTAATATACTCCATACGATTTGTCTGGGTGTGAAACTTATTTTATTTGAACCCTATTCAACACATATGACTCTGGAAAAATGTTGGTTTGATTTGTTAAAGCCTATAAAGCCCTTGTCGAATTAATTTGTAAATCGGGTTTTAAAAGAAAAACGAAAAAGGAAAGGAAACCCTAGCTTTCAATTTTAGGGTTAGGGTTTTGGGGTTGAATCTAATTATTTAATGATGAATTAATGAGGTGTTAATGATTGGATCATGATTGGTAACATTAGGGTTAGGGTTTTGTATTTTAAAAGTATTATCGATTTGGAAATAAAATAAGAAGGGTGTGTTTTGCCAATTTTGAAACTTGTGGGATATTTTTGTAATGTTATATAGATCTGTGGTAATGTATAAAAAATATAAAATGAGGGTCCTATGTGTAAAATCTGCAAGAAAAGGATTTAATTGGTAATTATGGTGTCGAATTGAAATAAATTAAAATAGAGGGACTAAAAGTATAAAATCTGGAAACTTGAAGGTGTCTCGTGTATATAATGATATAAAGGGTGTAATGTGTAATTTTGAATATTTAAGGGCTTAATAGGTAATTATGGATAAATTATTATTCGAATTGTATTTTTGGAAACTATAAGGACTAGTTTTGTAATTTATGAAACTTAAGGGGGTTGTCGTACCACATATTAATTTAAAGGGTATATTCTGTAAATTGGTGAAATAAAGTGCTTGATGT
Source organism: Artemisia tridentata subsp. tridentata (assembly GCA_021014915.2). Lineage (NCBI taxonomy): Eukaryota > Viridiplantae > Streptophyta > Magnoliopsida > Asterales > Asteraceae > Artemisia > Artemisia tridentata. Next base: position 143,956,659 of record CP139509.1, read on the forward strand.
GTAAATATAAATATGGTAAGGGTTAAATTGTGATTTATATAATTATAAGGTTTAATTTGAAATTTAATTAACTAAAGGGGTATAAAGTGTAAATTACTAAACTTAAGGGATTAAAAGTGTCATTCTGAATAACTCCTGTATTAAATGAGTAAATTGAGATATTTTCATATTAAACCTTTAACCTTGGAGTATTTACAATTAAAACCCTAAGATTTTGAAACTTGTTATATAAACCCTAAACTCATGAAACTTGCTAAAACATACCTTATGTCCATAATATATTATATAATGACTTAACCTAATCTCTAATGCCTTAATCGTCTAATTAAGGAAACTTTCTATAATTGAAAACTTACTAAATTTAGGAACCTGCTAAAAAGGGAAAGTTACTTAAAATGGAAAAGTGGTTAAAACCTATTGTAATACTCTTCTATCCCTTTAGGTGTGAAGAAGGAGAGGTCCTGATCCATTCCTGTATTTGCTATCTTTTGCTTTTGTTTGCATTTCATAATAAGGTATAGATATTCTGCCCTTTCAGTAAGGTGCCTTCAGTTTCTTTTGATTTGATTCGTATTAGGGTTTCCTATGCCATTGCTATGTTCCCTACACCTTGGTTCGTTGTTGGATTCATTTTGACGTTGATGTTCGATATGACCCTGTTTACTTTGAACCTTTGATATGAACCATTTGCCATGAACCTTTGATATTTGGACTTTGATTTTGACTTAGACATATTGAACCTTTGCTATGATTTGGACTTTGACCTTTGACCCTTCAGTTTGATACCCGAGCCAAGTTCGTTTCCTATCCATGAAGGTAACATGGCCATGTCATTGATGCACCTTTGGCATGACTCACGTGTGGGTGAGTGATTCCTCACACCGTCCCCATATTATTCGTTGCATGCATATTATATTTGGCTTATATTATTGTTCGGGGGGCGTATGGGTTGCAATCCTAGGTTAGTGTCCGTGTTCGTGGACTTAATGTGATTTGATATTGTTCGGTGACTGATGCTGGGTGCAATCCACGTCTTTCACAAGTTCGGGAGCTGATCACTCCAATTTGATACATGAGGACACCCCTCATATTATCTGGTTACTTAAGAGGTATCCCCTCTAGATTGGTTACAGGATTACTATATTTGATTTGTGTTCGGGCTCGTGGTGGATTACTGACCATACTACACCTTACCTTATTTTCCTTGTCTTACTTTGTACCCTTTGACTATGCCTTATGATTACTCCATATACTTTATTGGCTCATGTTCGTTTCTTTTGCTTCGTTTTTATTTATATATATATCTGTTCACTGAGCTTTTGAAGCTCAGCCGCATTTCTTTTCCTGCGGCAGGTATCTAAGCTAGGAGCTGGGGCTTTTGCTATGGGATGAGAGATTAGAGCTTTTGTTGGAGCTTTTACCTTAGATGACCACCTTTACATTATGACATTTGTTTTGGATTCGGATTTGTTATTCCTACCTTTTGGATTATTTCATTATCATTTGACTTATGTATTCAGTTCAAGTCGTTTTGACTTGATTTTCTTTATTGAATTTGTTTAAGACTTCCACTGTGTATTATGTATGCTTTGATTTGTCACCATAATGTGATGCTTCTACCCTTGTCGGGTTGGGGTGTTACACAATCTATCAACCAATCTCTTTGCTGCACCTGTAAGTGTCATGGGGAAAACTCTAAGCATGACCGCATTGTGAGATACTCCAGGAATGTTGAACAAACTAACAATGTATAAAACATTGTCAATGTGCTCATGAGCATCTTCCGTCTTGTTTCCCGAAAAGGGGTCTTTCCGCAACTCCCTTATAAACTGGTTCTTAATCTCGAACTGCACATCCACTCCAATAGCTGGCCTAACCAAACCAGGCCCTTGCTCTTCTCTTGTTAGAGCGAGATATTCTTTGAGAGTGAGGGTATCGATGTCAACGTCACCCATGGTACCAGAAACTTGAAAAGAAATCGTGAAAAACTAAAAATAAAATTAAAAATGCAAAACTTAAATAAAATCCTAATAGCTCCCCGGCAGCGGCGCCAAAAACTTGATGCAGGATTTACCGACCAGGTTTTATATTTATAAGTTGCTTGTCTACCAAAGGTCTACTTAATGCACTATCGGGCAGTGTACCCGGTCGTGTATGGTATAGCTAACGGTAAAGCCGAGGTCGTCCCAAGAGCTATGAGTGCAGATATTATCTAAGTCTAGTGTCACTTGTTTTAAAGGGGGTTTAATGATTAAATAATTAAACTAATAAAAATGAAATAAAATAAACAAAACAATAAAATAAATGAGAGGAAATCAGATGGGAGAAATGTGTTAACCTAATTACTATTCTTGTTATTATCATGACAAGTTTTCTAATAGTGCATCCTATCGTTTCATCTAGGGATTCAAGTCAATAGACTCAGATGGTCAAATCGTCTAATCCTATCTTACACCTTGCCCTATTCCTATAACCTAATTATTACAAGAGTTCGCTGGCAAATACAAGGAGCAAGAGTCGTTAAGCACCTCTACTAACTTAGAATAGTCTAACGGGATGCGGCTGGTCGGAACTTACATCCCCTCTAATTCCTTAAGCCAATCTGTTTGGTAGGTGGTCGTTCGTTGAAATTTTCACATGAATGGTGATAGTCCTATTGATGAACTCAAATAAGTACATTTATTTATCATTATTTATCCTATTTATTTGACTTGTTTTATTATATTATTTATGAGAATCGATGCATTTACGTTTACTTTAGTGATTCTCAGGTTAAAACAAGCATTTGATGAAACTTGGCGATTTTGGACTAATAACGGAGCAAAACAAGAAAGATGTCAAAAGTCTGCTGGAACTCAGAAGATGCGCCGTATCTCTTTCAGCAGATACGACGCATTGTCATAAGTCTGTCAAGATTTCACCAGTTATGATCCAAGATACATGCGCCGCATACAAAGAACAAGATACGCCGCATCTGAAGACGGTGTACGAATATTCCTGAATATATTAATCTTGGACCCCACGCGAAGTTAAGTCGATGCGCCGCATCTGTAAATTATATGCGCCGCATCTACCTCTCAGACAGAAACTATAAATACCCCAAGTCAGACGAAGATTAAAAAGCTTTTTGCCAAGAGAGAACCCTAGAGACGAATTCAGTCGACTAAGCAACACAAGACACACCTCGAACGAAGATACAAGAGCTGTAAGAAGGTCCTGCATGTATTCAATTCATTAAGTAGTTTTGTTTTATTGTATTAGTACACTTTAATTCATCAGGATTGGTGGCTTGTGTCATTTGACTACGGAAAATAATGCGCTCCCTTAAAACTGCTTTCCCATCAATTAAAGTTTATATGATGATGTCTTTGGTAACTTTTACTAGATGCTTTGATAACCTCTGTGTCTAGCTGAGCGTTGATCGGGTCGCCATGCCTCTGCCCTCGCCTATGTATTCTAGTCCCTCTAGATGAGTAGGATAGATATAAGTAATCATTAAGGGTTTACTCGCCGGTAAGATTAGAGCCAACGAGAAAGGTTTAATTATATACACTTCATATAAAACTAGCAATAAAACAAGTGACAAACTACTTAATTATCAGGACAGGTCTTCTTATTGTCTCGAGTATCTATCTGTGTACGTGTGTGCTAATCGCTGATTCGTGCTCATTAGTTTAGTTTACTATTTGATTATAACCAAATCGTGCCAGTCTCTCAGACTGAACCCCCTTGCGTTAGATTAGGTTGTATAACTAACTTAGGATATTAAAATACTGATTAGAATAACTAGATAATACGTTCCACTCTTAGTGATCGACACTCTACTTACCATTATATTCATACTGACCGGGTACACTGCTCGTTAAGTGTGTGTGTTATTGATAAGTCGGCTAAATATAAATTTAAAACTTGAGTAGGCATTAATACTGCTAAACCGCAACGACATACACGCGCATCAAGTTTTTGGCGCCGCTGCCGGGGAGTGAATTGTTATTATCTGTTAATTTGATTAGTATTTTAATTAGGTTTTTCTAATTAGGTTTTTAGTTTAATTAATTTTAACCACTAACCCTATTGTATATTAGATAGATTGCATTGTATTATTTGCATATTTTCTGCTTTTGTGTGTTTTTTATTTGTTTTAGTGTGTTTGTGTTTTTATTTTTATTTTTCTTTGTTTTTCTGTATTTTCTGCTGTCGTTGTATTGCGCTGATACAAACGATACGGCGCATCTGTTTTCACAGATACGGCGTATTACGTTTAATTTTTATAAAATACAACGCGTTTAATAAATTCGATACGACGCATCTTTCCCCAAGATACGGCGTATCCTGTTTTTAATAAGAAATTTTTCTAAGCGATAACGCCATACGACGCATCTGTTTTAACAGATACGGCGTATTTATTATTTTAATTAAAAACAGTTTTTCGAATTATTAAACGGATACGACGCATCGATCTTTATCGATACGGCGCATCTACTAAATCAAAAATCGATTATATTTATTAAAATTTGAATTCGTTACGATTTTTGATAATTTGACTTAATACGGCGCATTCTAATTCATAAGCGGCGTATCTGTTTTCTGAATAAAAGTCTGATTGAATTTTAACGTAATAAGATACGGCGTATCCAACTTTTTGGATACGGCGCATCGTCTGCAGACATCAGCAACTTTTTATTCTTTATATTCGTTTTTAAATTCATTAATTTCTCTTCTAGCGAACAAATCCTACTGATGATTTTACTTATGATAACAGGTTTTGCTATGGAAGATATGTCAATGAACGGATATCTTGCTAAGGAACTTATGGAAATTGAGCACGATGAAAAACCCCGCACTAACATACCTTTCTACTCGAATGAACTTCATGTGGATGTAAACTTCAATGTACTCACGATTGATGCTGATCTGTTTTCTTGGGAATCTCCTCTTGAAGCTACTTATATGGAATTCAAACGCTTACGCAATATTGAGGAGGGGATATTCTCTTATGATTTACTGATGAGCTACAATGAAGATGAATTGTTACCCTTATGGCCTATCATTGAATCCAAAGGATTAACTTGGACGACTATCGAAGAAAAAGGTGGGAGATTCCAGGTTGAATACATGAACTCAGCAAAAGTAGTCAACAAACCATGCAACAAAAGCCATAATATCCAAACTTCTTATATGCCTTATTCCGAATAGCACTGGGGATTATACGAAAACTATCTGGATAATGAAAGAATTTATGCTGAAGCGGAGATACTGTTACATGGAAAGTTGGTAAGAGTGATGGATATCTCTTTAGAAGAATGGCTTGAACTTAAATACGGTGATCCCAAGTTTGCTTCTACAAACGAAGTCAAACGGATTGTGACCTCATGGTTAACACGAAGCTTTAAAGAAAAATTTAATGAGTACATGGAGATGTGGAGAAAAATGATTGATGATACTTGCTTTGACGTTAACTACGATCCTAACAATGTCAATTTTTCAGATTGGTTAGCTAGTAAGTTCAACAACCATAGGATCATGGACCGAGCTACTAAAAATGTATTATGGGTATATTGGATGAGAGGGGATGATGAAGAAGAAGAAAGCGACAATGGATCATCACATAACGATTCAAAGGTCGAGGATGGCATTGAAGAATTGTTTAGCATAAACATTGATTTGTTCGAGTATGAGACACCTTTATGCAAACAATTCAAGGAATTTAACTACCTTCTTCAAATCGACGCTGATGTGCTCACTGGAGATCTACCAGGATTCAAAACTTATGATGAATTCAAAAACACCTGGTACTACGAATGGAATGACCAAACGCCATGGGTTTGGGATAAACCATGGGAATTTGAGCATATTGATCACACTTGTGAACCTTTCTGTTTCAAGGAAGGAAGTAGTAAATGGCCAACCTGTGATTATAAGAGTGACGGAACCTGCAATGGGGGAAGTATAATTGGAATGAAACGAGTTGGAAACGATGTATCCTTTGAAGACTATGATTGGTATGAAAAAGTTGAAGACTGTCCACGTAGAGCAGAGGCTTTGCAAGAAAAAGGTAGAATCGAGTACTTAAAAGAAATAAAGGGAGCACCGAATACTACTTTCTGGGAATGGGTACATAGAAAGTGTGATGATTATACAAGACTTGATCGACGTTCACAATGGGAATTGAAAAGAAAGTGGGACGAGACTCAAGATTATTACCAATCCATTAATTTGGAACCCTATAACGATGAGTCACGAGAAGAATTAATTGATGAACTTGATGACTATTTGAATAAGTATCCTTACGCCAAGTTTGTTGATAAAGATGAAGAAGAATTCGAGAAGAGAAAATGTCGACTACTTGGGATACCTTATAATGAACCTCCCATGATAATTTCTGAAAAATTCAAAATCATCAAATACTCTTTGGGACCAGATGAGGAATATATAGCGATAAAGGCCAAAAAGTATGATCGATCAAGTCGAACGGAAGAAAATGTCGCAAAGCTATACGGGAACGTCTTTCGGATGATAGAAGAAGGGTGGGACGTAGCTAGAACGACTTAAAGGAGCTGAACGTGAGTCTAACTTGAAGACTCTGGAATAAAGAAAAGTGCTGACCGGGAGACAACCTGGAAGATTTATCTTTTATTTTATGTTTTCTGTCGAGTCTGTCAGACCTGCAGAAGATGCGGCGCATCTCCATCATAAGATGCGACGCATCACCTGCACTGGTCATATCTTATTTTTCTGCATTTTTATTTATTTTTTGACTTTAAAACTTTCTGTCAGTTTATTTAATGCGGCACATCCCTGGTTAAGGATGCGACGCATCTTTTATTCTGATCCGTATTTATTCCAGGCTCGATACGGCGTATCTTCTTCCATGAGATACGGCGTATCGACTGACCTGATGATTTACAGTTTTATTTTTTTTACGTTTTACTTTTTTTTTTTTTTTTTACTAACTACTAATGTATTGTGCAAGATTGAACCTTCTTAACTCAGGTGTGTTTTAGTCTCAATGGTATTATAGATTCCTGCGATTATTGTGGATACAAAATTCTTGAAGCTTAAAAGTTTTCATCCACAAGAACGATGATTTTTGCTCTTACTCGAATAATGGAGGATCATACCGAGCAAATCTCAGGGGAGTTTTTCTGTTCTAATTCTTTTTATTTTCCAGTTTTTAACCTTAGACAAGAACAACGAGGACGTTGTTCAACTTAAGTGGGGGGATAGGAGAATTAGAACACTTACTTGTCCTAAACTTTTTCAAAATATGCTAAATTGCGCTTAATATATCAAAATTTAAAATTTTTTTTTTAGCATGTTTTTGTTTAAAGTCTAAATTACATGACCGCACACATAACCCTTATTTCCAAATTGTGAGAATGGAGCCTATTCCGTTTCCCAATATTTTACCCAAATTCCACAAAAATATGAGTGTGCCGGTGACTTGTAGTAAACTTTAGAACTTGGCTTGTATACTATTCGAGACCACCAAAATAAGTATTATTTATATAATTGGAATGACTTGTCTAAATTAGTAAATTTCTAGGATTACACCCAAATAGCCTTTATATGTTTTGTGATATTAACTAGCTACATTGGTTAGTTAATCCCCGTATAAACCCTTTTGTTACTCTCATTTTTAGAGTAAGATACCCCTAGAATAACACTCAGAGCCATTCCTTTCGTTTCTTACACCTTTGTTATAATGTTTCGTTACACCTTTACACCTTAGCCTACCCTGTAGATTAAAATCCGTGGTTAATTGCTTTAGGCAAAGTGTGTTTCCTTACATTACCTATGTTCGCGTGCGTAATTCATTATCTATGGTTAGGTCGGGAAATTGCACAATGCAATCGGAGTGAAAGTAGATATTGTATATTTTGAAGTCTTGTTTTTCGTGTGTTTACTACTTTCACTATTACCGTTATTTCTGAAGTTATGAAAAGTATGAAAAATTATCCAAAATTATCATTATAGTGATGTGGTGAAATTTTACACATCTATGTTTATTTGGTAAAAAAAAAAAAAAAAAAAAAAAAAAAAAAAAAAAAATCGAAAAAAAAAAAGAGAAAAGAAAAAGAAAAAAAAAAGAAGAAAAAGTTGGAGTTTGTTTTAACCAACTTATGTAAAGTTTTGTATTAAGTGGGCGATATCACCACTACTTGTTGTTATATATTATATTTATGGATTGAATGGGAGTTGGCCGTTATGGAACGCCAACTAAGGTTATTCTTTGATTGAGATTTTATTGAGTATAATTCGTGTCTACCTAAAGCGTGTGTTTCAAGTATTAAAGCGTGAGTTATTCAATGATATGAATCTTATTCATGGGATGGTTGGGAAAGTGATTAACCACACTTAGGATTTTAATTTATCTGTTTTGTTTATTTTTTATTTTACACCAATTTCTATCCCAAATATTATCCATACCCTATATCATTCTTCATCCAAACCTTTGATTTATTGAGATTAGGGATTTGAGCAATCTTAAGTATTGTAGTCGTGGATTCGACTATGTATTTATGATTTTGTCGCCCTTTTTGATATAATATTATTGGTGAAGATTACTTGGTCCTATCTTTAGCCTATTCGAGTTAAGGAATTGAGCAATTGCGAGTATCGTGGTCGTGGATTCGATCATGTATTTGTAGTTTTGTCGCCTTTTCTGGAATATGAGATCGATAGAGATTAAAAAAGGATGATCAACCCTTAACCAACAAACCCTTTTTACCGCTTTAGACTTGTTATTCCTTAGCTTTAGTGGGGGAGATGTGTATACTTGCCAAGCCTATGATAGAATATTCGTCACGACTGAGCAATTAAACGATTTAGAGTGTTTTACATTGAAAACTATTTTGGTTTCTACTTCGTTAAGTGTTTGGTTGTGTGATTATGACAAAAACGAATACGTGCTTAACTATAAAAACAAATCCTAATATCTTTTAGGATACATTTTCATTTGATTAAATCTATGGTTTACTTGGGGACAAGTAAAGTTCAAGTGGGGGGATATTTGATGAACTCAAATAAGTACATTTATTTATCATTATTTATCCTATTTATTTGACTTGTTTTATTATATTATTTATGAGAATCGATGCATTTACGTTTACTTTAGTGATTCTCAGGTTAAAACAAGCATTTGATGAAACTTGGCGATTTTGGACTAATAACGGAGCAAAACAAGCAAGATGTCAAAAGTCTGCTGGAACTCAGAAGATGCGCCGTATCTCTCTCAGCAGATACGACGCATTGTCATAAGTCTGTCAAGATTTCACCAGTTACGATCCAAGATACATGCGCCGCATACAAAGAACAAGATACGCCGCATCTGAAGACGGTGTACGAATATTCCTGAATATATTAATCTTGGACCCCACGCGAAGTTAAGTCGATGCGCCGCATCTGTAAATTATATGCGCCGCATCTACCTCTCAGACAGAAACTATAAATACCCCAAGTCAGACGAAGATTAAAAAGCTTTTTGCCAAGAGAGAACCCTAGAGACGAATTCAGTCGACTAAGCAACACAAGACACACCTCGAACAAAGATACAAGAGCTGTAAGAAGGTCCTGCATGTATTCAATTCATTAAGTAGTTTTGTTTTATTGTATTAGTACACTTTAATTCATCAGGATTGGTGGCTTGTGTCATTTGACTACGAAAAATAATGCGCTCCCTTAAAACTGCTTTCCCATCAATTAAAGTTTATATGATGATGTCTTTGGTAACTTTTACTAGATGCTTTGATAACCTCTGTGTCTAGCTGAGCGTTGATCGGGTCGCCATGCCTCTGCCCTCGCCTATGTATTCTAGTCCCTCTAGATGAGTAGGATAGATATAAGTAATCATTAAGGGCACGTTTGGTAGAGAGAATTTCAGAGATTAGAAATGAAGTAGAGAATAGAATTCAGAGAATAGAAATGGGTAGAGAAATTTAAAGTCAATTCTAGTGTTTGGTAACATGAGAAATAAACTCGAGAATTGGCAAAAAAAAAAAAAAAAAAAAAAAAAAAAAAAAAAAAAAAAAAAAAACTTTTTAAAAGAATTAGAACTTTTGTTTGTTGATTTTTAAAAAAAAATAATTTTTCTAAATAACAATTCTAAAAAATATATATTTAAAAAAAATATTTTTTTTTTTATTTTTTATTTAAAAAAACTTATTTAAAAAAAATTATTTTTTTTAATTTATTTTAAAATTTATTTTTTATAAAATTAATTAAAAAAATTATTTAAAAAAATTTATTTTTTCTAAATAACAATTCTATAAAAAATATATTTAAAAAAAATATATTTTTTTAAATTATTTTTTATAAAAAATTATTTTAATTTTTTTTAAAAACTTATTTTATAAAAAACTTATTTTAAAAAAAATTATTAAATTTTTTTATAAAAATTATTTTTTAAAAATGTATTTTTTTAAAAAAATTAAACAAATTATTTTTTCTCCAATTTCGTAAAAAAAATATTACAAAAACTAACCAATTCTCCAATTTCCCAACAAAAAGTGTGGAAATGAAAGTTTAAAAATTACACTACCAATTCTCTACCAATTCTCTCAAATTCTCCACATTTCCATTTCTCTAGTGTACCAAACAAGAGAATTGGCTTCATTTCCATTTCTCCACTCTCATTTCCCTCTACCAAACATGCCCTAAGGGTTTACTCGCCGGTAAGATTAGAGCCAACGAGAAAGGTTTAATTATATACACTTCATATAAAACTAGCAATAAAACAAGTGACAAACTACTTAATTATCAGGACAGGTCTTCTTATTGTCTCGAGTATCTATCAGTGTACGTGTGTGCTAATCGCTGATTCGTGCTCATTAGTTTAGTTTACTATTTGATTATAACCAAATCGTGCCAGTCTCTCAGACTGAACCCCCTTGCGTTAGATTAGGTTGTATAACTAACTTAGGATATTAAAATACTGATTAGAATAACTAGATAATACGTTTCACTCTTAGTGATCGACACTCTACTTACCATTATATTCATACTGACCGGGTACACTGCTCGTTAAGTGTGTGTGTTATTGATAAGTCGGCTAAATATAAATTTAAAACTTGAGTAGGCATTAATACTGCTAAATCGCAACGACATACACGCGTACCACCTATGGTCAATTCCTATCACCAAAACACACCCTGATCCGCTATGGGTCCTATGGTCAATTCTCTTAGCCTCAATGGAACTACCAAACATCATCACTACCGAAACTAAGGTGTCCTAAGACATGCTAAGAAAGTATATCAATAAAACGATAATAAATGCGAGAAAACTAAATCATGGAAATAATAATTTCATAATGAGGCTAACACCAAAGGTGTTTAGCCACTCATACTCATAAATGCAGAAAAATAAATGTTTAACATGATTAATGAAAACATAAATTCGATACAAAGATTATGAATGATAAAACTTATGATTGTAGCGTGAATTCTCCTTTGGAAATGACTTGTATGCTGGTGGAACTTCGTTCTTCTTGCTCCCTAATTCCCTCTGGACTTCTGTATGGTGAAAGTGATATCCAAAACTCGGAATTAGGGCTTGTATTTATAGTGCCCGACTATGCTACGGCGTAGCTCTAGGTAAGAATACGCCATAGCCCTTGTAAATAGCCACTACGCCATAGCTTGATCATAGGCTACGGGCGTAGAACTCTCGTTAACACATCTACGGCGTAGTTATATTAGGAACTACGCCGTAACTTCTTCAAGGATCACGGAAATTCTTCTAAGTATAGGAATGAAGATCTACGGCGTAGCTTGATGTTAGCTACGCCCGTAGAAGTCTCGTAAACATAACTACGCCGTAGTCTAGAATTTGACTACGTCATAGGTCTTTGGTCTTCGTTTGACTTTAGTCTTCAGTGAGTGCTACGACGTAGGTAGAGAGTACCTCTACGTCGTAGTTAGTGCTGGATCCGCATACTTTAAATATTTTCATTAACAACCTTCCAATTCCGCGTCTTTTCGTTCCTATGCTTATCTTTGCCCTGAAAACAGAATATAAACAAATAAGAGTATATATCCTCATAAAATAATACAAAAGATGATCATAATAGGGGGAAATTAACACTAAAATAACGGAACTATTTGATGTTATCAAAACACATAAAGTTTTGTGTGAAAAAGGATGTCTAAAAACTATGAAATGGACTGGTATTTATAGGCAAAAGAAAACTGACAGTTACAGGGGGGACGGTACCTCTAAATACCAGACGGTACCACTAAATTTAGTGGTACCATGGTACCGTCCCATACAAGGACGCTACAATTTTTGTTTTTAGTGGTGAAAGTTTATTTGGGGAAGTTTGGAGCTGATTTGGGGAGAAAAATAGATGTTGGGAATTTTAAACTTATTTTTCCTATTAAAACATTTATTTATAATTCAAAAATAATTTGTAAAATGTATTTTTGAAAAAAATGTTTTGTCACATTAAAAATGTGTGGTTTAAAACACAAATTCACTTCTTTGATCATTTGTCAAATTGTAAATTTGTTTGTTCTTACCTAGAGTGATTTACGTAGAAACGGGATATTTCGACTAAAAACTTGTTTGCGTTAATTTTGACGTAAAGTGTTTTCACATTTTGTTATCATCAAAACGTAGAGTTATCGAAAGATATAAATAACGTTTTTAGGACATTATTTGCATCAACAATCTCCCCTTTTTTGATGATTATTAAACATAAACTCATTTTAAGTGAAAAATTAATTTTAGCAAGTTTTAAGTATGAGTTTATATCCCATGTCTCCCCCTTTTTGTCGAAGCAAAAAGATAGCAAAGGCTCCCCCTTGATGTATATTCCCCCTCGTTTGGAGGACACCAAGAAATCGAGCAATGGTTCTTGCTACAAAACAAAGTTAGATGACACATATACAGTATCTAATATGTAGCAACAAAAACAAATATCCAACCATGAAATAAAAGAACTAAAAAGCTTAAGATAAGCCAACCATAAAATAAGCTCATTCATTGATAATAAAAATATCATACATAAAGTATGACTACATTACAATAAGATAAACTACAAGAAGCACACATTAATCTTTAGTGACTTAAGAGGCCCTAAGATTTGCTTCTAGTCCAAAAGGGATCCTAATCATTTATTTTTCAAAACTAAACATAAAAATGTTTAGTTGTTTGGGCTATTAGTAGGTGGAGGAGGTGGTATGATGGGTCCTTGTGGTGGTGTCAAGAGGTGTTCTAAATAGGAGAACATAAGACCCAAATCATCTTTAAGGTTGACAATGAGGTTGCGGTTGTGGTGACAACATGGACAACTAAGGTTATGTGGTTCAAGTGGGTAAATAATAGGGTAGCCCATAAGTGGTTGTGGAGATGGAGAAGCGGAAGATGATGATGTGTTGTAAACAAGCTCAAGTGGGGTTGTTGGCGACAAAGTGAATGTTAATGCCAAAGGTTGAGGTGGACTAGGTGGTAGTGAGGGTGTTGTCCTAATTGTGGAAGAGGAGGATGAGGTTATGTAGGCTATTCTAATACATTAACACATTTGGTTTTGAGTTGTTTGGATCGACTAGAATAAGGATTTTAGAGAGAGAAAGTTAGAGAGAGAAAGAGATTGGGAACCTTGAAAGAAAAAGAGAAAGATTAGATTAAAGTGAAGGTCCAACCCTCTACCTTGCATGGTAGAGGGTATTTATAGTATAAGAGAGAAACGCCCCGTGTTGCCTGCGGATCAGGTATATAGTGGGTAAAGACCCGTCCTTCTTCCGCGGTGTTACTTAACTAATCTAAATCTAACTAAAACTAACGTAACTACGAGCTAATCACAATGCTATTACAAGAATGAGGTGACCGAGTCTTTACTAGGAATATTTGTATTCCTAACAATCTCCCCCTAAGCGAAGTCACCTTTGGAAATCTTAAAATATTAAGGTCTTCGTCTTTAAGCATTCTTGTGATCTTGTAGCTCGTAGTCGTTGATTCTTCATGGTTGATTCACTTTGTACTTCCAGTGATGATCTTGTGATATTGTTCCTTTGGTGTATGTGATCTTTGAGCTTTCTTTAAGATCATCTGTCACCGTAAATCTCCAAGTTCATCCTTTGTTGTGTTGCCTTCATGTGGAATAGTGACTTTTGACCGTCATGCTCACACTCTTCTGGATTAGGAGACTTTTTCATCAGAGTTGCGGAAACGTTGTTGTGGGTCTCTTCAACTTTCATTGTTGCAAGTCTCTCGACATTAATGATCTTCATTCAGAATGAGTTGTCAGTGTGAGCATGAGGTATGGATTGACACGATTCAGCAGGAATAGTGATCGCCATCGCCATCTTTATATGATCCTGAAATGAACCAGTTAGCAATAAATTTGGAGAACGAATATGGCTTTGTCATTCGTTCTACGAGGATGTACTGCCCTTCGGTTTTGTGAAAACCAACCCGTGATCAGATAGAATCTCTTTTAAAAGAAGATTCTTCTTGACAAGAATTTCCAGCTTGTAGTAATGAATCTTCCAAAGAATCCACTTTGGAATTATCATACTGAGCATGTTCTCGTACCGGAACGTCTCAAAGCAGACAGCACGGTAGAGTGAATCGGTGAATTGACATTCAATGATTGATGAGAAATTGATTTAGAGAAATCACTCGCGTGTCACTTAATGAACATTTTTGAGACACGACGAGAGTTTTGTAGCTTGAATCAAATTTTCATCAAAAATATTTTTGTTTAAAATATTGTACACAATCAATGTGCTCGAAAATTAGTAGGTTAGCATATTGAGAGGTTTTGACAAAAGCATTCGTTAATCCAATTTCCTGGAACAAGTTTGATTCATATGTGAATCGCCCCATTGTTGCTTTCCAGTTGTCACTTGATCATTGATCCAAGATAGATCTCACATGTCACCCACCAAGAGCTTGAATGATGTTCGCTCTAGAAGGATTTCCATCTTCATTGTGAATACTTTCGTATCACTCGGATGTTCTGGCAATACCACATGGATAATGCGTAGGACTCTTAATATATTTTCTTACTTTTCACGATGTATGAAATAGTAAGCATATTTGAAGTATGTCCTAATGAGATTTATGGATGATCTCTTGATTCTAGACTCAATTGTGCGTTTTGATCCGCTCCTGGAGACTGGGGAGGCGTCTCCTGTTTAGGTATCAACATGGCTCGCAATGAGCGGTCGATACATTGCACAGGGTTCCCCGTGAGAATGAAACAAGTCCTTTTAAGAGAACTTGAGTGGCTAGGAAGTTTAGTGCAGTGCGTCACTGGGTCCATGATGTCTTGTCTTCAATACTGGTGTTACCTTAGTAATCACCAGTAGCATATGTATTGAACCCGGTTTCTGCCCTAAGGTTGAATATATGGAGGGCTATTTCTTTTCACCCTTTCTCAATATATTTCTTTTTCATTCTTCAACTCCTTCAGTGCTTACCGAGACTTCATCACTAGAACCTTGTTGGGTTTGTTCCAGTTCTAGCTCTATCTCAGTCGGCACTCTTCCTTTTCTCACTTTTCTCCTCTTTTTCATCATACCTAAGGACTTCTACTCTAACTAGAGGATTGTCCCTGGGTAGATCCTTCCGGTTCTGGTGGATCATGGGAACTAATACCTAACCTTAACCATCCTTATAACTCCATGCATTAAGGTAAATTGGTCGGTCTTTGGTATTCTTCCAAAAACGCCATTCGCTCCCTCTTAATATGTGCATCGGTATTTGTAAAAGAGTTTAGCACATATGAGGGAGCCTATTATTGAGTCCAAAAGATCACATTTTATCAGATTTCTTATTTAAATCACATTCTCTCCCCTGATCGAAAATATCAAACCTTTTGAGATTTTGGATCTCAATTGATTTAAATAATTTAGAAAGCCTTTTTGGAAGAAGAATGTGGTCAGGTTTAATCTTGTCTGATAATAGGAACATTTTTTAGCTCCCCCTTAATTCATGAGAGGGGGGGGGGGGATGGTTATGTGACGAAACATATGAGTTTTTGAATGATTTGGAGTTTAACGAGAAACTCATGAGAAATTCATGTATTGACACGTAACCATCACCTTTCAGATCATTTTGATATGTACAAAGTGAAAAGGTTTTGATGATACATAAATCACTCTCCCCCTCAATCAATGACCCATGGTAAAACAGCAACAAAAAATAGTTGTCATTGATTGAGAGATAAATTTTATGAAAATTTGAATCCAGATTGATTTCCAAGCAAAATTTCATGGTACCACCAAGTTTTTGCACAAATACTTTCCTGAAAAATCATAGAAAAGAAAGTATTTGGCGATAAGAAAGAAGATTTCTCTTCTTATGCAAGAAATTATGCACTGAAACGTACATCAGATCGAGGGTGCACGAATATAAAGTAATTCACGCTCGGATGAATGGAACCCTTTGCGAGGAACAACCGTCTTTTAGGCGACGTGTTTTCCTCATTTTGAAAACCGGGTTGCTATCTGAAGTAATAGCAAGCCATTTTTTTATTTTTTTTTAAAGTAGATTTTGAGAAACGACATGTTTTTAGAAAAAAACCTTATTAAAAGAAAAGAACTCTTGCTCAAGCATATGTATGTTTCCGTGTCATTGTTGAATGACATTTCTAGAAATGTACATAATATTGATTACACAAGAGACATGTCGCGAGAAGAATATTTTTGACATTTTGTTGTTTTTCTGATTTTTATGGTTTTGTAGTTTTTATAATTTTCTGATTTTTTTTTTTTGGATATAATCTATATACAAGGATATATGAAGTAATTCCATCACTCCTCACTTACATCCTGAAGACTTTTGAGTGATTCTGGCGAGAGACTCTTCATTCCAAGACGGGGAAGAATGAATTGAAACCTTTCCCTTGGAAGTGCCTTAGTAAAGATGTCTGCAAGCTGAAATTCCGTCTTCACGAAGTAAAGTTCCACTACCCCCTTTTCAACTTGTTCCCTGATGAAGTGATGCCGAATGTCGATATGTTTGGATCTAGAGTGCTGAACGTTGTTACAACAAAGAGCTATTGCACTTTTGTTATCGCAGTACATAGGAATTTTGTTGTAATCGAAGCCATAGTCAGAGAGTTGAGATTTCATCCAAAGAATTTGAGCACAGCATGACGACATGGCTATGTATTCAGCCTCTGTGGATGAGATGGATGTGCTTAGCTGTCTCTTAGAAGACCAGCTGACTAGCTTATCACCCAGAAATTGAGCACCTCCAGAAGTACTTCGACGAGTATCTTGACATCCCGCATGATCTGCGTCTGAATAGGCTGTGAGAGCCATTGCAGTGTCCTTTGGATACCAAAGACCCATATGAATGGTTCCTTGGAGATACCTAAAGACTCTTTTGACAGCTTCCAAATGCCTTTTGGTGGGCCTAGACTGGTATCGAGCACACATGCATACTGCAAACAAAAGATCTGGTCTACTAGCAGTGAGATACATCAAGGATCCAATCATACTGCGATACTTAGTTTGATCTACTGCAATGCCAGAGTGATCTTCGTCCAGTTTAGAGTTTGGAATCATGGGGGTGTCAACAGAATCACTAGAGGCAAATCCAAATTTCTTCAAGATTTCAGCTGCATATTTGGATTGATTGATGAAGATACCCCCGGGATTTTGAGATACTTGTAATCCCAAGAAGAACGACATTTGACCCATCATAGACATTTGAAATTGGGAACTCATCTCTTTAGAAAAACTATCACATTCACCAGGATCAGAAGAAGCAAATATGATATCATCAACGTAGATCTGCACAAGAAGTCGATGCTTCCCTGTTTTTCTGGTGAATAAGGTAGGATCGACAACACCTTTGGAAAACCTGTTTGCGAGAAGGAACTTGGACAACGTGTCATACCAAGTCCTTGGAGCCTGCTTAAGTCCATAGAGAGCCTTCTTCAATCTATAGACGTGATTTGGACGTTCCGGATCCACAAAGCCTTCAGGCTAACTTACATAGACCACTTCCTTCAAATTACCATTCAAGAATGCCGTCTTGATGTCCATTTGATAGACTATCATATTTTGACTGGCCGCATAGGCAAGGAAGATTCTGATTGCTTCAATTCGTGCGACTGGTGCAAACGATTCTTCAAAGTCTATGCCTTCTTCTTGACGATATCCTTTGGCTACAAGTCGTGCTTTTTTTTTGAGAACGTCTCCATGTTCATCAAGTTTCACTTTGAAGATCCACTTAAGAGCGATAATCATTGCACAATCTGGAGGAGGCACCAATTCCCATACATCAAGTCGATCGAACTCATGAATTTCTTCTTGCATTGCTGTGAACCACGAATCTTTAGATAGTGCATCTTTGAAGTCCTTTGGTTCCGCTTTGGTAAGCACTGAGTTAAAGAAGCACCACAATGCATCGGTATCAAGTTGCTTTCGAGTTGATACTGGACGTGAGTGATTGCCAATGATGTTGTCAATGGGATGATCGATGGTCCATTTTCTGAGATGTTCATGATGTTGAAGGTAGTGAACTGAGGTTGCTGTGTTAGGATCTTCAGAAGCTGTTGTTTCATTAGAAGGTTCTGGAGCAAATACATTAACGAATGGAGCTTCATCAGAAGGAGCAAATGAATTCACTTCAGAAGAATTATCGACTGCAGACCCCTGTTGACCAGAATAAGATTGTTCATTTGATGGTGATAAAGAGCTACCCGCAGATGGAGCATTCTGACTAATTGATACGGATGCTGTTGGTTCGTCTAAGTTGGGTAGAATGGGAGCATCAGCAATAGGTGGTAGATGTGGAGCGTTGTTATCACCTGTTGGCGCCTCAAAGTACTCATCAAACATCGGATCGAACAATTTCTTCAATTCCTCACTGGTAGGTGGTACAAAGGGAACTGCAGGAGTGGGATTCTGTACCAGTCCCGAACTAATTGGTCCAGGAGACAAAATATTAGGAACTGGTCCAGTACTGGGATGTCCTGAAGTTGTTTGCTCAGTCAGCTCATCGAACATAACGTGAATTGTTTCCATAATTTGGCGGGTACGTTTATTGTAGATTCGGTAGCCCTTGCGACTTGGTGCGTATCCTACAAAGAAGCCAATATCAGCTTTGGCTTTAAGTTTACCCAGATCTTCACTGTCGTTTGTTGGGTAACAGAGTGCACCAAACACACGGAGGAAAGAGAGGTCTGGTTTCCTGTTGTGCACAAGCTCATAAGGCGTCTTATTGTGAACGGGATGTATTAAGGATCGGTTTTGAGTATAACAAGCAGTTGCTACGGCTTCAGCCTAAAGAAACATCGGGGCCCTTGAATATATTAGCATGGTTCGAGCTGCTTCTACGAGAGTGCGGTTTCTTCGTTCAACGACTCCATTCTGTTGAGGTGTACGAGGAACGCTCTTTTGGTGACTGATACCGATACTTTCATAAAATTGAGTAAGATGGTTGTTCACAAACTCCGTACCATTGTCGGTACAAATGATCCGAACAATTTTATTGAGTCTGACTTGCAACTGCTTGATAAGTTTAATGATGATCTCTGGAGTTTCGTCTTTCGACCTCAAAAACTTGACCCAAGTGAACCGAGAGTAGTCGTCGACTACAACAAGAATGTATTTCTTTCCATTAATACTTTGCACTCTCATTGGCCCACATAAATCCATATGTAGGGTGTGAAGGACTTCAACAATGTAGTTGGCAGTTTTGGGTTTGTGAGTATGTTTCTTGCTTTTGCCTAATTGGCAGGTGAACACAGATGATCCTTTTCATACTTTAATCTTCGCATTCCAAGTACAAGATCCTTGCGAGTCAAATCATTGATGGTACCGAAGTTCAAATGATTAAGACGGCGGTGCCACAGCCAAGATTTGTTCTTAGATGCCTTGGACAACAAGCAAATAGGAGAGGACTTCATCATGTCTTCGATAGAAATGGTGTACAAGTTGGTACCGCGACTGCCTTTAAGAAGATCAACACCATCCAAATCTCTAACGAAACACGTGTGCTTTCTGAAGACCACTTCAAGATCAGAGTCACAGAATTGACCGACAGAAAATAAGTTTTGTCCTAGTCCCTCCACATAGTAAACCCTGGAGATTACACTATCTCCAACCACATAATCACCATAACCCATAATTGCTCCAACGTGGTCATTTCCGAATCTGACAGTACCAATAAACTTATTCACGAAGTTCTTGAGCCGTGAGCGATCTCCGGTCATATGTTTTGAGCAGCCTGAGTCCAAATACCAAAGGACGATTTGTACGACCTGCATTTGAAATCAGACAACAGTGAATAACTGAAAAACTTAGATCCCCAAGGGCAATTGGGTTCCGTTTGGTTAGCACACACAGTTTCCGGAATGACAGAATTCATGATGACCTTAGTAGAAACTACACTATTGGACCCAGTGGCCTTAGTGTCAACGCATTCAGATACTAAAGGAATGATTCGACCTGTTGGTCTCCATTTCTTAACATTTTCATGCCTAGAATGAGTTGCGTTAGTTAAAGGGCACCTGTTTCCTAGAGTGAATTTCCTACCGGTAGGTTTCCATTGATATCCTACGCTGGTGAATAACTTTCCGGTTTCATTCCAAACTTGTTTTTTCAGTTTAGGTCTCCTAACACATTTACCAGGGGATCGTTTGTTAGGCATCAAACATGACACAGCACAATAATCATGATTACCAGAAAATAAGCATTCATTACATGTCTCACAGGTAGCAACAGAATTCGAATTAATTACAGTACGCTTAAAGCTAATACTAGAATCAACACGATTCATTTTACTCAAACTATTGTTATTGTTCCTAAAGTGGTCTTCTACTTTCTTCCCATGAGCACTCTTAGCCGGCGATGTCCTATGGTTCCTTGTATTGCGACTAGGCTTTGACCCGCTGGCTGTAGTGTCACTGTTTACTCCTGTAGATACAATGATGGGAACATTAGTTTGTTTATTTGCTACTTGATTTTCTGGAGGAGATGTGCTAAGTTGTGATGTCTTAACAGGCAAGTCAAAGGTGATGTGCTTGAGTTTGTTTACAGTGGTTGTATCATTGACAAAGCCTTGCTTACTGTTTATCTTAGGACATGTGCTAATGGCATACTCCAATAGTTCCTGAGATCTATTAGTGAGATAACAGGCATCTACATTCGCACTATCTAAAGGTTTAGCAATTCTATTCTCTTCTACGGTCTCACGAAAAAGTTCCAAGCAATCCTTAAGATATGTCAGATAATCGTAGTGAGCAGACTTATTGTTCCTAAGGGGAATCAAGATAGACACACCATTACAAGCAAATTTACCCGATCTTGTGGACACCTTTGATGCACCACAATTACAATCAACGAAAGGAGTTTTCCCTTTCACCTGAGTCTTTAGATTCTCATTTTCTTTAAGCAAAGAAGTTATCTTTTCATTATTTTTATCACGGGTGATCTTAATCGAATCATATAACTCTTTGTAATGTTGTTTGATTCTTGAATTTTCTTCTTGAAACCAACCAATTTCTTGTTGCAATTTACTGATGGTACTCTGATTATGAAAATTCTGAGAATCTAGAGACTGTGGGTTCTGGGAATCAATCACTTCACTCTTCTGAGACCTTAATTGAGCGATTTGTAATTTCAACATTCGAATCGTGTTCATATGAGCTTGAATTTTTTCATCACGTTTGCTTAATTCAAAGTATGCATCAAATTCAGGAGCATCCAAAGATGTCTTGGCATTTGGCGTTTTGTATTTTTCTTCTAGGTGTTGATATTTTAATTGTCAGTTAAGATTATCAACCTCTAATTTAGACAAATGCCTGACCATGTTATCATGGTCATCGTTTTGGATTTTCTCAAGCAACTTTAAATTCTCCCCCTCAAGCTCTATAACACGATTCTGGGTGACATTCAATGCATTCGACAAAGTTTGAAATTGACAAGCAGTTAATGTAGAATCAGTAGCAGTGAAATATACATCCTGAGCAATACATCTAGCCAACAAATTCTCATTAGCAATAAGCAGATTATTTCTTTCAATTTCACAACTTTTAATTTCGATAGCATTTTGTTTAACCCTTTTCTTCCATTTCTTTAAACACTTCTTTCATCTCCTTTACATCTGTTTCAAGGGTTTTTTGCATTCCCTCAAAGTGTTCTTTTAGTAGTTTAAAGAATGGGATGACCTCAGTAAGGTAACATGTTTTTGTTTGCTCAAAACCCCTTTCCCCTTCAGTGATTCCCGTAGGTGTAATCCTCTTTTTACACGTTTTATCAAATCAGCAAATAGTTGACAAAGTACATAAATGCTAATTAGAGTTTTACATGTTGTGGGAAGAGTTAATGGAACTAAGTGCATGGGTGTATTGGGAGGGTACACCGTGGCTGCCGCAATCTTAAGGGGTGGAGCATTTTCTTTGAGTGCATCGGCTTTTCTTTTTTCCATGTCTATTGACCAAAAAATTTGCTCCGGGGTCAGCTTAGTTTGAGGTGCATAGACAGTTAACATGTTTTCCTTATAGTAATCAAAAGGTTCGATTATGACACGTTTTTCAACACATATGGGGTGATAGAACTTATGCAGACGCCATCTATAAGTTCTTGAACCGTTTTGGACTCTAGGTTGTTTAGACCTTGATCTAGGATGAACCATAATCACAATGATAATAATAAGCACAGCGGAATAACATAAAGATTATTATTATTATCAATAAGGTTCTTCGCCATCATCTCTAACAACTAATCATACAATCACTTACAGCCCCAATTCTACTTGATCAAGGTAGAACGTGTTACACACCTTGTAACAGGGATCAAGGACTTGACCTTGAGGCTGAACTAACTAACTAACTAAAACCTACTAACCCTAGACGTTTATAACTTACGTCTAGGTTACACACACACCCCTTTAACCGACTACATCTTGCAGTTTTGTGCACAAAAACTAATGACCCATGTCCTCTTTATATACTAGAGGATTAGGGTTTACAAGAGAGACATTCCTAATACAATAAGGAAAGTAAATATTCTTCTAAGAATCTTCTAAAATCTCCATCTTTTTGTAACTTTTCTTCTTGTCACTTTAAGCCCTTCATGTTTCATTCTTCTTGTTTTGTATCATCAAATCAATAAACCCAACAATCTTCCCCTATTTGATGATGACAAAACAAAGACATTCTTGTACGAACTTCCCTAGACGAAGTAGAGAAATTGAGATAATTAAATCTCACCACGAATGAAACAATCTTGTCTTCCCCTTAATCCATGCCATGCCACTCCAACATCTCTTCCCCTTTTTGTTATCAATAAATAGGGAACGTATGCAAATATGATCTTGACCACCATGAACCAATATCACAAACTTCCAATCCAAGTCTTCCAATGTTTCAAATTGCCCTCCATGATGCACAAATACAAATAATGAATCCAAAACAATAGAAACCCAAAATAGCAGTAGTAATAATGATCAACAGTAGTAAAAATCAAAAACTTCCCCTTGAGTGGTGCATGTAAATGGTTAAACATTTAATCAATAAGCTTCCCCTGAAACCAATATGTTTACCATTTCTTGAATCTTCAATTCTGTAGGCTCCTTGTAATGATTACTAATGAAGAAAACCAAATATAACGAACTTGATGAAGAAGTAGAATAACCCAAACTTGTGTCTTATGTCTTGTACTATCCATGTGACTCCAAACTTATACCACCATTTAAGTAGACCGCAATCTCTTGACAAAATCCTCAACTAATATGAGACACTGAGCACTACAATGTAACTCCTTTAAGTGATAGCCAATGATGCGTGGTTTTGCAACCTTACAACAGGTTTTACCTCTCAAGGGATCTCAAGAGGCTTACAACCCCACCAGGCAGTGTACCTGACCGATGTAGTATAGTGTAGTGGTAAGTACGGGGGATTGATCGTTCTCCACAGGGAATAGTGTTCGTTAGGTATGAAAAACTACTCTAATAGGTCTAAGGGTGAGAGAAGATTCTTTTTTATGTTTTTATATTTTTTTATGAAAGCAAGTAAAATCTCGGGTTTGAAAGAGTGGGCGGAATTAGTTGCTAATCAACTAACCCAAATAACTACGAATGCAAATAAAATAAAATAACAGAAAATGAAAAGGTGGTGAAACTTATGTGGAGAGAAACGTGTTTACTTAGATTTCCTTACTCCCTAACTATCTTTTACCGGTTAATTAGTGTGCATTAATCGCGTGGATGACGGGTGTATTCCTTAATACCAATCGTGGGGTGGCGTACGTACTTCCCCAACTCTACAAGCTCCTACTTCACTCCTATGTCGAGCCGGCTAGGAAGCTCCTAACATGGGATCACTAGAATTCGCTTATGCATTAAATACAACCATAAAAACCTTAGTACGCATTGGTTCATGTTTCTTAAGACGTTCAAGCAAGTTACCGAATAGGAAGTTAGCAAGTTTTCTTAAGCCTAACATAGATGAACAATCATCCAATACAACTAATAACACACTAATAACCAATAATCAATAGCTAGGTTTCATTAGATCTAAGCAAACACAAGATAAATCTAGCCTAGCATGTTAAACAAAAGACAAGAACAAGATAGAATCAAACAACACATAGACATATTGAATGATTAATTGATAACTTATCTTCAATGTAACATGGAAGATCTCAAGGCAAAAAGCCTTGAAAAAGCTGCCAAATTCATCTTAGGGTTTTCACACACAAAGTTCCTCAATAAGTTCCACACTAATGACAAAAAATTGCAAAACTATATATAGACTTTCAGATCTGACGGCGTCACGTTATGGAGTGTGACGCCGTCACCTCGCCGCTTTTAGGGTTCCCGGATGGCCTTCTTGACGCCGTCCCTCTTTAGCTCTCCAAAATCCGTTCTGGCTTATCAAGGCTTGACGCCGTCAGACTTAGGGGTGACGCCGTCCCACTTTAAATTAAGCTGTGACGACCTTGATCTCATTAAAGCGTGACGCCGTCAGAATTCCATGCAAATTTCTCTGGCTTATCATGAGTAATTTTCACATCCACCACTTTTGCCAAGCCATGACGCCGTCCAGAACAAATCTTGACGCCGTCAAAGGTAATTTCCAGCACAATTTTGAGACTTTGTCGTTTTCTTCACTTTTATGCTCCAAAAACGTCCAAAATGCCTCCTTTTCCAGATTTCTCCTCAAAAGTACCTAAAATGACAAAAGGAACGATTTAGGGCAATATTTGATCAAATAAATACGATTTAGGGCTTAAATGACCCCTTAAAGCGGTACACTTTTCGCTTCATCAAGTGATAGCCAATGTGTGCATAGAGCATCATAAGAAAAATCACACATTGCTAGATTCATCAAGTTCTTGCCACTTCTTTAACGCACAAACAAGTTACCTCCTACTATAAGGTATGATAAGAACACGTATCCAAGAAACTCCACTTCAACTTCAAATAAGTGATAAACAATCTCCTTCGTAATCAATTATTCTAATACGAACAAATACGAGCCTTTTAAAACCTTTAAGAACATAAACCAACTAACCATCTTGTGTGTGTGAAACTAATAACCTGTGTATGTAATCTAACAAATTGCTCATAATTAACCGAGAGCCAAAGTAGAATCAATCACATAAAAACCCATCTCGGCTTCCCCTTACTACTCGTAAATCATGCATAAACTTATAATAGCAGTACCCTGTAGCAGTACGTTGCAGCAGTACCTTGAAAGAATTCGAGCAGTACTTTGAAATAATACTACCTTGGAGCAGTACGTTGCAGCAGTACCTTGAAAGAATACGAGCAGTACTTTAAAATAATACTACCTTGGAGCAGTACGTTGGTCGAGCAGCAGTACTTTAAATGAATGCTGATGCCTCTTGGTTTTGACATGTTGAGCAGCATTTTAGCAATGGTTTCATCATCACTAGCAGTACGTTCTTCTTGCTGAATTGGCATTGAAGGACCAGCTTCTTCTTCAAAATCCAAAGTCCTTGGTGTTGGTACAGTACCTTGATGAGCAGTACCTTGAGCAGCAGTACTTTCAATATCAGTACCTTCCAAATCCACTTCTTCAGTATCAATCTTGTTGGATCGATATACTCTGATCAAACTAACTTGTAGCTTGTAATAGGTTTAACAATCTTGAATAGAACCAAAACTGTTAATATTGAAACGCTGATATACTTTGTTAAGTATGCGGAATCTACTTCAACAAAGCTAAGAAGAATAACAAAAACGATTATATTAAACCAAACTTTGAACCTGCTTATTATACAGATTCACTAATAAACTCTAATTACGTACTTCTCTAATACTCTAAATTCTTGAGATCTAATATTCGTGTGAAGTCTAATAATGTGAAGTACGTCTAATATCAACCTAGGGATCCTTTTATAGGCATAAGGAAAACCCTAGTCGATTTACAATACTTGAACGACAATTAATTCTAACTCTAATCTAATAATAACTAAGAACGTTCTAGAATAATACAATATTCTTTAAACGTTATTTGCATAACAGTCCTTCAACTCTTGCAGTACTTTGAATTTATATCAACGAGTAGTACTTTGACTTTTCTTCGTACAGCAGTACTTTAACTTCGAGCAGTACTTTGATATTCCAGCAGTACTTTGACTTTATAGCCCAACAATCCTCCCCTAACTTGAATTCTACTTGCTTGATTTCAAGTTCCTTTGTAATCTTTGAATATCAATCATCTTTATCTTCAAGGAATGATTGTATCTTTGAAGTCTGTCTCGTTGTTGTTTTGTTATCATCAAAGTAATCAGTATCTGCAATTTTTATCAGCAACATTCTTTTCAGCAACTCATCTTTTCACAACTCAGCGTCATATTGGCAAAAGGTACATCAGATCTTAAAAGTTTCATACTATTCTCATCACTTCCAGGCGTGTAAACTCCTGTGAGAGGTGAATCATTGAAAACTTAATGGATTTTGATGTCTCTTTACCAAAGCCATTAACTTTGGAGTAGCCAATGTTTAGGTTTAAGAACCATGGTACATTGATAACCATATGATTTTTAGCAAATCATCAGCTATCAACGGATTTAATTAGTCTTTACCAAGAGCCGTTTGCTTTTGGACTAGCTAGTTCTTTTAGTACAATCATTACCATGGTGAACTAATTACCATACAATGGTTTTCCACAGCCTTTACTACAAGCCATTATCTTGTAGGCTAGTCAACTCTTCACTATCACAGATATGGTGAGTTGAAAACCATATAATTTTTAGTAAATTGTCAACTAAAAACGGATTTGATTATCACATCAGAGTCGTACCCTCATGATGAGTCAAACTCTTTCTTGTTTGTTAAACATGGTGAGTTGATTACCATTTGTTGTGTAGTACAAGTACTAACACCATGTTCTTTCTTTCAAAACCATTTGTTGCTGTTATTTTGTGCTTCAAAAAGTTTTTGCACTTTCAAAAATTACTTATTTTTATCAAAAGACTGTACTGGTTTTATGCTGCAAGCAGTACTTTGAGAAAGTACTGTTTGACTAGCAGTACTTTGAATAAAGTACTTTGTTTTTCAAAAGATTTATATAATAATAAAACCATACCAATATTTATGCATTAGAGCTATTTCACTTTCTTGTTCCACTTCCATACCATGATCTAGCATCCTGATTATCAGATCTCTGGTAAGTGGATATCTTTGTTCAGCTAACATGTGAATCATTGTTCCATCTTCTAGCTCCAAAACATGTACTCCAACTGATTCAAAGAACCTCCATCTGTTAATTTCCCAATCCTCTTGATTTTCCCAAAGAGCACTATCACTTGCTTCTTCTGTTTCCCAGATAGTTGTGAGATCTCCCAGCAGAACTAAACCCACTCCTTGTGGTGGAATGTGCTCATAGTAAGTTTGCACTTGTAAATATAGATGAAGCAGATCTTCTCTATTTATCAGATGTAGTATATCCCATAACAAATTAAACACTCTAAAACTTCCATCTTGTCTATGAAATATCAAGTAGTCCCCTTCTTGTGAGTCTACAATAGAAAATGTAGAAATCTTGGACTTTTTATCTGCAACTTCCTTTGATTTTGGATGCTCAAAGTCAACAATTCTCAAATAATTTCTCAGTTCATCAGCTGTATCTGTTCTCAATTCAATAGTATCCTTGAGCTTCTTTGATGACTATTCATCAATTGTTGTCCTTTTTCTCTTTGAGCTCCTTGTTACAACTCTTTCTTTTCTTATATCCTCAAGCTTTTTATCTTTGTATGAATCAAAAGAAATAATGCTTGCAAGATCTTTCTCTATAGCCTCTCTAACAACATCATATAAAACCTTCATCTTTGAATATGTTAATCTCACCAAACCTTTATATCCTCTACCTTTGAGATAAGCCATCATAGAATTTCTTTCTTGAGCTTTACTTTGTGGCCTTCTTGGTTGAATAGTGAGATTCCTTGATTCTTCAGCATCTAACTCAGCTTGTAACTTTCTAGCAGCTTCTTCATTTTTAGCTATCTCAATATCTCTTAAATCTGCTAGAGTAAGCTTCTTCTTCTTCTTAGGTTCAATCACAATCCCTTTCCCTTTATCTTTTGAATCCAAAGCTTGAATAGATTGAGAAGAAATATGAGATTGGTGTTCAATTCCAGGAATGCTGATGCCTCATGGTTTTGACATGTTGAGCAGCATTTCAGCAATGGTTTCATCATCACTAGCAGTACGTTCTTCTTGCTGAATTGGCATTGAAGGACCAGCTTCTTCTTCAAAATCCAAAGTCCTTGGTGTTGGTACAGTACCTTGATGAGCAGTACCTTGAGCAGCAGTACTTTCAATATCAGTACCTTCCAAATCCACTTCTTCAGTATCACCACTTCTTACTTCAACAGCAGCATCTTCAAGATTGATTTGCTCTGTTTCATCACTTTTCCTCTCAGCAGTATCTTGATGAGAAATGTGTTCTTCAAGTGATGTAACATCATACTGCATTATATGAGTAAGATCTTCTTCATTCTGATCTTGATTAGCATCTTCATTCAGATTTACATTCTCCAAATTCCTCCCCAATGTGAATGAAGACTGCTTCTTGAACTTTCTTTTCATAGACTTAGATTTCTTCTTTGGTGGCTGACCACTCTTTTGCTGTGTCTTCACCCATAACTTGTGGTGTTTAACTAGTGGCCAAACAAACCTCTTTAATCGTCTAAATTTTCTTTTTAAGTCCAGTAACTTAGCAGCTTGATTCTCAGTAACTTTCTTTAGCCTCTTCAATTCCCTTGTTAACTCATAGTTGTTCAAGACTCCCTCAACCTCTCCCTCATCTTCTCCAGATGTTTGAGACCCATCTGTGGAAGTATAATCATTAGGAGATGGTGGTTGAGACTTATCTTGATTTGAAACTTCCTGAGCAGCACTTTGTTGAGACACAGTATCCGCTATTGAAGCAGTATGTTGAGAAGGATCAGCAGCAGTATGTTGAGAAGCAGTATGTTGTGAAATAGAGGCTTCTCTGGAAACTGGATGTTCACTACTTGCTGATGCAGAGAATTCTTCTTGTTCTTGCTCTTGCTCTTCATCCCTGACTGCTTGTGCCACTTCCAAGATATGAGCTGTCAAAGGTGTATTTCTCCCAGAGAACTTCAAACCCTTTTTAGCAATGAAGGTAAACACCTTTGGTGGAAGTGTGACAGTAGGTAGAAAACTTTGAGGTTTAGAAACACCCTCAAGTTGTTTGTTCAAAAATAACTGAATAAACCTTGGGTACATCAAAAATGGTGAACCATTATTGATGTGTGCGAGTATTCCATCAAAAATCATCCTTGAAAAGTTGAAAGATTGATTTGTAGCTAATCCCACTAATGCATAAGCAATGTTCGGGCCAAATTGCTCCCATGAAGTACTTTTAGGACTCAAGCAGTGAAGTAGAACATGTATAAGATACTTCCAATGTGGACTAAACAAGGGCTTCTGAAAAGTAAGGATGGTAAGATCACCTTCATACCCAATATCCCGAAGTGTATCCCACAGCTTCTTGTCTTTCAAAACGCATAGCACCCCCTTCATCATGAAACTACAAATCTTCCCTAATTGAAGCTTCTATAACCCTAATTGCTCTCCCAGCAACCTTAGCCCGAATAAAAGCTTCACCATTATGTTCATTAGCCTTAGCAGTAGACCAAAACTGTTGAATCCATGGTCCAATAACATCAGGGTTGACCAAAATTGCATAATTGATTGATGACCCAGTCAAGAAATCAATTATTGCATGAAAATCAACATTTTTCACCGTTTTATCCAAATTAGCTACCACGTTATGATTACTACAGAAATCTCGGTTAGCCATTGATTGAGAATTAGAAAGGAATGTGTGTAGCGGTTAACGAAGAATGAATAAGATTAAAGTGGAGAGTAAAATTCGGAAGTAAAATTAGGGTATATACTAATGATTTAGGTAAAATTTTAAAGCCCAATAAATGAAATTACCGTTAAATTTGGCTTTTACCCCCTCCATAGCAAAACTGTTAACGGTTATCCCCTTTTATGACCGTTGGAACAATACTTCCACGCAAACAGTACTTTCCACGTAAGCAGTACTCTTCATAGCAGTACCTTAGAACAGTACTTTGCAAGAACAGTACCTTGTGTAAAAAAAAATAAGTACTTTCCATCCTCTTATCCATAAATAAAGACACATCAAAGAACTCTGAAAACAATACTTCATTATTGTTTCGCCCTAGAGGCTCAAAACGATCCAAAGAATCTTCAAACTAATAACTATGTTGCCTCCCCTCAAATTCAACATAGGAACTAAACTAAACTTAAACACCAATACTTTCAAAAGAACTTGTAAGAAAGTATTCTAAACTAATACTAAGTCCTCCCCTCAAATGTAGCCTAGTAGTTAATCATCCCAATGCTCACTACTAAATGGTTGAATCTTGAAACATCAAATCCCTTTGTGAGTAGATCAGCTACATTGTCATCTGTGTGAACCTTAACCACATTTATAAGCCTGTGCTCATAACAATCTCGAATGAAGTGATGCCTAATCTGAATATGTTTGGTCTTGGAATGATAAACTGGATTCTTTACAATGCAAATTGTACTCTCATTGTCAATGTTGATAGGAGTATTTTTGAAGTTGAATCCATAACCCAAGAGTTGATTCTGCATCCATAATACTTATCCACAACAGCTTGCAGCAGCAACATATTCTGCTTCAGTGGATGAGGTTGCTGCAATTGTTTGTCTCTTCCAGCAGTGTTGATAATCTTCAAATCTAAACTGTACACATCATTGGTTCTTGGTATTCTCAGTGTAACACCCCAACCCAAAAAGGGTAGAAGTATTACGTTATGGTGACAAATCAAAGCAAACACAAACATATGACTTCATAATACAAAAGAATTCCAAGGTTACAAAGGGAAGAAATCTAAATACAAGGTTACAAATATAATTTCTAAGTCTAATAGTGTAAAATCTCCTCTAGTCAATCTCTAATCCAGCATGGCTATCAAAATGTAGTCTTCTAAGTCCAAAAGCACTCTTCACCCATAACCCAGCTTCCTACTAAACCTGTCGCAGGAAAAGAAATGCGGTTGAGCTTAAAAAGCCCAGTGAACAGATATATATGCAAAGCAAAGTAATAAGCAAACGGAAAGAGAAGGATCGAATATGGCATAACGTATCACAACTCATACGAAGATGAAGTATCAAAGAGATATCAATATAAGCATAATCAAAATAGAACAAAGAGCACGTATCAACAAAGGATTGTCTAAACAAGGTACTTGAATAGACACAAAGAAATATAGGAAAGCCATGAGCCGACCTACCGAGGTACTCGATAGATCTCGAAATCACATAATCACATAATATCACATACGAAGGATACAAAGAGGGTAGACCTCTAAGTAACACATGGAGTCGATCACACTCCCAAAAGTGAATGGGGTATAGAGCACGTACAGCCATCACGCTACAAAATCTTACCGAAACGAAACGAAAGTCTAGGATGCATCCATACGCCCCTGCAAAACAAAATCATATATATATCCTGCTCGCATGACAGGTCTACACATATGTTAAAATGGCCAAGTGATCACATATCAAAATATATCGAAATGGGGACGCCGTGGATCAATCACACCTCCACATAAAGTGTCATGCCATAGGTGCCTCAATGACATGGCCATGGTACCTCCATGACTAGTTAGTAAACTCGGGCATAAGAATACGAAACGAAACAAAGCATATCATCACATCATATTAAACGAATCATGTCAAACCAAATAGATAGTAATGAATGTCATGTCACAAATAGAATCATATCACGAATCATGTCAAAAGTAATCATAGCAATAGTTCATATCGAAGGTTCAAATATCAAGGGTTCAAAGCAAGGTTCAAATGTCAAAGACTCAAGCAAAGGATTCATATCAAAGAAGTCAAATAATGAGGAAGCATAGCAATGGCATTAGGGAATCCTAATACGTATCAAAAGTACAAGATCGAAGTCATGAGAGAAAAACCCCTACTGAAAAGGGATAGAATATTTGTACCTCGAAGCAAAAGCAAAATAAACCAGAAAAGGAAAGATGTCACAAGGAAGCTCACTCCCGCTTCACTGAACCTAAAGGAAATGATAACTAATCATTACATTGTTTATTTTAAATAGCCTTCCACTTTTAGCAAGTTTACTTCTTTTAAGTGACTTTCTATTTTTAGCAGGTTTCCAAAATTAGTAAGTTTCCATTTTTATAAAGTTTCCATAATTAGAAAGTTTCCAAATTTAGTAAGTTTCACACATCAAAATTAGGTTAAGTTATCAAAAGAATCATTCAAATGGTATTAGGGTTCATTTTAGCAAGTATCCATAGTTTAGGGTCAAAAATGACAACTTCTCATAATTTAGGGTTCATAGTGTAATTATGCCAAAGATAAGGGTTCAAAGTGTAAATATCAAAATTACTCATTTAATCCAAAAATTACCCATAATTACCATTTCAATCCTTTTATTATTCACAATTTACAATTTAGTCCCTTTACTTAATTATATTGCAATTTAACCCTTTTAATTTTTCCAAATTACAAAATAGTCCATTAATTATACAAAATTACACATTAGGCCAATAATTATCCAAAATTACACAATACACCCCTCACATCAATATTTATACGAATTACCCTTAATTTATCATAATTTACAAAATAGCCCCTCTAATTTAATTAAATACTATTCGGATTTATATATGTACCAAAATACAATTTAAACCTTCAAGTTACAAAATTTACACATAACCCCCTCCTTTTATAATTTTTACGAAATGTCACAGGTCCATACTATTTTATAAAAATAACCCTATATTTTATAATTTACAAAACTCACCCAAATCTTTTAATTCAAATCGGTTTAATATCAAAACTCAACCCTAATTCGATCCAAACATTACCAACTGATCATAATTCATTAAAAACACATTAAATTCATCAAATATAATTACTATGAACAAAACCCTAGTCCTCACGATTTTCTTTTATTTTTCCAATTCGTTTTCTTAATAATAAACCCGATTAGAACAAAATTCTACAATAATTAATATAAGCTTCAAAAATTATTTCCAATATTTTTCTGGTGTTTTAGGACATGTAGAGAACCAAAATAAAATACGAACACAGCCACAAAAATTCATTTAGCCGGTTTCACAAAATTATCTTGTTTTTAGGATAATGAGTTATATAAATTAATATAGCGTGCATGGTTGGTTCATAATCGATGGACATGATGTTATTGATGATATAAGATGATAGAAATACCTTTTGGAAGATTCGAACAAGGATTAGCAAGAAACGAATTTTAGTCTAGTCGGCTAGAACAAAATTGGATAAAAATTTACCATGATCGAACCAAGCACCCTACAGCCTTTACACGATTTTTCTTGTCTTCCATGGCTTTAATATGACTTAATAAAAATACTTTCAGAATTTTTGGTGGTGGTATGGAGGCTCACGAATTTTGTTGGTGTTTTTAGGGTTTTAGGAATGAAAATAAGGATGAACCGTGTAAGTAATTTGGAAGGGAGCGTGCATCTATTTTAGGTATGGCATAAATCATGGTTTAATGATAGGGAAATAATCAAATTTGGTTATGATAAGGATTTGACCAATATTTGTATTTATCTTTGTTATATACATTGTATTAAATCCAATAAATCAAAAATATGTACAAATACATCTTACTCGGCCGATATATAATTATAATATAAAGTTTTAAATATTTTTAAGTCATTACATAAATAAAATGTCCAAACGAAAATATTACATGTCATTCTTTATTTATTTTAGATGGTTTGTGCAAAATTTGGGATTCTAAATACTTATTAATTAAATTTTCAAATTGTAGGGGCAATTTGGTCTTTTTGCATATTTTTAAATTCTGGGTATTAAAATTCTTCCACTCTAAAAGAAAATTTCATCCGCGAAATTGAAATGAAACTAAACAGAAGGCACAACGAACAGTAAACGGAAATGTCAAAGACTTGTTTCTCATGACTCGTCATTGTCGATCTATGATAGCTTCGGGTTCCTCAGAAAAGACATACTACACTGAATTTGAATCCAAAATGATAACGTACCAAACATAACAGATGATAATCGAATTCTCTAGGAAGAGGTACAGAAAATACATATGATTTACATCGAATAGATTAGGCGAATCAAATGAGAATACGTCGAATTGTAGCAAACATGAGGGTGATATAAATGTCCAACTGTTCAACTTCTCAAATAGTCTCGGCTTCAATATAACCTTCCAAAGGTATTCTCATAAACAAACAGGTCTTGTTTACTCAAAGTCCAAAATCTCATAGAAGATCAAAATGAACAGATTCAACGAATGCGAAACGTATATTTAGCAGAACTTAAGCGTATTCTCGTATAATAACAGATCGAATCCATACAAACAGAAAGCATATCGTTAGATATTATCAAATGGCAGAAAGCTCTATAACAGAACCTATGATTCTTGTTAGGAACACATGAATCAACAAATACGTGTCGAGAATCCAAACGTATCGAATCGTATATCAAAGATAGCAGATCAAACGTATAGGTCGAAAGAACCTAAAGTCTCACTAAACGCGGATGATCTCAAGCAGATATCAGAAATTCTAAGGCTTCTAATGCACTTCTTAAAATATCCTATGCCCATAACGAGTGCACGTTATATGATGTAAGTATTATCACGCTGGCCAGACGTCATAATACTGGCATCATATAAATATGCCCTCACGATGGTCATACTTTATCTCAAGTCGTGAACAACACAACTTATCTAAATCCACCTATTCCTTCTACAGTCTCAAAGGTCATCAAAATCAAACTAAGAGAACGAAATTACTCGCAGAATAACGGGAATTCGAGAATGTCCATCAGAATTTAGGTACGTCGTCAAAAGCGCCAATACTTCATAACTCACCAAAATCAACTCCGCCAATGTAAGTGGTTACTTCAACATCCGCCCATTCTTGAACATAAATTGCAAAGTTCTTTCCATAACTCGTCAAAATTCTCATACAACTCGTTATTCAACAAACGCAGAGTGAACGGAATTTCTAACAGAGAACCAAATCATTCAAAGGACTTCATTATTAGGTAACGGAATCTAAGTAGGTTGAGAGGAAACGAATTACGTCATCGATAGCTTTATCCTTCACAGAATCATCTCGTCTAAACACAAATGTCCGCTTCAAAATTCGTCCATTCAACTACAACTTCAAAACTCTTCCAAGTTGGAGTAGTTTGTTTACGCTTGTCCATCTTATTTCATGGTGAAAAGGAATTACAAACTTGAGTCTGATTCCTCAAGCCTTCGGCAATTCTTCTTGATATTGTGGCATCGTAACGGCAGTCTCTGACACGATCACTGTGCATCCCTTCATCTGCAAGTCTGCTTCTGCTATCAATTCATCTTAGTACAACTAAAATGAATAGAGAAACAAGATTGCGTTTCTTCGACAGGTCTTCTAACACAGCTCTAGGTTTAAAGGTAATCACCACCGCTGTCGACTCCAGATCATATGTTGAATGGTTCGTCTCTTACGGTCTGGTTGTCTTGATGTCCGAACTGTAATCTTCACTTGTTGCATGATGTATGATTGAGTACTATCCCAGTTCCTCTCTCCTTCTTATATGCTTCATCCATGGTAATGCTTGTCGCAACCATCTTCTACTACTCTTCTACCAGGTTTCTAACTCCGATAACGGTCTTCGATCTTGATCCTTTCTGTGGGAAATTTTGTCTTCCAATATACAGGGTAGTGTCGTCTACAATGGTTCCTGAACGTCAATCAAATTTCTCTTCCAGAACAAATGGTCATTTCACCAACAATCTCTATGTTCTTCTTTCGTTTCTGAACACAACACAATGTCATACTATGACAATTTGTCCAAAATACGCGAAAACATGATCATTCTAGCCAATACCATTGGCATCATTCAAACTCATTAAGTTTATAACGAGTGCAAAGGCAGTCTTTGGAATCATTTCAGGTAATTTTCACATCACTTCACATCTTCTACCTTCTCCTTCACAAATACAACTGAAATACTTCACAGAGGTTACTCTCGGTTAGTTAACCCCCTTCTTAGAAGTTCTTGTGTTTGCTTCTTCAGTCCTTCAAATCTAAAATGATGCAATCAGATACGGAGTTTCAAAGGAAGACTAAATCAATCATTGATACGCAGAAACGAATAATGAATACTGATAGTGGTACGGTTGAGTTCACGATAGTCGATATGCCATCACATACTTCTCTCGTTCTTCTTCATAAACAAACAGGAGCATTCAAAGAGAATTGTTGTGGTGGACAAAAATCATATTCCATCAGCTCCTTTAATGGCATTATGGTTTCTTCAACTGAGATTAGTTCAATGTCCACTCTACTTCCTAAGCAGGAAGGAGTACCAAAGGATTCATCAGAGAATACCGGAAAATCTTCGTACAACGAAATATTTCCAATGGCAGAACTTTCCAAGGGTGGATAATAATGGGTGTTAGGAGAAACTTGACAATCATATGGGATCAGGGTTGGTGCTTCCATAGTGGTAGAAATTTTAGCAGATTCAGGTGTAGAGATTCATCATAACGAAATAGGGTGAAGCAGATTGTTAAAGGTCACATTTCAGATACGGTAGTCTATGGTAGCTTCACAAAGAGTCAACCAATCCATAACCAAAAGACCGTACAATCAGACATATCAAAGTCAAAAGATTCATAGAACGAATGCAGTCGTCAAATCAGACGGATAGTTCATATATCAGAGTCCAGTACATGGTTCAATAAAAGTGTTGGGATGGATAAACGAACAGTTCAAAGTGTTAGAATTTCGTTTAGCTTCTTAGCATAAGTAGCAGGCAGGGTGTGTATTACTGGTAATACGAACATCGTATAACTGTCAAAAGTGAG
The DNA here is from genome assembly GCA_021014915.2 of Artemisia tridentata subsp. tridentata. Classification (NCBI taxonomy): domain Eukaryota; kingdom Viridiplantae; phylum Streptophyta; class Magnoliopsida; order Asterales; family Asteraceae; genus Artemisia; species Artemisia tridentata. Next base: position 143,994,046 of record CP139509.1, read on the forward strand.
ATGTATGGAATTTCAGTTATCAGCATCATCATGCTTAGTTAACAAATCCATACAGAGATAGTATAGCATCATATCCTTCCAAAGGAAATGGTTGGCAGAACAAGGTTCATCATTCAAAGGAAAGGAACAAAACTTCCTATATCCATGGTTAATAATTACCAGAATTCTCATAGGAGTAGTAATGGATTTATGCAAAGTTAAGTAGTATCGGATGATACATTTATATCCAGCATAAGCAATGAATTCACAGAATGTGTCGAACACATTATGGTTGAATGACTTACGATCTGGTCGAAAAGGTGTCAAACAGCTTATCAAACAAATCGGAGGCGGAGATCAAAATATGAAGGTGAAGCTTAAATGGTGTAAGGTATCCAGATAGGTTTCTCGAGGTATTTCAAACTTACTTGGTTACTAAGCTTAGGTTGCAAAACTTCAAACTTCTGAAATAAAAGTTCTTATAAGGCTTAGTGAAGGCATAGGCACGAATCAGAGTGATGCGGAAGCAATGCTACTAACATAGATGTCTTAGTCTACCCATTCCTCACTGGTAATAACTTAGGTTCCTATGGGGAAATCCTAAAGTAATATCTCAAAGTTCGTCTTATGAGCGCCTACAGTGGAAACTTAGTGGTCCAAACTTCACAGGTCGAGGGTAAAAGTATTACAAATCGCAGCCTGGTCTCTCTGATACCATAATTGTAACACCCCAACCCAAAAAGGGTAGAAGTATTACGTTATGGTGACAAATCAAAGCAAACACAAACATATGACTTCATAATACAAAAGAATTCCAAGGTTACAAAGGTAAGAAATCTAAATACAAGGTTACAAATATAATTTCTAAGTCTAATAGTGTAAAATCTCCTCTAATCAATCTCTAATCCAGCATGTCTATCAAAATGTAGTCTTCTAAGTCCAAAAGCACTCTTCACCCATAACCCAGCTTCCTACTAAACCTGCCGTAGGAAAAGAAATGCGGCTGAGCTTAAAAAGCCCAGTGAACAGATATATATGCAAAGCAAAGTAATAAGCAAACGGAAAGAGAAGGATCGAATATGGCATAACGTATCACAACTCATACGAAGATGAAGTATCAAAGAGATATCAATATAAGCATAATCAAAATAGAACAAAGAGCACGTATCAACAAAGGATTGTCTAAACAAGGTACTTGAATAGACACAAAGAAATATAGGAAAGCCACGAGCCGACCTACCGAGGTACTCGATAGATCTCGAAATCACATTAATCACATAATATCACATACGAAGGATACAAATAGGGTAGACCTCTAAGTAACACATGGAGTCGATCACACTCCCAAAGGTGAATGGGGTATAGAGCACGTACAGCCATCACGCTACAAAATCTTACCAAAACGAAATGAAAGTCTAGGATGCATCCATACGCCCCTGCAAAACAAAATCATATATATATATCTGCTCGCATGACAGGTCTACACATATGTTAAAATGGCCAAGTGATCACATATCAAAATATATCGAAATGGGGACGTCGTGGATCAATCACACCTCCACAAAAAGTGTCATGCCATAGGTGCCTCAATGACATGGCCATGGTACCTCCATGACTAGTTAGTAAACTCGGGCATAAGAATACGAAACGAAACAAAGCATATCATCACATCATATTAAACGAATCATGTCAAACCAAATAGATAGTAATGAATGTCATGTCACAAATAGAATCATATCATGAATCATGTCAAAAGTAATCATAGCAATAGTTCATATCGAAGGTTCAAATATCAAGGGTTCAAAGCAAGGTTCAAATGTCAAAGATTCAAGCAAAGGATTCATATCAAAGAAGTCAAATAATGAGGAAGCATAGCAATGGCATTAGGGAATCCTAATACGTATCAAAAGTACAAGATCGAAGTCATGAGAGAAAAACCCCTACTAAAAAGGGATAGAATATCTGTACCTCGAAGCAAAAGCAAAATAAACCAGAAAAGGAAAGATGTCATAAGGAAGCTCACTCCCGCTTCACTGAACCTAAAGGAAATGATAACTAATCATTACATTGTTTATTTTAAATAGCCTTCCACTTTTAGCAAGTTTACTTCTTTTAAGTGACTTTCTATTTTTAGCAGGTTTCCAAAATTAGTAAGTTTCCATTTTTAGAAAGTTTCCATAATTAGAAAGTTCCCAAATTTAGTAAGTTTCACACATCAAAATTAGGTTAAGTTATCAAAAGAATCATTCAAATGGTATTAGGGTTCATTTTAGCAAGTATCCATAGTTTAGGGTCAAAAATGACAACTTCTCATAATTTAGGGTTCAAAGTGTAATTATGCCAAAGATAAGGGTTCAAAGTGTAAATATCAAAATTACTCATTTAATCCAAAAATTACCCATAATTACCATTTAAATCCTTTTATTATTCACAATTTACAATTTAGTCCCTTTACTTAATTATATTGCAATTTAACCCTTTTAATTTTTCCAAATTACAAAATAGTCCATTAATTATACAAAATTACACATTAGGCCAATAATTATCCAAAATTACACAATACACCCCTCACATCAATATTTATACGAATTACCCTTAATTTATCATAATTTACAAAATAGCCCCTCTAATTTAATTAAATACTATTCGGATTTATATATTTACCAAAATACAATTTAAACCTTCAAGTTACAAAATTTACACATAAACCCCTCCTTTTATAATTTTACGAAATTTCACAGGTCCATACTATTTTATAAAAATAACCCTATATTTTATAATTTACAAAACTCACCCAAATCTTTTAATTCAAATCGGTTTAATATCAAAACACATAAACTCAACCCTAATTCGATCCAAACATTACCAACTGATCATAATTCATTAAAAACACATTAAATTCATCAAATATAATTACTATGAACAAAACCCTAGTCCTCACGATTTTCTTTTATTTTTCCAATTCGTTTTCTTAATAATAAACCCGATTAGAACAAAATTCTACAATAATTAATATAAGCTTCAAAAATTATTTCCAATATTTTTCTGGTGTTTTAGGACATGTAGAGAACCAAAATAAAATACGAACACAGCCACAAAAATTCATTTAGCCGGTTTCACAAAATTATCTTGTTTTTAGGATAATGAGTTATATAAATTAATATAGCGTGCATGGTTGGTTCATAATCGATGGACATGATGTTATTGATGATATAAGATGATAGAAATACCTTTTGGAAGATTTGAACAAGGATTAGCAAGAAACGAATTTTAGTCTAGTCGGCTAGAACAAAATTGGATAAAAATTCACCATGATCGAACCAAGCACCCTACAGCCTTTACACGATTTTTCTTGTCTTCCATGGCTTGAATATGACTTAAGAAAAATACGTACAGAATTTTTGGTGGTGGTATGGAGGCTCACGAATTTTGTTGGTGTTTTTAGGGTTTTAGGAATGAAAATAAGGATGAACCGTGTAAGTAATTTGGAAGGGAGCGTGCATCTATTTTAGGTATGGCATAAATCACGGTTTAATGATAGGGAAATAATCAAATTTGGTTATGATAAGGATTTGACCAATATTTGTATTTATCTTTGTTATATACATTGTATTAAATCCAATAAATCAAAAATATGTACAAATACATCTTACTCGGCCCATATATAATTATAGTATAAAGTTTTAAATATTTTTAAGTCATTACATAAATAAAATGTCCAAACAAAAATATTACATGTCATTCTTTATTTATTTTAGATGATTTGTGCAAAATTTGGGATTCTAAATACTTATTAATTAAATTTTCAAATTGTAGGGGCAATTTGGTCTTTTTGCATGTTTTTAAATTCTGGGTATTACATAATAAAGATCGAATTCCATACGACAGAAAGCATACGTTAGATATTATCAATTGCAGAAAGTCTATACAGTACCTTGATTCTTGATTAGGACACATGAATCAAAATTACGTATAATCCATACAGGTATCGGATCGTATTAAAGGTTTAGCAGTATACAAAGTATAGTCGAAAGAATCCTAAAATCTACTTAAGGTGATGTCTCAACAGATATCAATTCTAAGGCTTCTAATGCACTTTCAAATCCTATGCCCTTAGATTGAGTTAATGATGTAATATTATCGTGGCAGACGTCTAATACTTGAATCATATAATATGCCCTCAGATGTCATACTTTACTCAAGTCGTGAACAACATCTTATCTAATCCACCTTATTCCTCTACAGTCTCAAGGTTATCAAGTATCAAACTAAGAACGAAATTACTGAAGATAACGGAATGTCGAGAATGTCATCAGAGATTTTGGTACGTGTCAAAAGGCCAATACTTCATTATACCACCGAAATCAACTCCGCCAATGAAGTGGTTACTTAAGCTCCCTTCTTAACATAAATTCAAAGTTCTTTCCATAACTCGTCAAAATTCTATACAAGCTCGTTTCAACAACGCAGGTGACGGAATTCTAACAGAGAACAAATCATCTATGGACTTCATTATAGGTAAGGATTAATAGGTTGAGGAAACGAATTACGTCATCGATAGCTTTATCTTCAAGATCATCTCTCTAAACACATATTCCACTTAAATTCGTCCATTCATACTACAACTTCAAAACCTTCCAGTTGAGTATTTGTTTACTTTCCACTTATTTCATGTGAAAAGTTGTTACAAATTAGTCTGATCTCATCCTTCGCAATTCTTCTTGATATTGTGGCATCTACCAGCTGTTTCCTATTGAAGATCACTGTGCATCCTTTCTAGTCTGCCTGTCTCTATCAATTCATCTTATCAACTAAATTGAATAGAACAAGTATTGCGTTTCCGACAGTCTCTAACAGCTCTAGTGTTTAAATATATCACATTTCGTCAGATCATTGTTGAATGTCTTTTATGCTTTAGTCTTGATGTCGAACTTGTAACTTCACTGTTGCATGATGTATGTGATACTACCATTCCTTACTCCTTCCTATAATGCTTCATCCATGTAATGTTGAGCAAATCCTACTAGCTCTTCTACAAGTTTCTAGTAGGTCCTCGATCTTGACCTTCTGTAAACTGTCTTAGATATTACAGGGTTATGTCATCTACAATGTTCCTAAGTCAATCAAATTTTCTTTCCAAACTAATGGTCGTTTCAGAACAACTCTCTTTTTCTTTGGTTTCTCAAACATCATGTTTCTTGACTAATTTGTCCAAATAGCGAAAACTTGATCATTCTTAGCCAATACATTGTCATCAAACTATTAATTATGAACGATGCAAATTGGAGTCTTTAGAATATTTCAGATTTTTAAATCATTCACATCTTCTACTCTTATCCTTCAAATATACAACTGAAATACTTCACAATTTCTCTCTATAAAGTTCTTTTTTCTCTATCCTTCAAATCTAAATGATCAATAATACGGAGTTTACAAAGAAGACAAATCAATCATTGATTAGCAGTAACGAATATTGAATAGATGTGGTGGTTAGTTGCAGTGTCATATGCCTATTTTGTTCTTTTTAAACAAACAGTACTTCAAAGAGAATTTTGGGTATGCAAAGTTATTCATCAGTCACTCAATGGCATTATGGTTTCTTCATGAGAAGTCAATTCCATCTACTTCCTAGCGAATACCAAGGATTCATCAGAATACCAAAATCTTCGTAAACCAATCATTTACCCCTTTAATGGTGTTAGGAGAAACTTGACATCAATGGATATGTCTCCTAGGTTTTAAGATTCAGTGTAGATTTCATCAATGTGAACTTGGGTCCATTTCAGATACGTAGTCTATGGAGCTTCAAAAGATCAACCATCCTCTACAAACACAATCAAATCAAAAATTCATAGAACGATGCGTCGTCAAATAACGTGTTCTATATAGAGTCCAGTAATTTGGTTCTAAAGTGTTGACATCGAACAGCAAAGTGTTAGAATTTCTTATTTCTTTCTAGTAGCAGGTAGGGTGGTTGGTTAGGTAATGTCAATGAGATGTATAATTCAGTTCTATCAGAGTTAACAAATCATACAATTATGCATCAATCCTCCAAAGGAAATGTTGTAACAAGGTTCATCATTCAAAAACAATCTCCATGGTTAATATTCCTCTCTGGAGTAGAATATTTGCAATTTAGTAGTATGATGATACATTTATATCCAAGCTGTTCACAGATGTGTCGAAACTTTAGGTTATGCTTACGATCAGGTCATTCCAACAGCTTATCAACATGTCAAAAAGGTGGATGGTAGTATCCTATCTCGTATTTAAACTTACTTGGTTCTAACTTAGGTTTAATTTACAATAAAATTTTATAAGCTAGTGAATACCGAATAAGTGATGCGAGAATCTACTAACATAGATTCTTAGTTTAACCATCTCACTGTAATAAATTATTCCTATGGAAATCTAAAGTATTCTCAAATCTCTATAACTGCTTAGTCAAATTTCCCGTTAAATATTAATCGCAGTGGTTTGATACAATAATTTTCCCCCGGTAGTAATATTACGTTTTTAAATCAAACAACAAAACATATGAATACAATTCCAGTTAGGAAGAACTACAAGTTAAAAATTCTAAGTCTAACTAGTAAAACTCTCTAGTCAATATTCTATTCAACTTTTCATAAAGTGTCTTCAAGTCCAAGCACTCTTACCATAAATTTACTAAACGAAGAAGCTGAGCTTGCTGAACTTATATCAATTACAACGAAAAATCAATATGTGACTTCGATGAAGTACTTCTGATAATCATAAAAGACAGTAACTTCTAAAGTACTTGATAGACCTCCACACTTCCGGGTCTCATAATCTCAATCACTAATTTTATCCATAGGAAAAATATCCTCTAAGTTTCGATCACACTCCCAAGTGAAAGGGTATAGAGCAGTAGAACATAGTACCTAAAATTCATACCAAAATGGAAATGAAGTCTTTGATGCATCCATAGTCTGCAAACAATCATATATATCTCACATGCGTCGCATTCCCTTGTAAGCAGTCATTAATATCGAATGGTCTGGATCAATTCCAAAAGTTTGCCTATTCAATGACATCATGGTCTATGACTAGTTTAAACTGGTGAATAAAGCAGCATATTACATCTTAAACAATATGTTTAACTAGTTATGAATTCATTCACAATGAATTATCTGAATTCTTCAAAGTATCAAGCAGTTCATACGAGGTTCAATATCAGTTCAAGCTCAAATTCAAGATTACAAGGTCATAAATAAGAAGTCAAATTAAGGAACATGCAATGCAATCAGTAAGACAAGATCGAAGTCATGAACTTAAAGATGTATGTACTCGAAGCAAAGCAAATAACCAAAAGAAATGATTCATGGAAGCTCATCACTGACCTAAAGAAATGCTATCATTATTGTTTATTAAAATAACCTTCTTTTAGCAAGTTTCTTCTTTTAAGTACTTTCTTTTTTTAATTTCCAAAATTAGAAAATTTCCCATTTTTAAAAGTTTTAAAAAATTTTAGGTCCCAAATTTTAGTTTTTTCACACATAAAAAATTAGTTAATTTATAAAAAGAATCTTCAAATGATTGGGGTTCTTTTCAATATCATATTTTGGGGTCAAAAAGACAACTTTCATAATTGGGGTTTTCAAAGGTAATTATAAAAGATAAGGGTTCAAAGTTAAAAAAAAATTTCCAAAAAAATTCCCATAATTCCTTTTAAACCCTTTTTTATTATTCACAATTTACAAGCCCAAAATTGCAATTTAACCCAATTTTTTCCAAAATTTACTTTCTTAATTTCTAAAATTGGGCCAAAAAACCAAAACAAGTACCCCCTCACATCATTTTTTTAAAATTTCCCCTTAATTTTACAATTTAAAATACCCCCTAAAAAATTTTTTTAAAAACTATTGGGTTTTTTTTTTTGTTCAAATTTACAAAAAACCCCTCCGAAATTTCACAGTCCTTTTTTTCCCTTTTTTTTTTAAAAAAATCCCAAAATCTTTTAATTAAAAATGGGTTTAAAAAAATCAACCCTAATTCGATCCAAACATTCCAAACTGACAAATTCTTTAAAAAAAAATAAATTCATCTTTTTTCTATGAAAAAACCCTTCCCTACGATTTTCTTTTTTTTAATTCGTTTTTTTAAAAATTCCCGATAAAAAATTTTAAAAAATTAATTAAGCTTAAAAAATTTTTCATTTTTTCTGGTGTTTTGGACTTTAGAGTAAAAAAAAAGCCCTTTCATTTCCCGGGTTTAAAAAATTTCTTTTTTGGAAAGAGTTTTATAAAAATTAGCGTCAGTTGGTTCATAATCTGGAAGATTATTGATGATATAAGAGATAGAAATCCTTTTTGAAGATTGAAAAAGGATTAGAAGAAAAAATTTTAGTCTGTCCTAAACAAATTGGATAAAAATTCCCCATGTGGCCCCTACAGTTTCACATTTTTTTGTCTTAAGGGTTGAATAGATTAAAAAAAATTTCGTACAGAATTTTTTGGTGTAGGAGGCTCACAATTTTTTTGGGTGTTTTTAGGTTTTAGGAAATAATTTTTTAAGATAAATGTATAATTTTGGGGGGACTTTTTCAATTTTATTTATCAAAAATTCCGGTTTAATGATGGAAATAATAAATTTTTATATAAATTTGCCAATTTTGTTTTTTTTTTTTAAATTTTTTAATATTTAAAACCAATAATCAAAAAAAATTACAAATACATCTTACTCCCCAAAAATAATTTATAGAAAAAGTTTTAAATATTTTTTAAGTCTTACAAAAAAAATTTCCTCCGCATGCTTAGAGCCCCCTACAAAAATAAATTTTTCTTTACCTCTTCTGGGTTGCCCTACTAAAATGAAAAGGGGTTTTTTAGGGAACCCCGTCTTTTAAAAATTTGGCCCTTTTTGGGGTACAACGAAATTTTTTGGTTTAATCTCCCCTGTTTTTTAAAAATGATAAAAAATTATTTTTTCAAACAAAATTTCCCTTTTTACCCCTTTTTTGAGAAAGTACCGCCCCTTTCTACCTCTTTCTAACCCATTAGTTTTTAAAACTGTGTGTTGGTTCTTTTCTTTTGGACCCCGAGGGGTAAATTTAGATTGATAGTTTTTGAAACCTCCCAGTCTAATTTTAAAAATTTTGCAACCTTTTTTGGTGAAACCCCAGCAAAAAGGGACTGCTTGAAAAACCTTAGTTACCCAAAAACTTGGTTTAAAAATTTTTTGTGAGGGTATAAGTCTTTAAAAAATTTCTATGGGGGAACCCCATTGGATTCCAAACAGATCTATTTCCTTTTTATTTGGGAGACTGTTCTCCTTTCTTTTATTGGAAATTATTTTTGGAACTGACTTAAATTTCGGGGAAAGTCACAGTTTTAATCAAAAGATCAGGGTAAAAAACACAAAAATAACCCTTTTTTTTTCCCTATTCCAAATCCTCTTCTTTGATTTAAAAAGGTTTTATAAACAAAAATTTTTTTAAAACTGCTGAATGCTAAGTATTTTAAAATTTTTGGGATCGCTTTTTTTTAAAGGAGGAAACTTTTCCATAAACACCAAATCTTTTTATTTTCCCATTGACCCTAAGTTTTTTTTTAATTTCACCCATAACAAGAAAAAACCCGTCCAGGGGTTAAACCCCCAATGGGGGGAACGGGAATTTTTTTTTAAATCAAGGTGTTTCATAAGGGTTTTATTTTTAAATTTTTTTTTTGACGTTGGTTTTTCACTATTGGATTTCCCTGTAAGGCCTTTTTAGGGAAAAATTTATTTAACTACTATTAAAAACCTAACCATATTTTTTTGAACTTTTTTTTTACAAATTAAAGTACAGCCAGCCTTTTTATATAGAAATTTTTCTAAAAAGCTTCTTTCTTTTTAAATTTTTTTTAAAGCCCCAAATCCCAACCCGTTTACTTTTAAATTTTTAATGATAATTTGTTGTCATATTTTTGCCCCAACCCTTTATTTTTTTATGTGTTTAAATTTTCTTCCCTTTACTCAAATAATTGATAACCAGCTACCCCCAACCTAGGTTTCTTTTTCTTTTTTCACATATTTATAAGAATTTTAAAAATTTTGCATTAGACATTTCCCCCGAAAGGATAACTTGTAAAGCATACCTAAATTAATTTTTTTCCCCTTATGAAAAGCTTAAAAACCCCCTTTATTAAAAACAAAGGCCCATCAAAGCTTTTCCAACAAATCTTTCCCTTAACCCTAGAATAGGTTAATTCATCATCAAAACATTTCTGTCAATCTCTGTAGTTTTTTTAGCAAAAGCTTTTTGGTTTTTTATTTGTAAAAGGGTTCCCTTTTTTCAACCTTGGGGTTTTTCAATCATTTGTTTGCTTGATATTTTGCCAACTTGATTCCCTTTCAAAGTGTCCAAGCTTTTGACAATTGAAGCATTCAATCTTGGATTTGTCAAAAGTTATACCCTGTTTGGCTTTGAAATCAATTCCCCTTCCTGTCTTGTGCATGAACTTCTTGATCCTTGCAGTGATCATGGCAACTTGCCATCTTATGTCAATCTCCTCTAAAGCATCTTCTTCAATCTGCAACAAGTCTTCTTGATAAGTAACAGGTAAAGTGGCTTGTTGAGCAAAGAAGGAACATACAACATCATCAGAGTTGGTGTTGTTTGTTGGTGATGGGGTGGTGGTAGTCATGGTTGTGCAAACGTGCTGTTTGTCACCAACAGTACTTTGAGAAGGATAAGCAGTACTTTTAGTAGAAGTACTGCCTCTGTTTTTAGAAGACACGAAAGCTATGTTGTGAGTTTTCTGAGAACTATAACCATTCATCTCTTGCTCGTACACCTTCAAATTGTTGTAGAGATCATCAAAGTCCATAGACTCCAATCCAGGTTGTCCTCTAATCATAGTAGCAACCACATGCCAGACAGATGGCAAACTCCTTAAGAACTTCAAATTTGCATCTTCAACAGATACCTCTGCTCCATACAGTTCTAGCATACTAAGTAGATTTTGGAATCTGTCATAGGCAGCATCAAGACCTTCTCTTTCACCAACAGTGAAAGTTTCAAACTGCTGCTTCAATAAGTTTCTATGGAGTAGAGGTATCCGTTGAACTTTAGTAGATGACCATCAGGAATAGTAGACAGCAGTATGTTGAGAGCCTTATCTTGATTTCTCTTTGTAGCTGCTGGCAAGGTTGGTTGAGGTGGTTTAGGTTGTCCTTCAACTTCTACAGGTTCGTCAAGAACAACATTACCATTGACAATCACATCCCATAGAGCATGGTCTGTAATAGCAAGGTACTGCCTCATCTTCATGCTCCAGAGATCATATTCTCCCTTCTTGATGATAGGAATTCTGAGTGAGGTGATGGATGGGATTGGTGCAACTTCAGTCGTCATCCTTTAGGGTTTGTTGTTAAATTGGTTTTAAAGGTTTCTTCTTAATCAGAGTCTCCACACAGGCTCTGACACCACTTGTTGGATCGATATACTCTGACCAAACTAACTTGTAGCTTGTAATAGGTTTAACAATCTTGAATAGAACCAAAACTGTTAATATTGAAATGCTGATATACTTTGTTAAGTATGCGGAATCTACTTCAACAAAGCTAAGAAGAATAACAAAAAAGATTATATTAAACCAAACTTTGAACCTGCTTATTATACAGATTCACTAACAAACTCTAATTACGTACTTCTCTAATACTCTAAATTCTTGAGATCTAATATTCGTGTGAAGTCTAATAATGTGAAGTACGTCTAATATCAACCTAGGGATCCTTTTATAGTCATAAGGAAAACCCTAGTCGATTTACAATACTTGAACGAAAAGTAATTCTAACTCTAATCTAATAATAACTAAGAACGTTCTAGAATAATACAATATTCTTTAAACGTTATTTGCATAACAGTCCTTCAACTCTTGCATTACTTTGAATTTATATCAACGAGCAGTACTTTGACTTTTCTTCATACAGCAGTACTTTGACTTCGAGCAGTACTTTGATATTCCAGCAGTACTTTGACTTTATAGCCCAACATGGGGTCCTTCATTTTCTCAGCCTATTTTTCTCTATTTATTTCCTCAATTTCATTCCCCTCTTGTGATGATGGTAAATTAGGTGGAACATGATATCCTTTAAAGAGTTCACTACTAACATATAGGGCAGGTTGGGCAACTTTATGGACATTTGACTTAGGTACACCTACGTAATTCTCACTATGTTCGTCACATAGCTTTTTGTGCTTGAGCATCATTTGAGCAGTTTGTCTGGAATGGTCTTGCGTATACAACCTGTTTTCAAGCTTGTTTTTCAACGTTTTAATTCTGGAAAAATCATTTAAGAGTTTTGTTTCTTTGTCTTTGAAATCTTGTTTAAGCATATTTACATTTTCCTGAATCTCCAATTTTTGGTTAATTGTTTGATTCAGTTGATTTTGAAAAGATTTCAGTTCTCTTTGTAATGCTTCTTCCTTTAAGTTACGTTCAGTTATGTATGCACGCATTTGCCAATCCATTTTCTGCTCACGTTCAGTTAGCTCAAATTTTGATCGTTGCTCATAAATAGACACTTGTTCATTAAGGATCATAATTCTAGTGGTCAAAGTGTCATCAGGGAAGCAAGTATTTGTCTCATGTAAGTCACAATCATTATTATCAACAGAAGATACACTAACTGGCACATCAAATGATTCATTGTGTGTCACACACTCTTCACATGAGAAAGTATTGCTATTTCCCATGTTATTAGTGTTTGAGTCAACATCAACCATTTGTTGTACGTCATTAGAGCTTTTCTGATCATGCAATGTCAAGTCATCATTGTCAACAACAAAAGATACATAACTTGGTACAATTGTTTCAACGTTGTGTTTCATGTATTGTTCGTATGGGACAACATTACTGTTACCCATATTTGAAATACCAGAAAAGACATCGTTGGAAGATTGTACCATGTTGGGTATCTTTTGTTCAACAACCATATCGTATAGCTTAAGTACCTCAGATATTACAGAAGCATTTGCTGACTCAGATGAACGTGGTGAAGAAGATGATAGATTAGCCATGAAGATTGTCTGTGCTGTGGGTTCATCATCCACGTCAGAGTCGAATGCATCACAGTCATCTCCAAGAAAGATGTTGGGATCATTAAGAGCCAAATCTTGAACAGGTTGATCATCCACGTCTGCATCAAACGTATTTCCATGAACTCCTGCTAGAAAGGCTACCTCCTCTTCATCAAGTGCAGCCCCATTCTCCTGTGCTTGCATCAGCAACATGACATCTTTGAAGTAGTCAGCATTTTGAGGACGCTTTGGCTGGTTGCAATTCCTAGCTATGTGACCAATCCCTCCATAATTATAGCACTTAATCTATCTCCCTTGTCTGTGAATGGCATTGCCAATTCTGTTCTACACCCCACCACCATTCCCAGCTGCAACATTACCCTGAGCAACATTCCTTTGATTCATGTTATGCCTTCCTTGAACAGTTTGAACCACAATCCTTCCGTCTTCCACCGTTACTTGATTGCGTGGGTTGGATGATGTACGAAGTTGATTGTTGGTTTGAGGAAGAGTAGCCCTGAACTGTTGAGCAAGTAGAGCCACTTGGTTGGCCAGATCATCAATCTTCTTATCTATGGGAGAGTAACCTGAACCAAGCTGTGAGCTTAGAGAGTTAGACGGATACCCTGAAGTCTGGGAGGTTGAGGACTGAGGGAGTGAGTTCTGATTAGGTAACTGTGAAGGGTGATAGACATGACCCAGAGTTGATTGATTGAAAGGTTGTACATTTGAGACAAATGCAAGAGGATCGTTGGATGTAGTTGGACTGAGCTTATCCCTAAGTTGACGATCAAAAGTAGCATCATGTTGTTGCAGATAGGCATACAGTTGTTCATAGTTGGTGTTTCTTAATCCCTTGTTAAGTTTCACAGCAGTAACAAACCTATCCCACTCTGGTGTCATATTGTTCACAAACTTGGAGTTGATTTGAATGTTTGGCATTGTCATTCTGATCATTCGCATATCATTAACAAGTTTGTGGAATCTGACATAGTAATCAGTGATACTTTCTCCAAAGTTCATCTTGAAATGCTCAAAGTCATCATAGAGTTGTGACTCACGATCTTCCTTAGTGAGTTTCAAACCAGCAAGAAGCATCTTGACATTGTCCCAAACAGCCTTGGCTTCAGTGTTGAAATTGATCAGCTTGTAGACGTCCTTTGGAAGACCTTGAATTATAATGTTGGAGGCACGAATATCGGCATCATATCGCTTCTTTTCATCTTCATTAAGATCCCTGTAGGTCCTTGGTCTGTCGATGCCAAGTGTGACAGTGCCATCTTCAGCTGTAGTGACAACATCTCTAGTGGTTCCCATTTGAAATGGTCCTTCATCGATTGATCGAAGTATGTTTTCACCATTCTTTTTTCCATGACAATAAAGTCTTATCCTTAGTGCCCACGATTCATAGTCAGTCCTATCAAGCATAGGAGGACGAGTATCGAATCCAGCTGCTTGAATGTCATCTGATGGAGTGCTAACACTGCTAGCCATGATGGAATAATCAACGGGATTTTACAACTCTCGAGACTTAAACCGTGAAATAGTTTCTTTCACGGGATTTTACAAGGTCTACAAGAGAAACCATGATAGAACAAATCACAACAGATCAACTTGCTAGATACTAACCTGAGCAAATCGCTACACAGACAACAAACTCTCAAATCGCTAAGCCCCAAGAATCTGAGTAGTAAATCGCTGGTCAGTCAAATCGCTAAACAGGACAAGTCGCTAGAATCAGCAACTCGCAACTCAGTGTCAACTCGCTAGTCTCAGCAAATCACTGAAAATACCAACTCGCTAGAACCAAATCGCTAGTGCCAAATCGCTGGAGCCAACTCGCTAGAATCAAATCGCTGACACACTAAACGATACAAGAGTCAACTCGCTACCACAAAAATCCAAAACAGTCGCTATCTAGCGATTTGTCTTTTTTCCCAAATCCGGTAAAGTTATCAACTCGCTAGACTGAAGCTTCTCAAATCGCTAACAAGAAATGTTTACCGTAGCTCAACTCACTAGTAAGAAACACGACCTAAAATTCATCAAACACCAAACCAACGAATGATTTAACCTATCCAAGTGAAAAACTAAGTATCTCTAACACCTCTAATCTAGAAAGTACAACCATATCATCAAATAGAACACAAACAAGATCAAATCAAGGTGTTTTCAAAGAGAAACTTTTCAAACCAAAAACAACCACAAACCACTATTAAATCCGAATAACCAAGCCCCTAGGGTGAAACCATGGCTCTTGATACCAATTGTAGGCTATTTTAATACATTAACACGTTTGGATTTGAGTTGTTTGGATCGACTAGAATAAGGATTTTAGAGAGAGAAAGTTAGAGAAAGAAATAGATTGGGAACCTTGAAAGAAAAAGAGAAAGATTAGATTAAAGTGAAGGTCCAACCCTCTACCTTGCATGGTAGAGGGTATTTATAGTACAAGAGAGAAACGCCCCGTGTGGCCTGCGGATCAGGTATACAGTGGGTAAAGACCCGTCCTTCTTCTGCGGTGTTACTTAACTAATCTAAATCTAACTAAAACTAACGTAACTACGAGCTAATCACAATGCTATTACAAGAATGAGGTGACCGAGTCTTTACTAGGAATATTTGTATTCCTAACAGGTTATCTTAGTGGAAATGGTTTTGGAAGGAGCAAATGGTGTAGAGATAGATGAATTTGAGTTGGTGGAAGGTAGTGGTGTATGAAGGTTCTCATCATCATCATCAAGTGTTAGATCAATGAAGAGTATCTCCTTTGGTGGTTTGATGTTAAGTCTTGGTTTCTTGGCTTGGTGTGAAGTGGTTGCAATGATGGAAGACATGGTGAGTTTATGATGAATGTGTGATGGTGAGGAAGATGAATGTATGATAGGAGCTTATATAGCCAAATCAAAAGTATGCATGGATTCTAGAGTGATGAGTTTAGGGAATTGGGAGTATTAATTTCAGCTAATGTTGGCAGATTCTAAGGGAAAAGAGGTCAAAAAGTGAAAGCAAATAGTTAAAAGCGTATACCTAGGGGACGGTACCATTAAACATCACATGGTACCACTAAATTTAGTGGTACCGTGACCTGTTAGTGACGTTTTTTCTAGTTCTGCAGGATTTAGGCTGCCTAAATGGGTAATTCTAGGGGCACTATTTGCAGCAAATCCTATTGCCTCAATTCACTAAAGAATAATCACATAGATTTCACAACTCTAGCCACAACTAGCAACCAACAAAAACATGTGATAATCTAAATTTAGGCTACTATTAAGCATGCAAGTATGCAAGTGATATGTTTATCTAGTTCATGCAAGAAATGAATAAAAGTAAAAACTAGATAAAACTCATAAGCTAAATATAACCAAGAATTAAAGTCGTTTATAAACCTTCGGTTGGAAAAATGGAATGACACGGCCGAATCAACCCATGCAAAGTTAATCATCCTACGTTATAGTTAAATCAAGTTTGTTAATGTCATATGGCTGTAGCCAAAACCCCATGAAATATTGTTTAATAATACTTGAGTTAAAATACTAATTAAGTAGTAGTTAAAGCATTGTTCAATCTCTCGACCTACCTAACTTCTTGATTTTGTTGCCGATGCCCTTGAGTGCCTTCTCGATTGACTTGAACCCTCTGATGGTTTGCTCGTGCATTGACACTTGTCAATTGTACATCACCGTTTGTCTTCTCATCACCGCACTTAAGTTGGTGTTGTTGTAGGGAAGATCGGTTGTTAGAGTGAAGTCGGATGTACTAAGATTACGAAAGTATGTGTCGGGTGAAGGAGTACGAGCACGAGAGGTTCCTTCTACATTCACTTCAACATCATCCTCATCCATGGGTTGAGATGATGATCCATGATTGAAGGAGGAGGAAGAGAAATTAGCATCGGAAGTGGATTTATGACCACGTTTTGACCCTTTGTCACTACGTTGCTTTGTGCGACGTTGTGGTCCACCAAGAGGTTTCATGATTGGATTGACAAGATAGTAATCAACATGTTCGAGATGTGGGTGATTGGTCATCACCTAACGAAAAAGACGAGTGAGCAACATACCGTATGGCCTGAGCTTATCGGACCGACCATGAATGTTAGCCATTATTTTTGCCATGTAGTACGCGAGATTATAAGGAACCTCGTTACTAAGACAATAGAGCATGTGGGCTAGACTTGCTGAAACATGATCCCGGTTGCCCGCAAGAGACAAGACATTTTCACAAAGAAGGAGTTCCCAATTTTTAAGATCGGGAAGGATTTCTTTGAGATAGATTTTGTTTGGGTCGAGGTGGACAATTGAACCATCATGTTTTTTATACGTGTTGTTGACTCGACGGACTTGAACATGTTGCTTGATGACTTGTGGATCAGGAATTTCGGTTAGAAAAGGACCTTGATTTTCTAAATGATAGAAAAGAGACTATAAGGAATGGTCTTATGTGTAAACACATTGACCATGAGCGGGTACACCAAGCTCGGGAATGGACAGAGTGATGTTTTCATTTTGGATCCAGAAGTCAAGAAAGACATTACCCTTAAGATCATTGAAGGTACGAACACGACTATAGAACTCAAGAATGAAACGAGGACAAATTTGATCATTTATTTTGTTTAAACAATCAAAGTCGATTGTTGGAAAGCATACATTGATGCCATCCAAAGGAGAAAAGAATTCATCGACCACACGACCTTCGTGTATGTATCGATGTTGGACTTTTTGTAAATGAGCTTTGATGTCAAGAGGAATGTTTGGATCATCGATTAGTAAAGGAATGTAGGATTTGGTGTCTTGATAATCATTACGAGGCATTGTCACCTATAAGAAAGTTAAAAAAATATAAATATAAGCATATGGACTAATATTTGTGTTCCATTATTAGTGAATACATGCCTAGTGTGTGCCTATATGCAAACAATGTGGAGGTGCGGTAATCTCGACTCTAAAATGAAAATGATGAGATTGCCCAAACGCTCCTAACTTCACTTTTGTCCAAACAAATATATCGAAGAATACATATTAGTTATGTAATTCGACCAATATTTGTGAGATCATGTATGCATGCAAAAACGTTTTTAGTTTGTATCAACAATGCACGGATTTTTTTTTATCCTAGTTATGTGATTTTTTTTTAAAAACAATGGAATTGGGGTGTTTGGCAAATGCGACGATTTGGCGCCAACAATTTTTAAAGTTGAAATGCTTGAGTTTTGATCACTCCTAATCCAATTTCAAGTCTCCTAGACATGATTCCACTAAAAATAACTAATCTTTTTCCAATCGAAGTACCAAAATTCGGATCTTAAAATATAGTATGAGTGAATTCATGCAAATCCTATGTTTAGGGAATCATGGTAGTTATACATTGTCTAATCCTAGTCCTAATTGCATAAAAATTCAATCGAAATTGAAAAGCCCCAATTCAATCTTGTGTGTATGAACAAACCCTAGATTCGAAATTAAAGAAGGTTATGAGTAATTGACTTACAATTGATGTTAAGGAGTATGTAGTAGTTGATTATCTTGAAATCCAATGCCTCGATTTGATTAATAAATGGTTGAATTGAATTTAGGTTGTGGTTTTCGGTTTTTATGTCGTTTGCAGAAAATGGGGAGTGTTTGAATGTGAACTGTGAGGGAAAAGGGAAAGAAAACGGGTTGTATCAGATTCACGGTACCACTGAATTTAGTGGTACTGTCCCACTTTAGTGGTGCCGTGTACTGCTGAGACTGATTTTTTTCCCGTTTTGATTTTTGACGAATAAATCTCGCTTATTTAGTGAGACTTTTTGACGCGAGGAGAGAGTTTATACCTAATAAGCTCTTCTACGAGATAGGTCCATTAGGATTTGAACGACGAAGATGAATGCTAAGGGATGACTTTAATATTTTCAAGTAAATATGTAAATAGTCATTAGAGTGATATGACGGATGACTTAATATTTCATGTGAAATATTTTAGATAGTCATAAGATGAGACTAGGAAGATGTTTTTGAACACATGTAAATTATAAAATTCACGGGATGTGTTCCATTATTCCATGATTTAGACGTAGATAATTGAAGAACTCTCGTTTGAGTGGTTTGGTTAGTATGTTGACGATGTTGTCTTGTGAGGAAACCTTCTCGATAGAAATGTTTCCTCTTTTGACATTATCGCTATGGAAGTGATGACGTATCTTGATGTGTTTCGTATACGAGCATTGCACGGGGTTCTTGGTCAAGTCAATTGCACCTTGGTTGTCGCACATCATCAAAATATTGTCGAGATGGATGTCGTAGTTGATTAGAGCTTGTTTCATCCATAGTGCTAGTTGATGTGCCTTTCTGGCGCTTACGTATTCGCCTTTGGTCGTGGAGATAGCAAGAGACGTTTATTTCTCGGAGAACCAAGAAGTTTGACAGCAACCCCTGAAGATACAAACGTCACTTGCACCTTTTCAATCCATGTAATTTCCCGCATAATCAGAGTCGACATAGACAGTGATTTCTATACCGATCCCCTTGGGAAAATACAGTCCCAAGTGCATAGTGCCTTTAATGTATCAGAAGATACACTTAATCGCTTTAAGGTGAGAGGTTTTGGGATCCTCTAGGAAGCGAGCACAAAGACAGACACTATACATGACATCGGGCCTTCTTGCCGTAAGGTAGAATAGACTACCTGTCATACTCCTATTATATAATACTATCCGCGTACTCGCCTTTATCGTTTCTTGTGAGTTTCATTTTATATATAATTTAATATAATTAGATTTAAGAAGATACTATCTTCCAATTGTATTATATGAAGATCAAGGAAGAAATTTAATTCATCCATCCTGCTCATCTCAGCCCCTGTCACGCATGATCTTAGAACGATCATCGCACCTTTTCTGGACAAGTTGAGCTAAATAACATGTCGTCTACATATATTTGAACAATGATGAGATGTGAATTTCGTTTCTTCGTGAAAAGTGTGTTATCAATCATTCCCATGGTATATTCATGTTTAATCAAGAATGCCTTTAATCTATCGTACCAAGCTTTGGGGGCTTGTTTAAGACAATAGAGAGCTTTCTTGAGTATATAAACATGATATGGTTTTTAGAGATCAACGAATCTCGGAGGTTGTACTACATATACCTCCTTGTTGATAAAAACCATTTAGGGATGCACTTTTCACGTCCATTATATTAATGCTAACTAAGTTAGATCCTAAGTAATCTATATGCTTGACATAATAAGGAGGTTTTGAGAAATCGTACCTTAGCCCGTGATGTTGCCCTTTAATGAGTAAGTGTGATGTTGCCTTCGTTGATATGAATAGTAGGATGAGAACAGACTTTGATTTTCCGTCACGTGATAGATGCGCTCATTATTCTTAATCCATTAGTCGGACTCCAAGTCTATGCTCAAGCATATCTATATAGTAAGACAAGAACTCAAGCATTTGGTCCCCAGTACCTCATGGGTCCAAAGTTGTTAGTGTTGAACATCTCATGCATTCCATGCATTTGGTTTGGATGTTGAAATGGGAAACAAATTTCCCATGGTAAGTAACTTCGTTGTTGACGGTTATTCCAAGTTATGGGATAGTTACTTGGATAACTTTGTCTTCTAAAGTTACCTCTCGGTAGAGGAGTTCTTGACCGAGGTTTAGGAACACTTGTTTGTCTAGGTGGAGGAGTTTCTGATCTAGTGTTCAGGTTTCACAATTCCAAGCTCGGGAGTTGAAAAAGGTTTATAAAATCTTTTTACCTCCTTTTTACTAGCAACATGTATTTCAACATTATTGACTACTATGTGACATGGTTTATGACTTAAGTTATTTTTTAAAATTGACCCTGTTCTGACTTTAGTAGCTGACGGTACCACGGTACCACTAAATTTAGTGGTGCCGTTCCCACCTTTAGTGGTGCCATCCTCTGCTATTTCAGATTCTCCAGATTTTACAAATTTTACATGTTTAGTTTCACTTGTTGATGCTTTATTTGGATCAAATCATAACCCCGCTCCGGCATGTTCACTATATCTAACGTTTTCTAGCATATCATTAAGTGCCTTTGTTCCTTTTTCAAACATTATGACTTTAAGAGCATTTTCTTTGAGTTTTTCATTTTCAACTCGAATACTTATGCATGATCTACATCCAATATCTATTTCTTTATTTTTCTCAAGTCTTTTTACTTGGTCTTTTAGTTCTAAAATTTCCGTTTCGAGTTTATGCAAAGTTGCTTTTAGTGTTTTGTTTCTAGTTATGATTTTAGAACTTACTTCACATAGCTTATTGTACTCATCATATAGTAAGTTGTCATCTATTGAATAATTATCATCACTATAGTAAGAGGAGTCGGAGTGTACCTCATTTGAAGCTTGAGCCATAAGACATGTTTCGTCGTTGGGCTTCTCTTCTTTTTCTTCACCGCTATCACTCCAAGAGCCTCCTAAAAAATCTCTTTGGTTGTTGGTTCTCGGTGGTTTAGGACATTCTCCGATGAGGTGATTAGGGTCTCCGCATCTAAAACATTTCCTATCACTTTTTCCTTTCTTATCATCTCGGTTCTTTGAGAATGACTTCTTTTTGTCACTAGGTTGTCTTACAAATCTACCTCTTCTTCTAAAGAACTTCTTAAAGTCTCTAACCGCAAGTGTGTACTCTTCATCTTCACATTCAGAATCCGAACTTTCTTCATCATTAGACTCCTTCTTCGCTTTCAATGCTAGAGATCTAACTTTCTCACTTTTGCCTTTGACAATGTCGGAGTCTTTCTTGATTATCAACTCGTGAACTTTCAAGTTTCCTATAAGTTCATCAAGTGATAATGTTGCCAAGTTCTTTGATTCTTCAATGGCGGTGACCTTTGCTCTCCATTTCGGATGTAGATGTAACACCCCCAAAATTTCAATGTAACAGCGGAAGACTAATAGGGGTATTACATAGAGGATCACATTCATAATCATAGAAAACGACTCAAAAGAGGCGTTTTAAAAGTTATTATCATTCATTTATTAATTCAAATAAAAAGAGGTTCCATAGTTTTGCATATCACCAAAGACATAATAGTTTGAAATGAATGATAGAGTTTATTTAACACCAAGACCAACAATTTATTGCCCACTCCGTGCCTCAAATGCTCCTTCAATTACCTGAGATAAACATGCTAAAAAGTCAACAAAATTGTTAAGTGAATCCACAGTGTTTATATTTAATAATCAGTTGAACACAAGCTGAGTAATAATAAAATAGTTTAGTATAGTATATTGCTCTAAGTCTCATAAACGCAACCCTTAACGTGTGGGATATCATAGAATGATATAAATAATAGGGCCCTCAGTGCAGGAGTTTGCCATTCTCCTGGTATACTCAAATAATGTGCATTTGGCTATAAATCCGGCTAGCACGAAGGCTATCTATCCGGCTAACACAAATGGGTTGTCAACCTCCAATAGATCTATTCACAATATTCGCGTTCACTCGCAAGTGACTAAGGTTCATGATATGAGGGACTTTTAGGGGGGAAAATGTGTCTTAGGCAATAACATTCAGAATAGCATACATAAAAATACTTGTGTTCAGTTTTGTAGCATGTATCTCCCCACGAGTTTGTAAAACGTATAAAAGTGGGACTATGAACTCACCTCAGTGGTAGTAGGAAAAGTAAGTGATATCAAATGCAATGTGGTAACGGCTCCAACACACGACCTGAATAATATGAAAGTCTGAGATTTTGATAGTTTTAAAACTAGACTAAATGTGAATAAGGATTACTGAAATGGTATCGGGAAGTGGATTTGATTGTGGCAAGGATGGCTTGGATGCTTGATGAGTGTCTAAATACTCATCATTTTTACCTAATCTGAGCTGCCAAAACATCCAAAAACACTCAGAAATGCATCATAATACTGAAATTATCCCAGAATTGTGTTTTATATGTTTCAGATGCAAAATGTTTAAAAACAGATGAAAAACAAACAAAGTTTGCATAATTGGCAGTTTCAGTCCCTCAACTTTCAAAAGTTGTCAAAACTAGTCCCTGGTTATTCAAAACATTAAAAAATTCACCAAAGGTCCTTTTGAATCACAAATAAACATATATAGTCCTTTGGTGTGAAGTTTCATAAAATTACAAGTTTAGTCCCTGAACTTTGCAAAATGGACAAAAATGGTCCCTGGGATTTAAAAACTTTGAGAAAAATAAATATGGTCCTTGTGTTATTGTTTTGTGGCAGGTTTAATCCTTTGAAGATAGTTTGGAAGATGACAAATTCAGCCCCTCAAAAATCAGTAATTACAAATTTGGTCCCTATGTTTAATTCTAAATAAAATCCGGATCCAACACTACCCCATTAAATCCTAAACATTAAACCCAATACCTATCCCATTTACCCAACAAATCCAACCCAGTCACTAACCCTTTGTCCAAGCCCAAATGAAATAAGCCCAACTTGTTTGTCTGAGTTAACCACTCAGTCAAACAAGTCAAACCCGTCTTCCTTATACCACCATACCCGCCAAAACCACCCAGTCACCCCCCACCTCACCAAAACCACTCACCACCTCATCCCCCCTCCTCCTACACGTTACCTAACACTCCAAAAGCAATAAATGCTTCTCTCCCACTCCCACTAGCTAAATCAGAGGATAATCACCAATTTCCTGATTTCCCGCCAAAATTACAAGTGGATGATTGAGATGAAATTAGAGCAATTGGATGGTGGGGATTTGTTCAAGGAAGTCGGCTAGGATTATCCCACCATAGTCTTGTATATATAGAAGCTTTTGTAAGCCAATTTTGGCAAGTAGTTAATAATTAGCATAATTCGTATTTTACTTTCCAGTAATGTAAATTGTAATTTTCAAGTTCAATCAATCAATACAAGATAACTTTAGTGTATTTTTTGTTGTTTCTTTGATTATTATCAGTAGTTGATAATTATACCAAGTGTTCTGATTTTAAATTGTACTGAGAATTAGAAATTTGATAAGTAGTATATAAAACAACTTCTCAGTTGTTTTTAATAACTTATATAAGCTTATCATAGCTTATTGTAAGCTTGTTATAGTATAAACTTGTTCTAAATTCAAGATTGGAAGAAAGTCAACCAAAGTCAACTTGGATGTCAATAAGCTAATTCTGGGTGGATAAGCTAGTTCAGGAAGCTTTTCTGGGTTATCTAGCTTGTTTCTAACAAGTTAGATTGGTCCTTGGTTCCTTGTTCTCATTTCCATTAGCAGGATCAGTTGTGAGCATATTTCAAGTTTTTGTTTTATCTTCAATATTACTGTAGCAGTGCTTATTAATAGCTTATTGTGGTTCTTTTGTGCTTATTGATAGTTTGTGATCATATTTGATCAATAAAATCAGTAGCTATCTAATTTGTTTTCCATTTTGCTAAAAATCTCAAAAAGACCAAAATCAGCCATATTAGCATAGGATTATTAGAGTGCTTATTTTCCTTTTGAAAGTTGTTATTCAGTGGTCATATAAGTTAGTTAATAAGAAAAATCAATAAGTTTAGTTTAAAATATTGTTTTTCCTTTGGAAAATCACCACAGACACATCCTAAAGGGGTGTTTGGTTTTGACTGCTTCATAGGCCAAAAGCAGTGGTACTGTAGATGTGCAATTAAGCCAAATTTAAGCCAGCTTATCTTGGTAATTATAAGTCATTTCCAGGTCTAGATAAGTCCCGTAGATCAGTTAAGCACCTTTTCATAGTTCTTGTGAGTTTCAGTCAAAATAGAAGCTATAGTAAGTCAAAATAAGCCATAGGCTTATTCAGCCATTCACTTTGGCATTTTTGTGTTCCATTTAGTCCAGTTATCAAGTCTTCAAAAGCCTAGAACCTGTGTGCAAGTGTGCACACTTCTGTGCACTTCTGCACAAAACAGACACCTCAGCACACACTGAGTTGTGTTGATTGCTGATCTTGGCCTCAATTGGAGTCCAATTGGTGTATTTCTGATAGGGCTTTTAGGTTTTCTAGATAGCTCATAAGCCTAGCTAAGATTTGCCCCCATAATATGGCATCTCAGTAGCTTATTTCATAGCTTAAATTGCCCTTCAACTTAGCACTTTTCTGAATTTTCTGTCTTGGAATTCCCAAACAGCCAAGTGCTTAACTTGCTCAATTCTTGTGCTTATTTGCAATTTTAAGTTGTTTTGAGTTTAATTTAGTATATTAATATATTTCTGAGCAGTTGGTTAACTTTAGTGCTTTTTAGCTTATTTTTGGCTTATTAGCTTATTGCTTATTAGCCCAAATCTGCTTATCAGGCTTAGAAAACTTTTCATTTTATTTTTCTTATCTTTTTATTTATATTTTAGAATTATCTGTAAAGTTTCATAATTTTCCTAATAGTTTTGATATTTTTAATCATTTTAATTAGTCTCTAATAGTAAATAAATCATAATAAATAGAAAAATAATCAGAAAAATATAATTCCAATTTTCATAATTTTCTTTTATTATTTTTAATCTAGGAAAAATATAAAAATATTTTTAGACCTTAAGAAAAATCAAAAATAGAAATAAAGTGATAGCTTCTATTTAATAGAATTTATCTTTTTAAATTTTAATTAAGTAATTTTCATTTTTATAATTTTCTTAGTTTCTAATTACTTAGTAATATTTTTAGAAAAAGTTTTAGATTTTTCTTTGTCCATTTAGTATTTTTTATAATTTAAATTAGTTTAATTAATAATTAAATAATAAATAATTAATAATAATTAAATAAAAAATATAAAAAATATAATTTAAGTTTTTAAATAAGTTTTAAGTTATTTTACATTTTTAGGTTTTAAATTTCATTAATTTTAATTTTAGTCCCATTTTAGCTTTCCTGTTGCGCGTTTTAGTTTAATTTTAATCGCGTTGCATTTGTTTTGTATATTTAAATTGTTCATTAGTATAAAAAAGCAAAATCAAAAATATCTGATTCATCAATCACTTTAATCCAAAGCTTTTCACAGTTTTCCATTCACACCTCGTTGGGAAACGACCCAGGTGATCACTTGCCTGGTTCACACTACACACGAGCATCCGGTTCTGAGACTACATTTGTTTAAATTATAAGTGTTGTTTTCGGGCGGATGGCTTCAATGCTTGAAATGCTTAAAGTTCAAAAACAATATTATATATAATATTATCATGTTTTTATGTGCTTAGATTCAGTAGATATCGTCTCTTCAAAAGTTAGTGAATGATAAGTTATGTTATGCGTTTAAAACTTCGTTATAATATTTATATACGTAACGTTATCTAAATAATCTTTACGTAATGTCTGAATGTTTTTCTTGTGGTATGACTTATAAAATATTAGTGTGTAAATATAATAATAATGTTACTGAACAAACCTTCAAGTTATATGAAATTTACATTTTTAACCCTAACAGTAAACATTTACACTTTTAGTCCTTAACTTTAATATAATTTCATTTTTGGTTCAAACTATTCAAATATGAGATTTTAACATTATTGGTTTCCAAATAATCACTTTCTACCTTTAAGTTAACAAAATGACAGTTTTGATACTAATTTTTAGAAAATTATACTTTTAGTCCCTAAAGTTAAATAATTTGCAAAACTAGTCCAAAGTTATATATTTTCACATTTTAGGTCCAAACTCTCCCAATATTACATGTTTTACCCAAAAGTATTTATAAAGTCAGTTTATAACCATAGAATATCAATTTGGCAGTTTCAACCCTAACTTTTACAAAAGTTACACTTTTAACCCAACTTTTGTAAAATTTGCATTTTTACTCCAAAATTTACATTTAGCAAAGTTTATCATTTCTATTTATCAATTAGGTTTCCAGAAGCTTATTTAAGCTTATAAAACAACTTATTGGGTGCTATAGCTTATTTTTGGAGTTATTGGGCTTTAAGGACCAAAACTAAGGCCCGTTAACATTTTTATGGGTCCATTAGGTTTGAGACTTGGTGGGCTTTTATTTGGGCTTATAATAAGTCAATTTTCATTTACACAATAGCTTATGGACTGCTTATATTGTAACTGCTTATTTAACGTTTGATGGGCCTTAAGGCCTGTTAAGGATTTAAGTCCTTATAGGGACTGTTTCAAGTGACCTAAGCTTATGGCTTCTAAAAGACATCAAATGAGCTTATCAAGGTGGCTTATTTACACAGCTTGTTTAATTAGCTTATAAAGAAATGAGTCAAGATTTTAGTTTGACCTAGTACACGTTTGTAATTTGTTTAACATGTTCATTCCTAAGCGTCATAAACCAATTCTGTTGAGAACATAACTTAAGTGATTTTCGATATGGGTCAAGTTAACTTTAAAACGTGTTGTATAATGGGTTTATATGTTGATATAAGTTGATAACAAGCATCCTAACCCAAACCTTGCTATATCAAGAATCAAATGATCAATAAACATAAGATTATGGATAACGAGAGTATGGAAATAAAAGGGAAAAGCTTTCATGGCTCGTACATGTTATCCAAAATATTTATAGCACCAAAAATAATCTATGTGTTTGAGATATACTTAAGACACCACAAGGGTGGGGTGAAACTCGACTGTGGGATTAGGAAACGAGGTGAAGACTTCGTGGCTTGTTTGTTCACATAACAAAGGATCAAGAGCAACCCTTGCTCGACTTTTACTTGTACTCGAACTCGTTAGAAGCTAGCTCTTTCTCCTCAACTTGTCACAGTGTGCAAAGGGACTTAGAAGTGTTTTGTTTATGAGTTTTGAGAGTATACATGAAGTGTGGTTTGCATGGGTTTCTATATACACAAATAGTAGACAAGTTGGTGAGACAAAGAGAATATAGGATAAGGATAACATGTAGGTAACTAAGGCTAGGGGGTAGGGTACTTGAGAGTTTGCAACTTGCAATTACAAGTGTTTAGTGTGTGTGAATGTGTTTTGGGGTCTCGGTTTCGGGGAGGTGACTAAGCAAATGAACCGACCATGGATTGTGTCAAGTATTCTTTGGGTCTAAGGGATATTTAACGTGTCTAGCGGTATTACAAAGGTGTGTTTGAGGGGAAAGAAGAGGGTACATGTTTGTTTAATGAAGTTGTGTACTTAAAGGGTCCATAATGACTTCTAACGTGACCAAAAATAAAATGGTGATCGATTTGGAGTCCTAAGGGGCTTGGAGGGTTATAACGACTAAGATATAGTTCTTGGGTATACTTATGAGTCAATATGACATGTTACATGCCTAATGATACTCCATAGTTTCGTTTGTGATTTAATGGTTCGAAAAAGGTTCGTATTAACTTGTAACATGACCAAAACATTTCTAAAAGGGCACGTTTGGTGTGTTTTCGCATAGAAAAACATTTTTCAGGGTAAGAATACCCCTTTTAGGCACTTAGGATGTATTTGTAAGCGTTTAGGACTAATTTTAATACTTAGGTCACATTTTGTAAATTGGTCGAACCCAATTTACTTTGTGGTTCGTTTTCCCTTTAAATGATTGTATAAAGCTTAAACTTTTGTCATTCCTAATTCTTTGATAAGAGCTAAATCGACGTATATGATTTATAGTTTACCTTGTGTGTCGAATTTCCATTTCATCGAGCTAAAGTGATGGTGTGTTGGTACATTTTAGGAGTGAAGGGTTAATGGATTATTAAGTTGGGCTTAGGTTTGTGTTTAAGGCCCAATTCAAAGTATTAGGGGTCCGGTTTAGTTGTTTTGGGTTTGTTTGATTGGGCTTAGTGTAACAAGGCCCAATGTGGAATATTAAGAGTCCGAATTGGTTTCCAGGCCTAATGAAATAAATAGTGAATGAGGGGGAGGGTTGTGAGTGTTATGTTGGATTTGGATGATCAAAACGTTACTAGGATTTTATTTGTTCACGAGTAAGAATGTCATGGTATGTGTGTGAGCTCGTCCCAAAGAAATGTGAATCACATAATACATATTGATTCGTTGTTGCACAATGTAGGGAAAAAAAATTGCCTAAAAATGGTTAAGTGAACTGTAATACTTGATTACTTCTTGATTAATGTTTATTAATAACTTGAAAATTTTACAGGTTGCTACAATAGAGCCCTAAGAAACTTCCTAACATAGTTCTTGCTAGAGTAACCTTCATCAAGAGCTTTAAGACTAGTAATAATAGTATTAAATCTAGCAAAAGCATTGTCAATAGTTTCATCTTTCGGAATGGAAAATTGTTCATATTATTGTACAAGAAGATCAATCTTGTTCTCTTTGACTTGATTATTACCTTGATGGGTGACTAACAAAGTTTTCCAAATCTCTTTTGCCGTATTGCACCTAAAAATTCTTTCAAATTCTTTTTTCGGCAAAGCATTGTAAATCATCATTTTAGCCTCATTATTTTTGGCTAGTTTTCTTTTAAGGTTATCACTTTGTTTATTATAAGGAAGTATTTCATCCCTTTTTGTTTCCGGATTCTTTTCAATTGGTTGAAAGTCACCTTCGGTAATAACATGCCAAAGATCAATGTCTTTTGATTTCACATACGTTTCGAATCTTGTTTTCCAATAAATAAAACCATCGGTTTCAAAAAGTGGTGGTCTTTGCATAGATTGCCCTTCTTGATATTTGTCAAAATCCATTGATCGATTCAAGTTTTAAAATACAATATATTTTTAAAAATCTTGACTAACGTAGCTCTGATGCCAATTGTGGAAAACTAGAAGGGGGGCTGAATAGTTTTTGCTGATTTATCGTTAATTATTAAAATTTCTTTGTGAAAAACTAAGATTCAATTACTTGTAAAATCAAACAACACCAATATGAACACTAACTATAATATCTAATGTAAATAAAAAAATATAAAGAGTATAGATGCGTGGTTTTGAAACCTTACAACAGGTTTTACCTCTCGAGGGATCTCAAGAGGCTTACAACCCCACCAGGCAGTGTACCTGACCGATGTAGTATAGTGTAGTGGTAAGTACGGGGGATTGATCATTCTCCACAGGGAATAGTGTTCGTTATGTATGAAAAACTACTCTAATAGATCTAAGGGTGAGAGAAGATTCTTTTTATGTTTTTATATTTTTTTATGAAAGCAAGTAAAATCTCGGGTTTGAAAGAGTGGGCGGAATTAGTTGCTAGTCAACTAACCCAAGTTACTACGAATGCAAATAAAATAAAATAACAGAAAATGAAAAGGTGGTAAAACTTATGTGGAGAGAAATGTGTTTACTTAGATTTCCTTACTCCCTAACTATCTTTTACCGGTTGATTAGTGTGTATTAATTGCGTGGATGACGGGTGTATTCCTTAATACCATTCGTGGGGTGGCGTACGTACTTCCCCAACTCTACAAGCTCCTACTTCACTCCTATGTCGAGCCGGCTAGGAAGCTCCTAACATGGGATCACTAGAATTCGCTTGTGCATTAAATACAACCATAAAAACCTTAGTACGCATTGGTTCATGCTTCTTAAGACGTTCAAGCAAGTTACCGAATAGGAAGTTAGCCAGTTTTCTTAAGCCTAACATAGATGAACAATCATCCAATACAACTAATAACATACTAATAACCAATAATCAATAGCTAGGTTTCATTAGATCTAAGCAAACACAAGATAAATCTAGCCTAACATGTTAAACAAAAGACAAGAACAAGATAGAATCAAACAACACATAGATATATTGAATGATTAATTGATAACTTATCTTCAATGTAACATGGAAGATCTCAAGGCAAAAAGCCTTGAAAAAGCTGCTAAAATCGTCTTAGGGTTTTCACACACAAAGTTCCCCAATAAGTTCCACACTAATGACAAAAAATTGCAAAACTATATATAGACTTTCAGATCTGACGGCGTCACGTTATGGAGTGTGACGCCGTCACCTCGCCGCTTTTAGGGTTCCCGGATGGCCTTCTTGACGGCGTCCCTCTTTAGCTCTCCAAAATCCGTTCTGGCTTATCAAGGCTTGACGCCGTCAGACTTAGGGGTGACGTCGTCCCTCTTTAAGTTAAGCCGTGACGACCTTGATCACATTAAAGCGTGACGCCGTCAGAATTCCATGCAAATTTCTCTGGCTTATCATGAGTAATTTTCACATCCACCACTTTTGCCAAGCCATGACGCCGTCCAGAACAAATCCTGACGTCGTCAAAGGTAATTTCCAGCACAATTTTGAGACTTTGTCGTTTTCTTCACTTTAATGCTCCAAAAACGTCCAAAATGCTTCCTTTTCCAGATTTCTCCTCAAAAGTACCTAAAATGACAAAAGGAACGATTTAGGGCAATATTTGATCAAATAAATACGATTTAGGGCTTAAATGACCCCTTAAAAGCGGTACACTTTTCGCTTCATCAAAATAAAAAAATATAAAGAGTATAGATGGAAAGATCAAACCAAGACAAGGAGATTTATAGTGGTTCGGCTACGAAGCTCTTCTTCTCCCTACTCCACTCCCCGAGTAGCCAACTCGAGAGTTCTAAGCACTATGTCAACAAGCTCCCTTAAGGCGGAGAAAACCGTACAACGTCGCTTATCACTATTTCCGACACTAAGCTAAATGTCGAGTACTAATCTTAGCTAGTACCAATCTACCACGATCCACATGATCCTTACTAAATCACACGATCCACACACTCTACTATAGATCCACTTGATCTATACACTCTCAACACAAGATCCACACGATCTCTACACGATCACAATGATCCACACAAGATAACTAAACAAGACAATGACGACTTAATGTATGTCAAGATACAACAAGTAAACAACAAGTAATGCAAGTGCATTACACAATGACTCTTACACCTTGTATCTTCTTGATACTTTGTGTTCTTCTCTTGAAGTAATAGAGGAATGAAGGTGATATTTGGTTGGATGAAAGGATCACTCTTAAAACAAAAGAAAACAATCTAAATGATCAAAGAAATGTAAGTGTGAATGGGGAATTAAACACATAAAGTTTTGTGTGAAAAAGGATGCCTAAAAACTGTGAAATGGACTGGTATTTATAGGCAAAAAAAAACTGACCGTTACAAGGGGACGGTACCTCTAAATACCAGACGGTACCGTCCCAGACAAGGATGCTCCAATTTTTGTTTTTAGTGGTGAAAGTTTATTTGGGGAAGTTTGGAGCTGATTTGGGGGAATAGCTGTTGGGAATTTTAAACTTATTTTTCCAATTAAAACATTTCTTTATAATTCCAAAATAATTTGTAAAATGTATTTTTGGAAAAAATGTTTTGTCACATTAAAAATGTGAGGTTTAAAACACAAATTCACTTATTTGATCATTTGTCAAGTTGTAAATTTGTTTGTTCTTACCTAGAGTGATTTACGTAGAAACGGGATATTTTGACTAAAAACTTGTTTACGTTAATTTTGACGTAAAGTGTTTTCACATTTTGTTATCATCAAAACGTAGAGTTATCGAAAGATATAAATAACGTTTTTAGGACATTATTTGCATCAACAGAAAAGATGATGAAAATGAGCTTATACGGGTTTTTAAAAAATACCTACAAGAATAAAGGTGATGAGAGATCGTTTACACAACCCGTACGAGTCAAACCACGCGAACAAAACCCAAGATAGTACCCTTGCACCTTCGATCTTCTTATTTCTAGTCTCAAAACGGAAAGGAGATGGCGATTTGGTGGTGGTGGAACGGCGGCAGCCTGCTAGAGAAGGAGAGAGGAAAGGGTGGTGATGGTGGCTAGGTTATAATGAGAGAAAAACCCAATCTATTTCATTTTGATATCTTTTGAAAAATTGAGGTTCGGGACTCGTTTGGGCTCAATAAAAGTTGCCCACGACTTTAAAGCTTGCACGGTTATTCTCAAAATCATTTTTTCAATAAAAACGACTAGTCACATGACTATTTTGTGTAAAATGACATAAATCATTTAATAAACGTATATTATGCTAGACTCGTGCCGGTACGCGCTGTGCTAATTTCTCACATTTAATAAACGTATATTAGGTTTGGTGACGTGGCATGTGCTAAAAAATAATTCTCCCTAGCAGGACTCGAACCTGGGTCATACATGCCACCAAACGCACACCCTTACCGCTAGACTACACCAAGTTTTGTGATTAATTATGGTTTCAATTGTTTTTATCCCCTTTTCTGCTGGGCCGAATTTGGGCTTATAGTTAGTGTAAATTGGACCGGGCGATTTAAGGTGAACCGGACCGGTTCTTGGGGCGGGGCCGGGTTCGTTGGACTCTTTTTTTCGTGATCTTTCCATCGGTATGCTCGGGGCTTTGTTTGGACCTTGATAAATGTGCAAACTTGATTAATTTTCGTCTGAAACTCCTCGTTTTGCTCCGTTTTCATTTCTTCGAACCTACAAGGTAAAATAACGACTTTTAAGAGTATTTGCAATTAAATTACATAGTCTCGTTATTTATTTAGCTAAAAAGTGCGACGTTAAAAACGTACATATTTTTATCAAATATCATAGTTTTCTTTGTTAAGTTAAAAAATAATGAATTTTGTGTTTAGAAAAAAGAAATTTATGTAACGTAGAACTAGTTAAAAAGAAGAAAAGAAGTGAAAGGACCGAAAGAGTGATTGTAATAAAGTAAGAAGGGGCAAAGTGTACCCTGAGAGAGTATATATATCATATAATACCCACCCCAACCATTAAGCCTGACAAATCGATTTCTTCTTCATAAATGGATAAGGAGGAGGAGGAATATAAACTAGAAGAAGAACAAGTAGATGTGGGTTTGGATCTTGATGATGAAGATCAAGATATCATGGATCTCATGTTTCAATTTTGGAAACAAGACGATGACTACAAACAAGACCAAGACGATGACGAAGAAGATGAAGATGACGATGACGAGATACATAAGTCCACTCGTTGGTATGATCCAGATACGTGTAAAACTGTTCGTGGGGTCGAGGTCTTATCAAATAAACGTAAAGGAGGAGAAAGAGATGATCTTGATCTTTGCTCCATATGTCTGAAACCTTGGACTATGGATAAAGTACATCAAATGAGGTACTCTATTACTTTTGTTAGTAATATGCTATTTTTACCATAAAGGTATCTATTGGTGATTATAACCTTCGAGTGGTTACATTCGAATATCAAATTCGTAGTATATAGATATTTTTTTATTTTTTTCCCTTTGATTTGAATCTGCATTTGGCCAATGTCTTAGGCGCCGACTAATCGGCCGCCTAGGCTGCTTTTCGCAACACTGCTCATGCCTGATTTTTATCTTAGTTGCAGCACAATGACCCATTTAGGCTTACAATTAGTCATGTTAATCATTTCTTATATCTTATCGGGATGTAAAACTTCACATATGCTTATAAACATTGCTTCTTGTTAGATTGATATTTGAGCACGCATCTTCTCGATATCTAATAGTCTAGTTAGTGACCGTGGTTAGCTTGGGCTCCTGTTAAATTTACACGTACTATTGACTATCTTTTTCTTTTGCGTGTGATGACTACTGCAGCTCTCTTCCTTGTGGGCACATATATGGGATGTCATGTATAAAGGAATGGATGCAAGGCCGTTTCTCTCACCAGGTATGTATGGCACGTACCCAAAATCAACTCAATCTTACTAAAACTTTGAATCACCTCTTACCCTTGTCTTACATAATTGTTGTTAGTGCCCTCAATGCCTCGCCTATTTCTCATTTGAGAATGTTAGGCTTCTTTATGCAACTCGCCTTTGCATTCCAGCTGATCAAAAGGTAATCAATCTCTTTGTTAAAAGCAAACCTTTTTTTTCTATAAGTCTTTAAAAAAAAAAAAAAAAAAAAACTGTTTATAAGTATCTCATGCAGGAATCCATTACTCGCTTTCCATACAACAAAGAAGGATTTACTGCATTTAAGCAATATCAACGGGAACTGCTGACAAATGCATTTAACAATAGGTCTCATGCTTTGAAACAACGGGCTGATGTTTTGGTACGCCAGAAGGATGCTATGAAACAGCGAACTGAATTATTGAACCGGATGGCTAATACACAAAAAAAGGCTGAGGCATTGGCATGTCCGGCTGGTGTAGAAAAACTGGCTTGTGTAGAAAAACGGGCTGAGGTATTGCGATGTCGGGCTATTGCATTGGGCCTCCGGGGTGATGAATATCTGCGGAAGGCTGATGCATTTGGGCAGCAGGCAAAAGCATTGCGTCAACGAGCTAAAGCATCGCGTCAACAAGTTGGTGCATACATGGCAAGTATGAAGTTTTTTAAACAACGCTACAAGGAGTTATTGGGTTTGCATGACATAAGATCACAAATGGATACGGAGGAGGATCACAAACCGATGGAAGCAAACAAAGAATATAACCAAGAAGAAGAAGAACAACAAGTAGAGTTGGAATTGGATCTTGATGATGAAGATCAAGATATCATGGATCTCATGTTTCAATTTGAGAAACAAGACGATGACTACAAACAAGACCATGACGAGATACATAAGTCCACTCGTTGGTATGATCCAGATACGTGTAAAACTGTTCGTGGGGTCGAGGTTTTATCAAATAAACGTAAAAGAGGAGAAAGAGGTGATCTTGATCTTTGCTCCATATGTCTGAAACCTTGGACTATGGATAAAGTACATCAAATGAGGTACTCTATTACTTTTGTTAGTAATATGCTATTCTTACCATAAAGGTATCTATTGGTGATTATAACCTTCGAGTGGTTACATTCGAATATCAAATTTGTAGTATATAGATATTTTTTTATTTTTTTTTTTCCTTTGATTTGAATCTGCATTTGGCCAATGTCTTAGGCGCCGACTAATCGGCCGCCTAGGCTGCTTTTCGCAACACTGCTCATGCCTGATTTTTATCTTAGTTGCAGCACAATGACCCATTTAGGCTTACAGTTAGTCATGCTAATCATTTCTTATATCTTATCGGGATGTAAAACTTCACACATGCTTATAAACATTGCTTCTTGTTAGATTGATATTTGAGCACGCATCTTCTCGATATCTAATAGTCTAGTTATTGACCGTGATTAGCTTGGGCTCCTGTTAAATTTTCACGTACTATTGACTATCTTTTTCTTTTGCGTGTGATGACTACTGCAGCTCTCTTCCTTGTGGGCACATATATGGGATGTCATGTATAAAGGAATGGATGCAAGGCCGTTTCTCTCACCAGGTATGTATGGCACGTACCCAAAATCAACTCAATCTTACTAAAACTTTGAATCACCTCTTACCCTTGTCTTAAATAATTGTTGTTAGTGCCCTCAATGCCTCGCCTATTTCTCATTTGAGAATGTTAGGCATCTTTATGCAACTCGCCTTTGCATTCCAGCTGATCAAAAGGTAATCAATCTCTTTGTTAAAAGCAAACCTTTTTTTTCTATAAGTCTTTAAAAAAAAAAAAAAAAAAAAAAAAAACTGTTTATAAATATCTCATGCAGGAATCCATTACTCGCTTTCCATACAACAAAGAAGGATTTACTGCATTTAAGCAATATCAACGGGAACTGCTGACAAATGCATTTAACAATAGGTCTCATGCTTTGAAACAACGGGCTGATGTTTTGGTACGCCAGAAGGATGCTATGAAACAGCGAACTGAATTATTGAACCGGATGGCTAATACACAAAAAAAGGCTGAGGCATTGGCATGTCCGGCTGGTGTAGAAAAACTGGCTAGTGTAGAAAAACGGGCTGAGGTATTGCGATGTCGGGCTATTGCATTGGGCCTCCGGGGTGATGAATATCTGCGGAAGGCTGATGCATTTGGGCAGCAGGCAAAAGCATTGCGTCAACGAGCTAAAGCATCGCGTCAACAAGTTGGTGCATACGTGGCAAGTATGCAGTTTTTTAAACAACGCTACAAGGAGTTATTGGGTTTGCATGACATAAGATCACAAATGGATACGGAGGAGGATCACAAACCGATGGAAGCAAACAAAGAATATAACCAAGAAGAAGAACAAGTAGAGTTGGAATTGGATCTTGATGATAATAATGATGATTTTGAACAAGTGGAGGAGATGACCTTCCCTTTAGTCATAAGCAAGAAGGAGAATGGTAAAACTGTGCACGAGATCGAGGTACCGGTTATGAAAGATGATGACTTTATTGATGATTCCATGTATCGTGATGATCATGAATTAACGGATAGTCAAAATGATTTTGCTGAAGCCCTTGATTCTAGACCACCCAGGATTCAAGCAAATGATCCTGATGTTTGTACCCTCTGTTACAAGCATTGGACTGGTGACCAAATCCATCAAGTTTGGTATCCCCTCACTCTTTATCTCTTTAAGTGTATTTTTTAAGCGGGTTGGAACCGGTTTCAAAATTCAATTCAAACCTAACCTATTTATTAAACAGGTTACTAATGTGGACCTATTTACAACCCGAGCCTCAAACCTAACATGCTTATTTTCGTTATCTAATAACCTATTCAATGATTGTAAATGATTTTGGCTGCTACTAAATTTACCCAATTAACTTTGGTTTTTGTGTGATAAATTGCTACAGTTGTCTTCCTTGTGGCCATATTTTTGGAGCATCATGTATAAAGACATGGCTTCAAACGGATGCAAGTAGTA
Source organism: Artemisia tridentata subsp. tridentata (assembly GCA_021014915.2). Lineage (NCBI taxonomy): Eukaryota > Viridiplantae > Streptophyta > Magnoliopsida > Asterales > Asteraceae > Artemisia > Artemisia tridentata. The sequence goes on from CP139509.1 coordinate 144,031,538, forward strand.
AGAAGGTGGGTTTGTCTTCCAGTGTGTTAGCCATAACTAATTCAATTTAAAAAACCATGTTTATTATTCTAAATTCTAGTCTCGTCTTAATTAATTGCTTTCAGTGTCCTCAATGCAACATCTATTGCACATTGGAGGATGTTAGACCTCTTAATGCAACATCTATTCGCATTCCCGCTGCTATTAAAGGTGCTGATGATCAAAAGGTAATCAATCTCTTTGTTAAATTTAACCTTCGTTATTTTTTATTTATAATGTGCGGTGTCAAAGCATTTCTTTTTATTTTGTGTGTTTGTGTATTAATCAAGTAACGCTTTTGGTTTTATAATAAACTATTAAAATTTCATCCAGACATCCACTAGACGCTTTCCCTTATGCAACCGCGGAATTATCGCATTCCATCATTTTGAAACTGCACGGCGGAATTTTGCATTGAAAAAGTGGTTGGATGCTATGAAACGGTTGGATGGGGTTTTAGGGCGAAAGTATGAGGCAATGAAACGTCGGACTGACTTATTGGACAGGATGAAGGCATTGGAACAGCAGGGTGGTTCATTGTGTCAGGCTGATGCATCGTTGGCTGATGAATATATGCGGCGGGCTACAGCATGCGAAGGGAGAGCTGAAGCTTTGCGTCTGAGGGTTAAAGCTTATAACCAGCGGGTTAATGCTTTGCAGCCAAGATTGTCCTATTTTGTCAAATGCGTGGAAGACAATTTTAAGCTTGGATGACAGAAGAACACTATAAGAACACTGCACAATATGCTGCAGCAGCAGCATTGTATCACAAAGACTAATTTATTATGCATCAAAAGTTTGATGACTTTGCATCTTCTTTACCGTAGTACTTTATGTTTTATTTATTACCGTGGTACTAATCTATTATGCATCAAAAGCAGTGGGTTTTTGAGATGTTATGTCTTGTATCAGTTTTTAGATGAATTGTGAGTTTATATTTAAGCAGTAGGTTTTCGGCGACCAATCAGTTGTTACTATGCTTTTAAATGATTGTGGTGTGTTTTATGTGTACTGAGTTGTGCTTGTGCTCCTATAACTATAGGGGATATTTTCTGCAAGTATTATGATGCCATTAGGAATTAAAGTAGCTGAGTTTGTGACATCTTCTCCTACACCATTTTTGAAGTGAGAGCTGCCTATTACCTCCCATTTATGGGATTATTAGTTACAAATGGAATTCAGAGTTGAAACAGTAAGTCCATAATATCCTGCCCTATAGAATTTTGGTTGTTTTTCAAAGTCTATATATTTATAGTTTGACATAAAAGGTAGAATACTTGTAAAGTAAACATAAGTTTCATTTTGATCTTACTTTTAACTTGGACTTTTGATTCTACAGGTGATCGAGAGCCGTACTCAACAACTTTCTGAACTTGGGTAGTTAGATGTTAGTGATGAATATGGACGGGCTTCTATCCTGGAATGTCTAACAGTATTCTGCTTACCGTGTCATATAGTTAGATACTTATTTGTGTTCTATCTATTATCTCTTTTTGAGATCAGCAAACTCATCATATATGTCTCTTGCCCTGCTTTGCATGATTAGAACTTGCATTCTCTCTCAACTCACAATTTTTTTTTAACAAGAACCGTTGTTAAACTCACTGTAGTTCTTTGTCACCTTAACTGCATGCTAGACATTCTGGGAAGACTTCACATGGCTGGATGCATCTCACTGCATGTTAAACAAAACTATATTGCTAGTGGCTTCAACTTATCTAGAATCAGATTTATCTAAATGCATCGTTCAATTGCTTGCTTTAGGAACCGAGGTAAATTGCTCTGCACTCCTGAGGACTTTAGGCCAACTGATTAGTTTACCCTGTAGACTAAGTTGTTTTTCAAAATTTTACAGGGAAGCATATGGTGTAGAAAACACATGAAGATGACACTTATGTCCACCGATGATTATTATGGCCTCTTTTTTTCAGGTGATATACTTGTTCAAGTTATTCTATACTTCATACTATCAGTTTTGCTTTGTAAAATACTATGTTTAACTTGGTATCAGTATGAACTTTATGGTAAACAAATGGATTTGAAAAATGATAGTTATTTATGTAGATAAAGCCCAATCCTATAGACTTCATCCATTCAAATTTACTGCACAGAGCTCGTTACACACAGTATGGCTTTACTTTTGTCAGGTGCTCTTGGATATATTATCCCATTCGGCTGCGATTTTATCAGCTTTGGCAAGGCATCCAGTTTCAACAGGAAAGGAGTCAACGTCCGCAGTTGAAACATTCATTTTGGAACTCTTAAATCTGACAAAAGACTCAATATTAGAGGTTAAGGTAACTGCTATCCCAGTTTTACTTGGCATTTTTCCCAGTCATATTTGTTATATACAATGTTATAATGCAAGTAGGATATGTGTTTTTTTAGTGTCATATTCTGTTTTAGGAAGCAATGTCTCTTCTATTCATTGCCGAATTCCCACATTGGGTGCTTTCGGTTGCAATTATTCAGGCTTTCTATTCGGCTTCCATGTGGCATTGATCGACTGTAACCTCAATGTATACATAAGGATACGAGACTGGGGTTACACAAGAGAAAGTTTTGCTCTTCCTTTTTACCATATAAAGACTAAATCTCAAAATTTGTTATTTAACGGCTAAAACAGAAACAAATCATAGATTAAGTGTATGATTGCATAAAAGGAAAAAAGTAGACAACATAGTGTTACCTTTTATACAGTCTTGAGTCTTGACTAATCATGGCCACTCTAAATTAATAGCATAATAAAATTTAAGTTTTACCATTTAAGAGGGTATTAATCTTACATATGCATTATGAAATAAATAAATGCCAACAATATGAAATTCCTTGCGTATATTATGTAGGGGTGAGCAGAAAAACCAAAAAAAAACCAAACCGAAATAACCGGTCGAAACTAAAAACCGATGGTTTGGTTTTTACTTTTTTCAAAAACCAAAAAATTCGGTTTGGTTTCGGTTTTCGTCCAAAAACCAAACCATAAAAACTGAACCGAACCGGTTTCAATATATAATAATATATAATTAATATAATATAAATAAATAACTAAAAAAAATCAAATTTATAAATTTCATGTTCATTTTGTGAGTAGATTTATAATATATTTATTTTAACGTTTATATGCGTGTTGTCTTATATGTATATTTACTTGACAATATATCAATAAATATGTGACAATGTATATACTATGTGTATGTTCACTTGCATGTGTGTGTCTCGTCTATATGTGTGTAATTTTTGAAATATGAGATGAACATTATTAGGTTTAGATTAATAAAAAAAGTAAAGAAGAATAATCAATTTTCACGTAAAACAAGTTTGTTAGTATAAATTTGCCACACCTAAATATAAACGGTTAAAAACCGAAATAACCGAGAAACCAAACCGAAACCGATGAAAAACCGAAAAAAACCCGAACCGCCAAAAACCGAATGGTTTTGGTTTTTATAAAAACCGAATATTTTGGTTCGGTTTCGGTTTTAGCCAAAAACCGACCCAAACCGAACCATGCTCACCCCTAATATTATGTAATTTTGTTATTTTATATTGTAGGTAATTTTATTTGGAGCATCGAGAAAAAAGACGAAAAATTAAAAAATTAAATGAAGCACAATTTAAATATGCTATCAAATATCATCCCTGCCCAAATAGAGATTAAAAGAGACATAGGGAAGATATGACACAATTGGACTCTTGGTAAAGTGGTGAAGGTATTTTTGATTGTGGCCTATGTGACCCGATTTCGAATCTTAGTTCTGCTGTGTTTGTTTTTATTACCGTCTAGCCGTGGAAATTACATCTTTGCCCCTGCTTGGCCACGTGAATTTACCAAAATGCCCTTGGTTCATGGCTCCAACCAGGAGTTGACATGTGGCGAATCTTAGGCCAATTGTCTTGGCTTTCTCTCCAACCAGGAGCTGACATGTGGCGAATCTTAGGCCAATTGCCCTTGCTTGGCCACGTGAATTTACCAAAAGACATATTTTTGAGGGAGATTGAGCATATATATATATATATATATATATATTTCCTTTTAGTTTTCTAGGCGAGTACTCGTGCATAGCAACGGAGGTTCCTGGCGGCAGACAATTAACGATATGTGATATTGTGTTAAGTGTTTCGCATAAAGCTCAAAATAGAACGTGAAAATATCAAAATGTAATTGCAAACAGTTGTAACATGCGATAATTCAAATCTAGCAAAAATTCTTAACTTGAACACCATATAAATGATATTATAATATTTCAAGCTGTAAAGACATGTTAAAAAGTAAAAACCCATTGCCTCCTGCAACACATTATTAATATCACGGCTGATTATGTATTCAACAAGTATGGCGGCGGCCGACCGCGTTGCGGCCTGGCGGTTTTTTTTTTTTTTTTTTTTTTTAAGATGCGGCTAAACATAAGACAACATAATCATCAAGAAAATTTATGGTGCCAACCAAAACTTGCACACAATAAAAAGCAACAATCATAAAAACAATCTTCAACAATATCACAATTTAATATCCAAGATAGATTGTATAACAGGGCATCAAGAGAGTTGTCACAATTTAGTTTTGGATCAAAACCTATCTTTGTTGAACTTGTTACATGATTTATCATTTGACAACAATATACTATTTTCGTCCTAGAATTATTGTCCATATTTTCATTTCGAGTTTTGTCAATTGATTAACCACTTCCAAAAATAGATAAGAATTTAATTTGAGTTTATCATATTACCTTCACTTGATTTATTATCTCAAATATTATAGAAGTTTTAAATTAATTAATTAAAGTTAAAACTATCATTCTAAAAAAAAAAAAAAAAATGTAATGATGATGTATTTCTTAAAATGTTGTTTTCTTGATACACAATTATTTTGAAACGAAGATTGTAGAACCTCGGTTTTATGGACTTATAATTTTTTTAACAATACTTGCATACTTATATGGTGGTTTTAGATGTGTATGTAATGGAAAACTCATATTAATCGTAACCTTTTTCAATGCCTTTTTTTTTTTTTTTTTTTTTTTTTCTAAATGGAAAACTCATACTCCCTATTTCGAGTCTTTAAAAAATGATTGCAAGCTACAGGTGGTTGTACCATATGTATAAAATACCCCTTGTTATTTTGTTGGTCAAAATTGTATAGACGCTTGCACTTGCAAACAGATCACCAATGCCACAAAACGAGACCATATGCTTGTGACAAATTGACCCAGCACAAGACACCGGCATCAATTATTTGCTACTGTTCCATCTACCTTAGTTACATCCCAACTACCCTACATTGTCTTTGAGCTTTTAAGATATTAGGACTACATTGGAATTTTTTTAGGACTAATGTTAGTAATGTTCTGTTAGCTAGAGTCATATTAACCGTCTTTCGTCCATAAGATATTTGGTAAGTTATATGGCTCATTCTAAAGCAAAACTATAGCTAAGCCACTAAAATATAGTATACTAAGTTCTAAGAAATGCGCGTTTGGCAAATTAATCGGCATATCAGAAGTAAGATGATACACAAACAAATGCTATCTACTTTTTTTCACTATATTGAATTCTTGTAAAATAGTAACATATGTTATTAATTTTTATTCTTTTATTGTACAAATTATTACACTATCAACATATCTCTCTCTACTATCCGTAATTTGTTGAACCAATAAAATCAAGATCTTTTCTTTAGCTTTGTGCTTCCATTTGAGGTGAAAATTTTCCCATTTCTCTGTTCTTGCCAAGAACTTCGTTTTGTCCGTATGATTGGCTCCTCTACTTCTTCTTCTTCTTGTTCTTCTTCAACTACTTCGTCTTTCATCATTGATTGTTGATAGTATTTGAATGCCACTAACAGCACAAACACTGCATAAAAAGAATCAGAGTGGTTTTATTATCTGTGAAGGTCACCTTTTTGTAGTTTAGAATTTAATGGCACAAGTTTAGTATACTAACTCTTATTATGACACCTACTACATGTTATCAACTACACCATCTTTTGCATCCTTAATCTTTCAGTATAAATAGACATTGTATCTGAGAAAGCATAGCACCATTGATGTCATATCGACTCAGCAGTGGTTCTGCTCCCACGGCTAATATCTGTTAAGAAATGAAGCCAGCTGAATCAGGAAAACATTTTCGAACATGACTTGCAAAATTAAATTGCTTACTTGATTATCGTCAAAGCATAAATCTTGTATGCAAGCATGAGTTGATGTCCCTGAAACTTTTTCAGAAGCAGAAAGATTCCACACAGACAAATTTCGCCCACTGCCACAAGCCTATAAATACATGTTCAAATTTGCTTTAGCCACAAGCAGTTGTTTGCGTGCGATGCCAAAAGATCTCTGTACAATACATGATTGCTTTGCCATGTAATGAGTCTAATAATATTTTGATATGAATGCATTTAATGAAAGTACCTTGAAGAATAGCATCCAGTCATTCCCATTCCCACTGGAAATAGATTTTAAATTATCTACTGCCCAATTCCATGATGAAGCCATGATAAAGCAGTTTTGCGTGTCATTTCTTCCGAGAACTGAAACTTTGATTCAGGAATTTTCTCAACTGTATATCCCATTCTGCACCATCACAAAAAGAAGTCAACATGGTAAAATTTTACCAACACATCAGCTGCCACATCTTCATTTTGATAAGCTTTGGTGTGCTGAACATTATAATGGAAAAAAAAGCTAAAAATTTCAAGTTTTGGTAAGCTTTGATGTGCTGAACATTATAATGGAAAAAGATAACTTACAAACGATTGGGTAATTTCCCATGAACAAACTGAAGTAAAATACAATCAAAGCAAGCATTGCAGTGAATGTCAGCCTGTTATCTCTCCAAAGAAGTATGTCGGCAACTGCAATATAGTATAAGGTCATTAGGCCAGTAAATGAAATTCAAATATGGGAACCACACTCAGTCGGTGGCAAAAATTCCGACAACAGCGATAGAGAAAATATATATATATTCATTAAATGGATGAGAAACTAATTGGATATTAAAATATCAAGGGCAATGTGTATTCTTACAGAGCGAAGAGAAACTTTCATTAAACTAATTGGACCACGTCCCTTCTTCTTCTCAGACTCAGGCTCCCAAGTCAGTTGAGAATCCGTAGCATATGTAAGACATGAGTTATACCTGTATATTCATATTGGTTAAAAATGGTCCAGCACATGATCGATTGATTGATAATAGATAAAATAGATACACCCCAGTAACAACAAATAACTAAATCTGATTGTTGCAAACTTACACTATTCTTCAACTATTGCTAATAAGTAAATCAAAACAGATCGAATAAGAATCTTGTTGATTTTAACAAACCTATTGCATAACATATTAATAACCACAAATAGCTAACAGCTTAATTTAATGGAGAACTGATCATCTAGAAAGGTTACTCTAAACATTAGTTCCGCATCCTTGTTTTTGACTCTTAGAAAGCATCCTTAAAGTCGTTATTGCGAGTCTCTCAATAGTGGTCAAAATCAATGCTTGGAAGCAGCATTGGAACAAGTCTTTGGTGCATTTAGAAGCACCAAAACTCACTGACTTACTGGTCGCTGAAGCCTCAAAAAGGGACACAATTTATGATGACAAGTAATAGCATTTATGTTTTGTACGTGAATATCAAATAGGTGTAGGAACTTCTCTAAAAATTGACTCGATTGAGTTGTACATTACATTCTCAAATAGGTTTCTGTAATCATTTTACCCAAGCTACGTACTTGCTAGTTTCATACTAAAATTTTCAGCATTTATAAAAAAATATATATATTAAGTAAAGAAAAATTATTTTACCTGCATTAGCAATAGTTGGTGGAACATGATAAGAACTTTCCCCAGCATCACCACTTTCATCTACTTCAGTAACAACCCATTCAGATGATCCATTTGCCTCATTCTCACTCATAACCATTTCAGAATATACACGTGCTATATGAATTACTACGACTCTTTTTGTTCATGTGAGCACCACAATAATATTTAAATTCCAAAACTCTTTCTAACCTTAATGAAAACTGATGTATACAAGAGGTGAATGAACTTCATACCAATGAATATGGATAACAACAAAAATAAAGTTAGAGCAGATTATACACTTGAAGCGGAGCATGACAAAATGATAAACAAACCCGGAGCAAAATAGACCGACAACCTTAAAACCACATTTTTGAACTGAAATATATTCAGAATGTTGTAGATCTGAAACAACTACCACACAACCACCAACCCAGCACACCAACCGCGGATCTACAAAAAAATTCGAAACTATTATAACTACTCAAACTTTAAAAAAAAATAGATCTAAACAAAAAAGCTTAAAAAAAGTAAGGAACATATATGTTTATATAAAAAAAGAACCTTTAAAACTTCAAGAAACCTTTAAATAGGTAGATCTTTCAGTGGTGCCGGGTCTAGGTTGTGGGTTTCCGAAGGTTATGGGAGGCTCGGTGTTGGACAAACGAAACCACCAACAACAACCAAAAACCCATCCCAGACTACCTGAAACCACCTAAACCACCGAAAGGTGGTGGCAATTTCGGCAGACGGTGATTAATGGCGGCGGCGGATGTTATTTGTTGAGCGAGAGATATGTGTATTTTAGGTTAGATAAATATGTGGTGGGGGCATGTGTGTTTAATGCAGGCATTTAGTTAAGATTGAGAAGGGCATTTTGGGCATTAACGAAAATTCAGTTTTCAGCCTTGACCAAGTGTTTGACCATTCCTCCTTTATATATAGTTAAGATATATATATATATATATATATATATATATATATATATATATATATATATATATATATATATATATATATAATATATATATATATATATATATATATATATATATATATATATATATATACATATTTCCTTTTAGTTTTGTAGTAGTTTTAATTTTATTTAAAGAGTTAATTTCATAAATGGTCCCTGTGGTCTGTCGGGTTTAACGGATATAGTCCTTACAACTTTTTTTTAACGGATCCAGTCCCTGTGGTTGCCGACCCGTAACGGGTTTGGTCCCTCAGACTAACTGTCATTAGTTTATTCCGTTAGCTAACGACCGTTTGCAATAAACATTTGCACCGTTAGTCCTTTATACTAACGACCGTTTATATTTAACTCAAATTTTGATTTTTTTTTTAAAAAAATTAAAAAAAAAAAAATAAAAAAAAAATAAAAAATAAAATTGGTTTTCTTATAAAAAAAATTTTCTAAATATTTTTAAAATTTATACACGTTTTCATACACACATTTTTATACACACATTTTTATACACACATTTATTACACAGACACGTTTATACACACATTTTTATACACACGTACACATTTATACACACGTTTTTATACATATTTTTATACAAATGTTTTTATACACATTTTTATACAAATGTTTTTATACACATTTTTATACACGTTTTCATACACACATTTATACACACATTTTAATACACACATTTTTGTACACATATTTTTGTGCACACGTTTTTATATACACGTTTTTATACACACGTTTTTATACACACGTTTTTATACACATTTTTGTGTGATTATCTTTAAAATTTTAATACACACATTTTTTTCCTAAATATCTTTAAAAAAAATTATACACATTTTTTTTATAACACCCTAGGTGTTTTTAAAAAAAATTAATATCTTTAATTATCTTTCCAAAGAATTAAAGACAAGAAAAAAAAATTCTAAATATCTTTAAAATTTATACACGTTTTTATACACATTTTTATACACGTTTTCATACACACATTTATTACACCTTTTTATACACGTTTTTATATACACGTTTTTATACGCACGTACACATTTATACACACATTTTTATACACACGTACACATTTATACACACATTTTTATACACGTTTTTATACACAGTTTTTAAACAAACGTGTGTATAAAAACGTGTGTATAAAAAACGTGTGTATAAAAACGTGTATATAAAAACGTGTGTATAAAAATGTGTGTATAAAACGTGTATAAAAATGTGTGTATAAAAACGTGTATAAAAACATGTGTATAAAAACGTGTATATAAAAACGTGGGTATAAAAACGTGTGTTTAAAAACGTGTATATAAAAACGTGTGTATAAAAACGTGTATATAAAAACGTGTGTATAAAAACGTGTGTAAAAACGTGTGTATAAAAATGTGTGTATAAAAACGTGTGTATAAAAATGTGTGTATGAAAACATGTATAAAAATGTATATAAAAACGTGTGTATAAAAATGTGTATAAAAACGTTTGTATAAAAATATGTATAAAATCGTGTGTATAAAAATGTGTGGTTATTTAAAAAACGTGTATAAAAAGGTGTAATAAATGTTGTATAAAAATGTGTGTATGAAAACGTGTATAAATTTTTAATATATTTAGAAAGAAAAAAATTTATAAGAAAACAATTTTTTTTTTTTTTTTTTTTTTTAGAATAAAAAACCGAATTTTGAGTTAAATATAAACGGTCGTTAATATAAAGGACTAACGGTGCAAATGTTTGTTGCAAACGGTCGTTAGCTAACGGAAAAAACTAACGACAATTAGTCTGAGGGACCAAACCCGTTACGGGTCAGCAACCACATGGACTGGATCCGTTAAAAAAAAGTTGTAGGGACTATATCCGTTAAACCCGACAGACCACAGGGACTATTTATGAAATTAACTGTTATATAAATTAGTTAAACTTTGTATTAAATTTTGATAATTTGAGGTATTAATGTTTGTCAACTTCTTTTTATCTCTTATTAATTTCAAGCTTTTATTATCATGTTTCATTTAAATCTCTTGTACTCTCTTAATCTTTACTTCTAAATCTTTACAAGTGTTTAACAAGTTTTCATAAAAATTCGTCTTTTATTCTTATAAATTTCTGAAAGTCTTTTCTTTAGTTAACAAATTTTAGATATTTTATTTTTGCGCTTTAGTATTTTTTAGCATAGTTTGTATTTTTGTCACTTTTTAAATTTATTTTTATAAAATCGTTTTTTTATAAAATTTGCAATTTTATATTTTCTTCTGTTGCCTATCAGTATTTTATAGCTAGGATAAAAAATTTAAAATTTTTAGAGTTCCTTTACTATTTTTAATCTATTTTTAAAACAGTTTTATTCAGAAAATCGTAAAAAAATATTTTATTAGGTTTAAAAATTCCGTTTGTATTTTTATAAATTATCTTTTATAAAGTTTTAGTTTCTGTAAAATTTTCGGATTTTATTTTGAAATTTTTATATTTATTTTTATTTTTATAAAAGCTTTTAGTTTTTAAAATCTTATCATTTTAGTTTTTCTAATCTATTTGTACTAAATTATTTATAAATCCTAAACCTTAATAACCCAAGATTAGTTTACATTAGAAGTAGACATTATTTTTGTAACTTGTGTGGTTTTTGATTTATTTATAAATTAGTTTTTGTCATTCATTGAGGGTCTTCTTCTTTGCTAAGTTTCATTAAACTTAAAGAAGTTTCACCTCCATGAAACTTCTATATTTTCACTATAAGTTTGCTTCAAGATTTCAAACATTTACTTTTATCAGATCACTACATGTGCAATATTTTTTTGTTCTAATTTCTATGTAACTTGTCCTTTATTTATATATTGATGTAATTTTAAGATATGACTAAATTTATGATGATGTGGAAATGAATTAAACTGTGTAAAGTTGAATGCATTGTGAGAGTTTGCATAAATTAAAGAGATGCTCATGTGGCAGAGTACTCAATTTTGTATTGCACCTTGCATTAGAGATGCTCTAATAATACAACCTTATTGCATCATAGAGATTTTGTTTTTCTTTAAAAGACGTGAAAAGTGAATATTTAATTTTGATTGAAAAATGAGTAGCTAAATTATCACATTTCATCTTTGAGTTTTTAAAGATTTTTGTTGAACTCACCCCTACGTAGGGATGTTCATGGTTCGGGTAATAAACCGAAAACTGAACCAAAAAAAACCGAACCGAATTTATAACCGAACCGAATATTTAGTATAATATCAGAACCGGAACCGGACTAACTAAAATCATATCGTGTATTTTTCGAGTGTTGGATAATGGTTTTATGGCATGATCTATGAAAAACCGAAAACACGAATGAATTTTATATTAAATAAGTTATAAAGTGTATTAATATAAGGTTTTTGCGCTATCTGACCATCCGCATAAATCCGATAATTATATATATATATATATTATATATAATATATATATATATATATATATATATAAAAAGTTAATTAAATTTTTATCCTAGTATAAAAAACACTTTTTATGCTTGAAATAGTTTTTTTTGCTAAAAATCTATATGATTAAATTTAAAAAAATATATAAATGGTGTAATTCAAGTACAAAATTCGGTTTTCGGTTTTCACCCATAACCGAACCGAACTTCGGTTCGGTTCGGTCACAGATATTTTCGGTTCGATTCGGTTTTCGGTTATGACCCAAAAAAAAATTAACCGAACAACCCGAACCGAATAAACCGATTAACCCGAGAACCGAACCGATGAACACCCCTACCCCTACGAATCTTCAACCAACACAATTTGGTGTTCGGATCTGCTTTGTGGCAGCAGCCGAAGCCCATAGGCCTAAATTGTTGCATTTTGTATTATTTTCTCACTAAACTTGTCCATTTAAAAACATAATAATTAAAATTTTAATTATTATTGTAACTATAAATTGTTTCAAGATTAAGACATTTATAAAACTTTTAGCTATCATTGTGAATTTGTGATAGGTCACTGATGTGCAAATACACTGATGTAAAACCTACCAAACGTCGCAAAAGAATATACATTTTCCAACCTGAAATAAATAACCAATACTTCATTTCTTTCGACTCATTTAGGTTATATTTATTTGTAAAAAAATGAATGTGTTTTTAAGGAAAAACATTCAAATGTTACTAGAAAAAGTTTTTAGATATTTAAAAAAAAATCAAATAGAAAAATGACTTTACTGATCTATAACAGTATAACTAATATTTAGAAAAGTGGATTTTATACTTTCTACATTTTTTCTTGGCACTTTTCAATATTTTTCAGCTTGTACTCTTCATTTTGCTTAAAAGGATTACCCGGTTTTTAAAATTTCATCACCATTCTAAGAAAAACTACGGTTTTTTATTAAAAAAAAGTTGACATAGAAAACTAAATATACTTTTCCACTACTAAATATACCCATAATCTTTGTATCTACTTAAGTTACACACACGGTAAGTCGGTAACACATGTGTGCAAAACAAAAACAAAAAAAGTCAAAATTGATATGAATTCGGCTCGATGAGCTTGTAAGGGAGTGCCCGTCGGAACAAAGATTGTTTATAGGGGGCGACTTGAACGGTCATATAGGAGCTGAAACGGATGGTTACGTGGGGGTCCACGGAGGTTTTGGCTATGGAGTTAGGAATGACGAAGGACGCTCGATTCTAGAGTTTGCTACGGCCCACGACCTGGTAGTAGCGAACTCTTTCTTCAAGAAAAGAGACGTCCACTTGATCACCTACCAGAGTGGGGGCATTTTCTCCCAGATTGACTTCCTGCTTGTGCGTAGCAGGGATCTTAGAGCATGTAGAGACTGCAGGGTTTTCCCGGGCGAGGCATGCTCATCCCAACACAGATTGTTAGCTCTGGACGCACTTTTTGAGAGGCAAAGACATAGGAGAGTAGCAACCGTGTTGCCGAGGATCCTATGGAAGAAATTGAACAGCGAGGCGGCGGAGACGTTTAGAGGGAAAGTCTTTGAGGGACTTTTTAGTAAGTCGGAAGACTTGGTTACTAGAGACGCGGATCAGATGTGGAACACTCTGGCCGGCATAATTAAAGACGCTGCAAAGGATTCCCTTGGTGTTGCGAGATCAAAGATGCCCAACAGCAGGGAATCTTGGTGGTTATGTGAGGAAGTGCAAGCCAAAGTTGCAGCGAAACAAGATAGGTTCAAAGAGCTCCTTTCTAGCCGAGAGGGACACCAAACTGATATTACAGGCGCAGAAGAGAGGTATAGAGTAGCGAAAAGAGAAGCGAAAAAGGCAGTAGCCCAGGCGAAGGACAAAGCGTACGAAGAATTGTACAAGAAATTGGACTCCAAAGAGGGAGCTAACGACATATTTAGGATTGCTAAAGCCCGAGAGAGAAGAAGGAGGGATTTAGGTAACATAAAATATATCAAAGATGAAGGCGGACGAACCATTGTGAACGAAGAGGATATTAGGAGAAGATGGGGAGAGTATTTTGCCTCTCTCTTCAACGGAGGGTATACGGAAGAAAGAAGAGAAGAAGAGAACCCTAGCCAACTTCCTGAGTGCTACTATTCGAGGATTAGCCAACAAGAAGTGAGGGTGGCATTACAAAAGATGGGGAGAAACAAAGCAGTAGGGCCGGACCAAATCCCCATTGAAGCCTGGAAGTGTCTGGGTGATGAGGGGGTAGGATGGTTGACTTGCCTTTACAACAAGATCTTCTCCGGTGATAAGATGCCAGAAGAATGGAGACTCAGTGAAGTTGTTCCCATATACAAGAATAAGGGGGATGTGCAAGTGTGTAGCAACTATAGGGGCATTAAGCTTCTTAGCCACACCATGAAGCTTTGTGAGAGACTTATCGAGAGAAGATTGAGAAGAGAGACAAGGGTGTCTGAGAACCAATTTGGTTTTATGCCAGGGAGGTCATCGATTGAGGCTATACACCTTCTCAGAAGCCTCATGGAGAAGTATAGAGAAAGACAGAAGGACCTGCATATGGCATTCCTTGACCTCGAAAAGGCATATGATAGTGTGCCTCGAGAGTTAATTTGGAGAACTCTAATTGATAAAGGAACCCCAAGGAGGTACATTAGAGTCATTAAAGACATGTATGAGGGGGCTAAGACCCGTGTACGGTCCACAGTGGGGATCTCAGAGTTTTTCTCTGTGGATGTGGGACTCCACCAAGGATCTACCATTAGCCCGTACCTCTTCGCACTGATTCTTGATGAGTTATCTCGAGGGATTCAAGACGGCATACCGTGGAGCATGATTTTCGCTGACGACATTGTGGTGGTGGCAGAATCGGCGGAAAGGTTAAACAACAGACTTGAGCACTGGAGGGAGGCCCTAGAGGACAATGGCCTTCGAGTGAGCAGAGATAAGACGGAGTATATGAGATGTGAGTTTGGGAGGATCGAGTTAGGCCACCACGAAGATATGGATATCTGTATCGGTGACCGGATCCTCCTACCCAAGGAGTCCTTTAGATATCTGGGGTCGATGATTCACAAATCAGGGAGGATAGACGAGGACGTAACCCACCGGATTAGAGCTGGGTGGGCGAGATGGAGGGCGGCTTCGGGAGTCCTTTGTGACAGGAAAGTCCCATTAAAGCTAAAGGGTAAATTCTATAAGGTGGCGATTAGACCGGCTATGTTGTACGGGTCTGAGTGTTGGCCTATCTCCAAAGCACATGCTGAAAGGGTAGAGGTGGCGGAACTGAGAATGCTAAGGTGGACATGCGGTAAGACCTTGATGGACATGATCCCGAACGGAGTTTTCAGAGCTAAGCTTGAGGTCGAGTCTATTATCTCGAAGATGAGAGAAGGACGGCTCAGGTGGTTCGGTCATGTAAAAAGGAGGCCACAATCAGCACCCGTAAGAAGAGTCGAATCGCTGGTGGTGGACGGGGTGAGAAGGAGAGGTAGACCCAAACTCAGATGGGAGGATAGACTTAAGCTCGACATGAAGGAGCTGCTCTTGACCGAGGACATGACCTCAGATAGGAAGGCTTGGCGAGATAGAATTAGGTTAGGCGGGTAGCTCAGGCTAGGTGTGTTGGGTTTCTTTGCCTTAGCCTAGGCCCCGTGCGTTGCTCTGCGTTGTCCGACTTTGCTTTCTTTTGGTTGTTTTTGCCTTAGCTTTAGGCCCCGTGCGTTGCTCTGATGTGCTTTGCTCGTCTCCTTAGGTTTGCCTGCTTTGCTTTGTACTTTGCTCTGTGATTTTCGTGCTCTTGTTCCTTTTCTATTTTTGTGCTTGCGATTTGTTGTGTTGCTTGTTTTGCTTGCTCTTTTGCTTTCTTGTTGCCTGCTATGCTCTTCTCGGTGGCTCTCCCTCCCTTGCTCTCTCACGCGCACACATGCACCAGCCGGAGGTCTCTTTGGAAGCAGCCTCTCTACCCCCGGGTTTACCTGGGGTTAGGGGTAGGGTCTGTCTACAGTCTACCTCCCCCATACCCTGCCCCGGCGGGATTGGGTTTTGTTGTTGTTGTTGTTGTTGATATGAATTCGTCTCGAACAAAGACCCCATCTCAATTGACATGCACGAGTTATAAAATCCTGATATTGTTTGGTTGACATATCTTAGCTTGCTAAGAGTTATTTAATTTTTTCAGAAACATCTAACATATTTTAGAAAACAAATACTGAGTATTTATTTTGAGACAAGCTTAATTAACTAAAAAGGACAAACTGTCTTCTAAAAGAGTTTCAAACTATGAATACATTGACATTGGATGCCTACACAAATTGCTAACAGCATTAGGCACAGTTGGTGCTGTCCAGATGATGCCGTAGAAAAATAGTGCCACATCATCACCATATTCTATAACACCAAAATCCACCACAACACCAAAACACCCCTCTCTCATATCAAGTGGGTGTCGTCATGCAAAATATGGTGCCATTGTGTTAAAAAAGAGAGAAAAAGACAAAAAAAAGACCCAAAAAAAATACCGGACCACTCGGCTGGTCCCGACAGCGCTAAACACGAAAACGCGAGTTGTGGTTATGGTGTTGGCGCCATCCCGTGGCGTTTTCACGACGGCTTGAGCCGCTCCGTCCCCATACCGTGTGCTCTAAAAGAGTTTCAATCATAAAATGGGCTACAGCTGTTTTCTAAAAGAGTTTCAATCTTAAAATTGACATTGGATGCCTAAACAAATTGCTAAAAGAGTTCCAAACTATAAATACTATAATTACATTGTTTTCTAAAAGAGTTTCAATCTTAAAATGGCTACGCATAAATGGGTTTCCATCCCAGATTCCGTTAATGATAGTGGACTCATCCTGAAATTTATTTAAAAAAAAAAACAGGAGTGTGATTGTGGTGGATGTTGCTTCTCTTCCTCGTGACTCATGACGACATGCTTTATATAAACTCCACTATCCCATTCATCTCTACTCACCAACAACAAAACACATCTTAACCATGTTTGAGAAATTAAAGCCTTATTTGTATGTCAGTTTTTTGCAATTTGGTACGGCAAGTTTAAATGTTATGGCTAAGGTTGCGCTTAGCCATGGCATGAAGCATTATACTTATTGCTATGTATCGGAACCTAATTGCCGCCCTTGTTATTGCTCCTTTCGCTCTTTTCTTTGAAAGGTCATCACTATTTCTAATGTTAAACCGTGCTTAGTTTCTTCTTTGTATTTGTGTATTGATTATTGATATTGTTGTAATGACAGGGAAGGAAGGCCAAAGGTTAGTGTTCATCAAGATCATGTTGCTAGGATTTCTAGAGTATCTTTCTAATTACTTTTTACCCTTTTATATGTATTTATATGATTCTGAGAATCATGGGCGCAGCTATATAGGGGGGGCCGACCCCCCGAAATTTTTTTTGCGATGTAGGGGGTATATAGTTTTTGTGTAGAAAAATTTCGGTATATTCGGTTTCGACCCCCCATTTTAATTGCGAAATTTTTTTATAGCTTTAGGAAAAAAAAAATTTAGATCCCGACCCCCCACTGAAAATTTTCTAGCTTCGCCACTGCTGAGAATTGATATTTTGTGTTTCTTTAATAGGCCCATTGCTGACCTAACTTGTTCTAAGCAGGCATGAAGTATACAACTGCAACGTTTGCAGTAGCAATGGGCAATATTATCCCTGCAATGACATTCCTCATGGCATGGGCATGCAGGTAATTCTTTTTTAAAATTTATTTTTCATGATAATGTAAGCTTTAGTTTGTATATTAATGTAATATTTGTTATTTTTGGGTAGGTTGGAGAAGGTGAATATCAAGAAAATACATAGTGTAGGGAAGATAGTTCGGACACTGGTGACGCTGACGCTGGGAGGTGTAATGATAATGACGATAGTTGTGGGGCCTACAATTGGTTTGCCATGGACCAAGGTTTCAGCCACTACGCATCAGGACAAAGGTGCAACCCATGTAAGTCGTGCTGACAATATCAAGGGGTCGATGATGATCATAGCTGGTTATCTATCCCGGAGCTGGTTTTACATTGTTCAGGTACCATATTTTCCATCCACTACACTGGCGGGCCTGGCAATGGGTTAAGTTCGGATCAAAATGGGTTGCTTTTTGGTTGACTCCAAACACTTTGTGTCATATTTATTTCAATTTTTTTATAAGTAATTAGTGTCAAATAGGATCGCAAAAGTCATAGTATCAATTAGAATATATACTTTTGTTTAATCGACCTATTATAATTTATAAATAATCATAACCTAAATCGACCCATTTATAAGTAAATGGGTTGAAACTGCCACCTTTCATTTTAGCATGCTCATATGATTATTGCTTCTAAAATTAGTATTAACTAAATAAATAAACTGGTTTTACGGGCGATTACGTTGAAGTCATACCCTGCAGAGCTCTCTCTTGCAGCTCTCATATGCGCAGCAGGGACTTTGCAAAAACGGAATAGTGACCGTAATTGTTGAACGGGGAGATACCGCAGCCTGGAGATTACATTGGGATGCTGGACTTGTGACTATGGTCTATGGTGTAAGACATCTATAAAAATTAATTCTACGCATACACAGGTAGGAAAGTAAAATTTACTTCCTACTACTTTGTATGATCCTGATTGTGTTTTATAATGGAGGGAGTAATCTGTTCAGGATTGGGATACTACCTTGGGGGTATTATAATGAAGCAAAAAGGGCCGGTTTTCGTCACTGCTTTTTAACCCTCTAAGCATGGTTATCGCTGCAATTCTAGGATCTATTGTTTTGTCTGAACAGTTGAACTTGGGGAGGTATATCATCATCAGTTTATCATTAACTTGAACCTTTTTTTTTGTTTGTGGTACATATCATACACAAATTTGTATCAGATGCATAAAAAGTTGCCTACTTTAAAAAATACGAAAAATGCCCTTAAATTAGGCTGATATATGACTAATAAGGTGAATGTTTGTGCAGGGTGCTTGGTGCAGTTGTGATTATTGCTGGGCTATTCTTGGTGATATGGGGCAAGAGCAAGGATGTAAACCAGCCTGATACTAAAGATGAAGTTTATCAGTTTCCATCAGCTAATCAACAAATACCAATGACAATCACTGCCACACAACTGGGCAATAATATGTAAAAGAAAGTTACTGAGGGAAAAAAGCACACAACTTGCTTGTTCTATTGGACTTAGTTCTGTTGAATATATTGAAAAAGCCTTTTAGATTTTGTCGCAACTAGGATGAATCACTTCAAGTGTATCGCATCTACATTGCTAGCATGAATTAACTGTTACCATAATGTGGCTCCTAACGATATCAAAGCTTTGATGGGAAGCTTAACTAATTATATATTATATTATGATTATAATCTTTACCTTAGTTGGAGTTGATCCCTACGTAAACTCTCTCTATAAATAGGAGATTATGTATTCTCCATAAGACACACATAAGTAATACAATTCCATCAACATTGAGAGAGGATTATGATAGAAGATCAAACCTCCACCGGATCTTCTTCATCACAAGTATTCTATGGCGTTCACATGCATATCTCGATTCAAGTAAGGTTTACTTTATGTTTATGTTTAAGTGTTTATATCACGATTAACATGATTATTGGGATTAAGATCAATATGTGGCATCCGAGCAAATGATCTAAATCATTTTTTTATGACCACGTTTTGACCCTTTGTCACTACGTTGCTTTGTGCGACGTTGTGGTCCACCAAAAAGTTTCATGATTGGATTGACAAGATAGTAATCAACATGTTCGAGATGTGGGTGATTGGTCATCACCTAACGAAAAAGACGAGTGAGCAACATACCGTATGGCATGAGCTTATCGGACCGACCATGAATGTTAGCAATTCTTTTTGCCATGTAGTACGCGAGATTATAAGGAACCTCGTTACTAAGACAATAGAGCATGTGGGCTAGACTTGCCGAAACATGATCCTGGTTGCCCGCAAGAGACAAGACATTTTCACAAAGAAGGAGTTCTCAATTTTTAAGATCCGAAAGGATTTCTTTGAGATAGATTTTGTTTGGGTCGAGGTGGACAATTGAACCATCACGTTTTTGATACGTGTTGTTGACTCGACGGACTTGAACATGTTGCTTGATGACTTGTGGATCAGGAATTTCGGTTAGAAAAGGACCTTGATTTTCTAAATGATAGAAAAGAGACTCTAAGGAATGGTCTTATGTGTAAACACATTGACCATGAGCGGGTACACCAAGAATATCACCAAGCTCGGGAATGGACAGAGTGGTGTTTTCATTTTGGATCCAGAAGTCAAGAAATACATTACCCTCAAGATCATTGAAGGTACGAACACGACTATAGAACTCAAGAATGAAACGAGGACAAATTTGATCATTTATTTTGTATAAACAATCAAAGTCGATTGTTGGAAAGCATACATTGATGCCATCCAAAGGAGAAAAGAATTCATCGACCACACGACCTTTGTGTATGTATCGATGTTGGACTTTTTGTAAATGAGCTTTGATGTCAAGAGGAATGTTTGGATCATCGATTAGTAAAGGAATGTAGGATTTGGTGTCTTGATAATCATTACGAGACATTGTTACCTATAAGAAAGTTAAAAAAAATATAAATATAAGCATATGGACTAATTTTTGTGTTCCATTATTAGTGAATACATGCCTAGTGTGTGCCTATATGCAAACAATGTGGAGGTGCGGTAATCTCGACTCTAAAATGAAAATAATGAGATTACCCAAACACTCCTAACTTCACTTTTGTCCAAACAAATATATCGAAGAATACATATTAGTTATGTAATTCGATCAATATTTGTGAGATCATGTATGCATGCAAAAACGTTTTTAGTTTGTATCCACAATGCACGAATTTTTTTTATCCTAGTTTTGTGATTTTTTTTAAAACAATGGAATTGGGGTGTTTGGAAAATGCGACGATTTGGCGCCAACAATTTTTAAAGTTGAAAAGCTTGAGTTTTGATCACTCCTAATCCAATTTCAAGTCTCCTAGACATGATTCCACTAAAAATATCTAATCTTTTTCCAATCGAAGTAGCAAAATTCGGATCTAAAAATATAGTATGAGTGAACTCATGCAAATCCTATGTTTAGGGAATCATGGTAGTTATACATTGTCTAATCCTAGTCCTAATTGCATAAAAATTCAATCGAAATTGAAAAGCCCCAATTCAATTTTGTGTGTATGAACAAACCCTAGATTCGAAATTAAAGAAGGTTATGAGTAATTGACTTACAATTGATGTTAAGGAGTATGTAGTAGTTGATTATCTTGAAATCCAATGCCTCGATTTGATTAATAAATGGTTGAATTGAATTTAGGTTGTGGTTTTCGGTTTTGATGTCGTTTGCAGAAAATGGGGAGTGTTTGAATGTGAACTGTGAGGGAAAAGGGAAAGAAAACGGGTTGTATCAGACTCACGGTACCACGATGCCACTAAATTTAGTGGTACCGTCCCACTTTAGTGGTGCCGTGTACTGCTGAGACTGATTTTTTTCCCGTTTTGATTTTTGACGAATAAATCTCGCTTATTTAGTGAGACTTTTTTATGCGAGGAGAGAGTTTATACCTAATAAGCTCTTCTACGAGATAGGTCCATTAGGATTTGAACGACGAAGATGAACGCTAAGGAATGACTTTAATATTTTCAAGGAAATATGTAAATAGTCATTAGAGTGATATGACGGATGACTTAATATTTCATGTGAAATATTTTAGATAGTCATAAGACGAGACTAGGAAGATGTTTTTGAACACATGTAAATTATAAAATTCACGGGATGTGTTCCATTATTCCATGATTTAGACGTAGATAATTGAAGAACTCTCGTTTGAGTGGTTTGGTTAGTATGTTGACGATGTTGTCTTGTGAGGAAACCTTCTCGATAGAAATGTTTCCTCTTTTGACATTATCGCTACGGAAGTGATGACGTATCTTGATATGTTTCGTATATGAGCGTTGCACGGGGTTCTTGGTCAAGTCAATTGCACCTTGGTTGTCGCACATCATCAGAATATCATCGAGATGGATGCCGTAGTCGATTAGAGCTTGTTTCATCCATAGTGCTAGTTGATGTGCCTTTCCGGCGCTTACGTATTCGCCTTCGGTCGTGGAGATAGCAAGAGACGTTTATTTCTCGGAGAACCAAGAAGTTTGACAGCAACCCCTGAAGGTACAAACGTCACTTGCACCTTTTCAATCCACGTAATTTCCCGCATAATCAGAGTCGACATAGACAGTGATTTCTATACCGATCCCCTTGGGAAAATACAGTCCCAAGTGCATAGTGCCTTTAATGTATCGGAAGATACACTTAATCGTTTTAAGGTGAGAGGTTTTGGGATCCTCTAGGAAGCGAGCACAAAGACAGACACTATACATGACATCGGGCCTTCTTGCCGTAAGGTAGAATAGACTACCTGTCATGCTCCTTATATATAAAATGAAACTCACAAGAAACGATAAAGGCGAGTACGCGGATAGTATTATATAATAGGAGATACTATCTTCCAATTGTATTATATGACGATCAAGGAAGAAATTTAATTCATCCATCCTGCTCATCTCAGCCCCTGTCACGCATGATCTTAGAACGATCATCGCACCTTTTCTGGACAAGTTGAGCTAAATAACATGTCATCTACATATATTTGAACAATGATGAGATTTGAATTTCGTTTCTTCGTGAAAAGTGTGTTATCAATCATTCCCATGGTATATTCATGTTTAATCAAGAATGCCTTTAATCTATCGTACCAAGCTTTGGGGGCTTGTTTAAGACCATAGAGAGCTTTCTTGAGTATATAAACATGATATGGTTTTTAGAGATCAACGAATCTCAGAGGTTGTACTACATATACCTCCTTGTTGATAAAAACCATTTAGGGATGCACTTTTCGCGTCTATTATATTAATGCTAACTAAGTTAGATGTAGCAATCCGTAAAATTTCTTAGTCATTAGTGAACGTTAATCTAGTATTAACACATCGTTACTGTTCACTTAACTATTTTTATGAGCCAATTTGAACTTTTTATTTATTACCTTTCTATTCAAACATTGTTACGTTATTTATGATACGTTGGAACGAGCTCACATGCGGACCACGACGGATCAAACATATTTATTAAACACTAAACGGATTCAATTACTATTCATGGCCCAACCCAATATTAATAAATTTCAATTTTTCCTTTTATACAATTCAACACACTTGGTATTTTTTTAAATCAAATTTCGACACGCGAGATATTATTAATTTTTACATAACTCGATTTTCTATACACCCAAGATTAAAGAGTGATAAATCTCACATTTTATTTTGATTGTTTGGTTTATGAACGAGACCTAAAATAAACCTCACTCGGGCACATATACTATATAATTCATACAACATTTCTTTTAAACTATATTATATATATATATATATATATATATATATATATATATATATATATATATATATATATATATATATATATAAAATCTACATCTTATCTAAATTCGAAAATATCACATGCAATCCGAATATATATTTTTTTCGAATATCTTCTGACAATCCAACTTGTCTACTAGTAACATGCAATTCGAATTCTACATTTATATATATACATATACTCGTACAATCACAGTGAAGGAAAAAAAAAACACATTTTAATTCTTTCTCTCAAAGTTCTCTGCTGCCGAGAAGTACTAATTTAGTAGAAGCCTTTTTTGAGCAAAGTCCTAGTTGGTTACTCCCTCATTCGAATCACTCGTCGATTGTTCTAACAAAAGAAGTACCGCTTGATCAATTTTCTATATCGTTTCGAACGGATAAACTCCACCATTTTTAGGTGTCGTAAGCCCTTCAAATTCATTTCCTACTCATATATATATATATATATATATATATATATATATATATATATATATATATATATATATATATATATATATATATATATATATATACTAGTTTCTAAGCCCGCCCGATGGGCGGGCATGACTTGTAATTTTACATTTTAATTTAGTCATGTACGGATATCAGTGATCTTTTATAGTTAAGTTATGTATTAATAAAGAGATAGGCATGACTTATAAAGTTCCTTTTAAGGTATTAGTTAAGTAGGGCTTATTTGTTACAATTTTTTTTATTGATTGCATTAAGAATGAAAAAAAATAAATTGTTATCAAATATGAAAGAAAAAAGAGTTTCAAAGTGATACACAAGAACAAAGGATCAAGTTCCTTTTAAGGTATTAGTTAAGTAGGGCTTATTTGTTACAATTTTTTTTTATTGATTGCATTAAGAACGAAAAAAAATAAATTGTTATCAAATATGAAAGAAAAAAGAGTTTCAAAGTGATACACAAGAACAAAGGATCAATGCATAAAAAAAGGTTCAAAGTGGTACACAAGAACGAAGTTTCTTCTCTTTTACTATCACTTTACTATCACTTGAAGTTTTGGCCTATTGACTCCAAACTCTTCTTTTTGCTGCTCACTTAATTATGTCCTTCCTCTGAAAGGGTTGATTGTAGTAAATGTTTGGATTGTAAGTTCGTGAAAATAAATGCATAGAATAAGATATACACTTGATTTATAAAAGTAACCTTTTTCTTTGTTTTGCTTTCATGTGTCAATAGATGTCGAATATATATATATATATATATATATATATATATATATATATATATATATATATATATATATATATTATATATATATATATATATATATCCCTTCCCAAGTTCCTAATTTCACCAACGTGAGACTTTAAAACAAATTTTAAAACTTTGTAACTAATAGAAACTTTCCATATTAAAAGACAAATAGAGCAAAGTGACTAAAAGAATAAAGTCTAATTTTCCCAAGTAATGTCACTGAGGCACTAAAATATTCACTTTCGATATTTTCGTTCTAAATTATTTTCTGAATCAAGTATATATAGTATTGTATATCTTCAGAAACATAATGCATAAATCTTTTCTTCGTCTACTACAAACAATATCTCGAAATATGAATGTCCGCAAGGATGACAAAGAAAGAGGAAGAAACTACACTGTGATAAGCTCTTGATCATTGATTAATGAGAATACATGTTACTCCATACCTCTCGGGTAATGTGATCAAGTTATCCTTCTCAAGATGTCAAATAACAAATGCCACTTATCAAAAAGATGATGGCTATTACTCACTCGTTGTGCCCTTGACTATAAGGTAGTTATGGTAGTTTTCCAAATGAAGAGTTAACAACTAAACCATGTTGGGAGCTCTGTAATTACTATCGTCACCACATTGTTGACTGCTTATAGCTTGGCATTATGTTTTTCTATACCTTAGCATCTCTGTTTGTAGTCATAAATGAAAAAATTAAAATACAAAAGAGTAAAAGTCAGATCATATAAGTATACTCAAACAAAACCATCTTAAAACTTATTTAATAATTGGTTACATGAAGCAGAAAAAGTTAAACTAATGCAGTCAAACATTGTTCTATCTTTCTTTAGCATGAGCGGTCACTCACAAAAGAGCCTGCAATTATCTAAGTATTGGAATCTTTGATGAGAGTGTGGTCTTTTTTAAGTCTTACGATGTAATTAAAGGTGCCAATTTCGACCATATAAAAATGGTTAAAACATCCTAAATAGCTTAAAGGATAATGGTACGCATAATTGACTGTGATCAGCCTTCAAAACATCTACAAAATGTCAAATGGCTAACTTAAAAACCTAGCTAAAAATGATACGGGTCAAAACTTGCCTAGTGTATATAAATTGTCAAAACATCCTATATAGTTTTATTGAAAAAGCTAGATTGTCACATACTATATGAATGAAATCCAAATTATAATGCTTTTCCCCCTAGATCACAGCCAACAATTGCAGTCAACAACTTCTTAAGAAAAAAATTGAAAACTTACAGACAAACCGCACCTACAGACGTTAATAACAGTAACATTCATACAGTTATCACCACAAACTATCACACCCACCCTACCAGCATTATCCAATCCCATAAAATGCCCTGAACCAGACTTAGCTATAAAATCAGATTTCATCAACTTACTAAACGCGCCCATCCCATCATAGTGCTGACCCGATCCTCTAACACATTTCATAGCAACCGCCTTAAGTAGACTAAGATACCTTAACAACAACCAATGGTATTACAACAAACTGTGTCCATTAGAGTTTTATTTTTTTTTTAAATCAAATGACTTAAAGTTATCCATGATTATTGACACCGTGAGAACTTATGAAAAACGTGGATTGTTGTTTCATTTTTGTTTTACCATCTACACACATATATTTAAAAATAACCTGTTTGACAATCAACCCATTACTCAACCCACATGTCCCAACTAATTCATTACCATGACTGGTAATAAGCATGTTACTTTTATGGTGGATATAAAGAATGACAATTAACATGTACCTTACAAACGTTTCTGGCCATTCTTGAGCAGTATAGGTAGTGACATGTAAGAAGTTGTGGCGATGAGCACCATGAGTTGTACCAGAAACAATTTATTCAGCGTGGCACTTAGGTTGTATGTAAGCAGTATTAGTATATTCTTCCCGCGGCGTGGTTGAAGCCGGCTTTTGAGCCACCAAATTTCTTGTAATGAGCTTCAAAAAAGCCGTCATTCTCTATAAGTATCTTATAATGATCTATAAAGAAAGCATTCATGTGAGTCAATTGGTTTTTTAGTTACATGATAATCACGTAAATATATAATAGAAATCATAACTGAAAGAAAAAAGAATATGTTTATCCACTGACGATAAGATAACATTGACTACTCTTTCATCAATAATACGAAAAGGCCAATGTTGTTTTCTTAGATCGGAAGTTCTTTTCGAGCATGAAGGATTGAAGTAACCCACACACTAAACAACTCTACTACATGAACTTGATTACAGATATAATACCATTTTACCTACTTAGTCGCATATATAAAATTTTCACCATCTTTAGCTTTCTCGCCTAATGGTGTTGTGTTAACTTTTCCATTCCGGAGCACCATGAGACTGTTAAATTTTCTATATAGTTTATTTATGGTAATTTTGTTATTGAATAAAATGACTTGTTATTGCTTAGACTATCATCAAAACAATAGTATAAAAAATAGATATTGATATCGGAATAATGGAAAAATAATGCTTTCTGACCGGTTCAATGCTACGAATCATTCCAACCAATCTTTTTAGACACCCTTGCATAAACTCCACAGGCGTAACAACATGCCTGTCGAAGGTAATTAGATGTATATTGAAACACTGATAGACTGATATTTCAAAAATTACCTCTTTCGAAAAGACAATAACTGAGGAAGTTTTCTGTTAATGAATAAAGAGTGTAATAATACCATCTTTTCAGACTCTAGTTCATCTCGATATCTCTTGTATATCATCTCTTTCTCCTTTATTTTCTTGTTGAATTCCGCTCTATCTGCAGCTCGAGATTCTGCATGTAGATCAAATTCCTGAACCTCAGTCAGAGGTCTGAGAACTTTTTCAGGATCCGGAATTGGATCCCTGCAATTTTGAACAATGTCGGCATCAACATCATATAACAAATGTTATTACTTCAATAACATTCTAAAGAGTGTGACTTACTCTTTCAAAATCGGTTGAGCCTTAAACATTATCTTCTTTGCTTCTTCCTGTTCCAACCTCCTCCTTTCTTCCATTTCTTTTTGTACTTCTTCATGTCTTGTCAAACTCTCTAATTGAAATGGTTGTGGCTTTGTGCACTGTTTTGGCTCTCGTTTTGGAGGAACCTACACACGTAAACTGATACACGTGTCAGTAAAACCATGTCTTTTTGTTATAAGTTTTTTTTTTTTTTTTTTTTTTTTTTTTTTTTTTTTTTTTTTTTTTTTTCAGAAAATTGAAAGGCAAGATTGTTAAAAAGTTAGCATACAACAATTAGTTTACAAAATTTGTGTCTTTTGTAAATTATGATGTTCAAGCAATTAGTACAAAAGTTGGCTGAAAATGACATTTTCTACTAACAATCCGGTTCCAAGACATAAAATTCAAACGCAGAGGGGGTAATGTTATTAATACCTTATTGTTCAAAGGTTTAGCCTTGAACTTAGGAGCTTTCTCCAGCCCTTCTTTTTCAAGTATTTCGGTACTTTTCATCGTTGGTGGTCGTCAAAAAGTCGTGAATGGCCACAATGCTGATGTCTCACAGCCGCAACTGATTCTAGTGAAACAAAAAATTACCTCGCGAGCTTCTTCAGTGAGTGTCGTATACTCAGACTTTAGTCTGCTAACTTGAGTAGTCAAATCATTTAGCATCTGGATTGTATCACCAAGTATAGTTGCCTTGTCAAACTTTGGTCGCGCAAATATTTTAACATTTTTAGCATTTAACTAATAATATCGCCTATAGCACAAACAGAAGCAGAACAATACTTTTAACAAAAGAAACAGAATATTGCGTTTGATATCAGATTTTCTTTCATATTATATTCTAGCAATATGCCAACACTAATGATCAAGCACAATTTTTGTAACAGCATATGAGAAGATTTGTTTTTTTATAACAGGCACGCAAACAATATCTTGAGTTGACATACCAAGTATTGAAACTGGTTTAATAAAATTTGAATAAGTTCAAGGAAAACTATTGAAAAAACTTACATCATCTTGGCCATGAACCTTAGGAAGAGCAAATTCTGAGCGGTACTTCCTAACGCTGTCAAGGCATAAATGTGGTAAATGTTATTATCATTTGGAAAAGTACATTTTTAGAAACCTTACTTTAAGGTCACTCAAATACCTTTTCTCATTGTGGCCACAGTCAATAATACCAAGACTCGGAGGTCTGGATCGTTTAAATATATGTCATCCTTTACTATCTAATCTCACACTTGAAGATGTTCAAGGTAGTTTGAAAGTTGTCAATGTGGTTGCACTTCAACTTAAGAGTCTCACTATAAATGATTGCTTTGATAAGTATCAGTTTCTGATTTCCTCAATAAAGGTTATAATTCCTTGGACCTTTTTACAGACGGTTTCTATTTATTGGAGAAGGTGGATCTTTGTGTTAGTGGAGGCACTTGTTTTGTTAAATTTTGTGCAGCTTCTTTCTTCATCTGCGGAACTAAGCTTAAATCAACCTTCTCCATTTGCTAACTTAAAGAGCATACATATTTATCATGTTAAAGAACTCTGGGAGGTGCAAAATGAAGTAAAGATATCTTCAGAAGCTAAAAACTATTTGCTAGATAATTCTCCAAGTGCTGCATTCACAGAGGTTTCACGTGAGTTATCCTATTTATGAAGTATATATTCATATGTCATGTGTCGTACTTATGCTCTAGCTTGTAAAATAAATCTAAATATGTTTGTATCCTTATGTTTGATTTGTGGATAGAACAACTTGATGTCACCCGACTGTCATTGTGTGCTTTATGGACCAAAATAAAGTAGTTGTGTACCCAGTTTCTTGAGGTTCGATATAGTTTTTCCTTATGACCCAAAAGAACATAGGGATATCTTAAAAGCTTGGTTGGGGTGCACCCTTTACATACAACATGTTTACTGGAGGGTTGGGGACTTGGATATGTAGCTCATGTGTTATGCTTCGAGACCTGTTTTCCAAGTAGTATAAGCTTGGTCATATATAGGTACTTTGACCTTTTGATTAGTCGTTAGCTGAGGCGGGTCAGACCGTAAGTCTTAGGGTGGTTCAGTTAAAAACCGGGTCAACATCCTAAAAAACAGTGGTTCGTTCTTAATGATTAAACTGAATGGCCACCTTTGAATACATTCACTTTAGGAAATAGATTTTTTAGTAAACTACATTTTTGGTCCTTGTGGTTGTACCAATTCTTTACCTAGAATATTTTCATACTTCAAATTTCGCACATTTCAGGTAATATACTTCCGTTATTTTGTAAAAGGGAATTGTGTGCAATTAACCCTTTTAAAAATTCAAATATTGGTTACAAAAATTAGGAAATTTCTGACATATATAGAGAGTGTTCTAATTTATCTAAACTCTTTGATATAGGGGAATAACTTCAGGAGGATAGACTGAGGAAGGACACCAAATTGGCACAAAACCAAATGGCAAGTTTAGGGGTGATGCTAGAGCATGAGAAAACTGTGATGGAGACCAAAATCACACAAGTTGAGAACCTACTGCAGAGTGGTAGAAGGATGCACATGTCGATAGATGTTGGGAAGGTTTGAGTGATCCAATCGAGCAAAGGAAAGAAATGACTGATGACATCATTTCAGAGCTGAGATATATTAAAGGAGTACTGACAAAGGTGTCTGCATCAAAGAGGGCTGAGATGCAACCATGTTTTCCTAGTTTGTGCTCAGAGACCAGTACTATAGTGAATAAAATAATGGATCATGTGAAAATCCTTTGTGAAACAAAAAAAACAAAAAAAAAAAAAAAAAAAAAACCATTGGATATATACAATAATCAATAAACATACCTCATGATGCCATGTATCATTGCGTGATTAAAGAGATTACCTGCAAGCAAAGCAAAAGAAACAAATATATTATAACATGCCATGTATCATAACGTGATTGAATAGATCAGGGTTCTGTGGAGACCATGTAACCTACAAAAAATCAAACCAACTGCAAAAAAAAGAAAACATTAGTGTTTTCTGTGATGTCATGATCAGAGTGATCCAACATGTCGATTTTAGCTTCCATTCCTACATCAAAAAAGTGTGATGAGATAAAAAAAACCCTAATGAAGAAAATATGAAGGAGGCGAATCATTCAAGGAATAGATATCAGAATCAATACACGAATTTGTAATGGTAAACATGATTACGTGAACCACCATGTATTGTTACGGTGATTGGACAGATTTAGGGTTTTGTGGAGACCATGCAGAGAATATGAGATGGGAGGTCGATGTTTTATTATAATATGAGTTTAGGGTTTCTGATAAACAATACATATTAAAAAAGGGGCGTAGGAATATATATGCTATATAATTTACAGGTTTATGAATATCTATTAGGGCTACATAATTTTAAAAGAGATATTTACTTGTTATCGTATATAGATTATTAGTTACAAAATATCAACAAAAACATGTGGTGGCTCAGTGGTTAAGATACCACATAATATCTTCATGGTCTTGAGTTCGAACCATGTAGCTGATTTTTTGAAAAAAAATTTACAGCCGAATTTTACATTAAAAAAATAACAATATAATTTTATGCATAATCTATTCATTAAATATAGCTTAACAATATCAATTATTTAAGCATGACATATTTAGTTTGTATTGTAAATCACAAAAACTGGGTTGGTCTAGTGGTTGAAGCATTATTATGTGGATTAAATGACCCAGGTTCAATTCTTGCCAATGTCAAATTTTTAATTAATCTGAATTTTAATTGACTAAAATAATGCTTAGGTGGCACAGTTTATGATTATGTGGCATTTAAATGATTATGTGGCATTGAGGTGGCATTTATGTGGCATTATCTACGTGTAACGCCTCCTGTTATATATAATGTAGAGATATATCAATCTCAATATATCATCCATCGCACTTCTATTTATTTTAAATCGTATATCATTTTTGTTACATTTATACGCTTTTCATTTTATTTATTTTACGTTTCATGCAATGACCTCCTCAATGGATGGCTAAGAACTTGCGTTTATTCTATATTCGACACTTACATACCCGTACATTTACTTATCGCATTAATTTTTAATTATTTCAACCGCATATCATTTTATTTATTTATTTATTTCATTTTACGCTTTTTTATCATTTAATTTTACGTATTATACATTGACCTCCTTCATGGATGGCTAGAATAATGAGTACTACTTTATTTGACGTTTGCATATTCATATTAGCACATATCAATCATCATTTTTATTTTTTTGTACGTTTTGGACTAAAAATGCAACGTATTTTACTATTAGGGGGCAAAAGTGTAACTTTCGGGAAATAAAGTTCAAAACTGTCATTTCTATAAATATTGGGTAGAAAAAGTTAAGACATTAATTATAGACCATAAAATGACAAATTGGAACGTCTTTATACCAGCCAAGGACTAACGGTGCAAAACTTACACCGTTAGGGTAAAAAGTGTAAATTCTGTAAAATACGAGGGTTGAACAGTAACATTATTTATAAATCATTTCTATTTCATGTTTTACTTATTCCATATGCATTTTGTCATTCGCCTCAATATATTTATTTTCTGTTACGTTTATATTTATATAACGAACTTTTAAACGAATAACTTAACGTATTAATTCAACGACTTTCGAGGAAACGATAATTGTTAAACTAAAGACATAAAAACAAGATACTATTATATATAATATTATTTTTGAACTCTAAGCATTTTAAGTATATCATTCATTCACATCACAGTCCGATTCGTTGTCCGATATTCATTCACAATCATTATTCACATCTAGTCAAACTTAAACGATCGAAATCTCAGACTTCCTTATTATTCAGGTCGTCTGTTGAAGATATACCCTTTCTACGTTACTCTAGCAACCATAACACTAAGGTGAGGATTCATAGCCCCTACTTTTATACGTTTTGATTTACTCTTTTGGGGGAGATACATGCTCAAACTATATTTACCTACTTTTACAAGCACTTTAGAAACTTTCACGGTTTACCGTGAGTCATAGCCCCTACTCTTTTAATACTTGTTTTAACTCTTTGGGGGAGATACATGCTCAAATACTTACATATTATGCTCGATTACAAAAATACTTTACTTACTTGATTTACATACATGACTTGCATTTACATAAATACTTGCATACATATTAAATTTCGTTATACTTGAATTCGTTATACATGCTGGTTACACTTACCTGTTTTAATGAAATACTTTACTCTTGTTTATCGTAATACCTTACTCGCTTAATGTAAATACAAGATTTGTATTTACGTACATACACAATACTCTAAACTGTCGGAGAGGTATTGGTAGTACTCATGGGAAGTTTCCCCTACACTTTTGTCTATTCTTAACCTTGGGTGACGCCCCTTGTGTCTATTCTT
The DNA here is from genome assembly GCA_021014915.2 of Artemisia tridentata subsp. tridentata. Taxonomy (NCBI): domain Eukaryota; kingdom Viridiplantae; phylum Streptophyta; class Magnoliopsida; order Asterales; family Asteraceae; genus Artemisia; species Artemisia tridentata. The sequence goes on from CP139509.1 coordinate 144,064,794, forward strand.
GACCTTGGGTGACGCACCTTGTGTCTATTCTTGACCTTGGGTGACGCAGTACTATTTGGGAAGATGCCTCCGCCCTTGTGTACCAGATTCATGACCTTGGGTGAATATAATCCGGTGTATTGTGTAAACTATATTTTAGCAGTGGGTTGTGAACACACAGGTTGCAAGTTTTGTATGGGCGGGTGTGACAAACGGTAATTTTCCACTGAATATTTTAATAATAAATGTTAATTTATTATTGCTAAACTATTTAAATTAAGCATTCATGAGCTTGCATAACTATTTCGGGAAAACAAACCCGCACACTGTAGCTTACAGTGACCCACTGTGACATTTATTTTATCAGAAAGTACAAACATATCATTTTCTGACTATTACTGATAATTATTCACTGAAACGAGAAATATCTCGCACGCAACACCATACGTGTACCAACACAAATCCTAGTAACGGCATAAGCTAATTTCCGGGTTTCTAAAATTAATAAATCTTGTTTTTATATTTTTATTATAAAAACGTCCTCATTGATAATATTTTTAGCACTCACGTTAACTTGGTAAACTTAATTCCATCGAAACTCAACGGGACACGGGGTACACTCCATACCCACTTAATCAATTAATTAACTAAAGTTTATACTTATCAATACAAAAAAAAAAAAAAAAAAAAAAAAAAAAAAAAAAAAAAAAAAAGGGAAAGCGATAAAACCGTCCCTCTCTCTCTTCCTCACATGATTCCCTTTTCTATTCCATCTTTTCTTCTCCAAAAAAAAAAAAAGCTGTCTTCTTTTTTCTTTTTCTCCTTCGATTGATACAATCAAGAAACATCACCTCTTTACCAATTTCCAACATAAATCGAATCTATGATTTCAAGTTTTACACAGCATGTAACCGAGTAGGTTGACCCATCTCGATCCTTTGTGTCCTTGCTGCCGAATACACCTCTATTGAAATATATACTCTTAAAGCAAACTTTTGATACTTAAGGGACTCATTATGTAAATTGTTTATACTAACTATAACTTTTGTCTATGTTTAGTGTTGTTTCTATTGTGCAGGGGTGTTAAGTGTAAATAGCAGATAGTAGCAGCTATATAAGGTCTCATCCGGATCTAGGGTTTCATTCATTCAGTTTTTCTCTCAAAGTTTACACCTACAAACAGCTCTCATTTAGTGTCTTGATCATCTGGTTGTATCTGGGTTTCTAGGTAGGTTGTAGTATTGGTTTAAGATCATCTTGGTCTTAGTTTTGGTTTGGTATATTGTTTTAGTGAGTGAGTTGTGTAACTGTTGCACCTTTGTAGAGGGACAACAGATTGTTTCTTGTATTGTATTGGTTAGCACCTGTGTTAGGGACTAATCGTCAGTGTTTATTGTTATAATAAAAGTATCACCAAGGGGAGGTTGGTTGGGTGATTATAATCTTGTGTTTTGATATCATTTTAACATGGTATCAGAGCTAGGTTTTAATCGGGTTGTTTTCTGAGTGGTTCTTGATCAGATTGACATTTTAGGGTTTTTTCTTGAAACCCTAATTTTTGGGGGTTTTTGGTCTCTGGATTGATTGGTAATAATTGGAGGTAGTTTCTTGAAGAAACAACTTTCAATTGTTGATTCTTGGGTTGGTCTCTCGAAACGCTAATTTGGAATTTGGGGGTTTCTTGAAATCTTGTTGATTACTGATTCTGGGTTGATTCTTGGATCAATTACTCTAGACTAAGTGAATCTAGAGTGGTTGATTGGTTCTCCGCTGCATCTTCTTTATAGCACTGTAAGTTTGTGTTTTCTCCTTTAAGAATAACTGTGTTTTAGTTAAGTGAGTGCAAACGGGTTCGGTTAACATCTTGATCTGCCACCATTGAGTGGTACGAATACCTTCTCTGGCCAACCCCAGTTCACTTGGCTGAACTCAAGTTATTTCTTGGGTGTGAGTATAGATTGTTTGGTTTGTTGAGTAGTTGGTTTTTCAGTTTTCTGTTTGGTTGGTTTGTTTTCTTGATTGTTATTTTCTTTGGTTATTTTATATCTGTTTTCTGTTTGTGTGATTATCTGGTTTGCATCATGGCTATTATGATTAGTAGTTTAGATCAGAGTAATCCTTTACATCTGCATCCTAATGATTGTAACGCCCCTTGACCATTTTGACCAAAAATTTAAAACTTTTTACGCAAAAACACTTGAACCATGACCCATACATGAACAAAAGTCTTCAAATATCGATAAGACCATTTAGATTAAAGTAGTCTACCTTCTACACTAAAGTAGTCTACCAAGACCAAAAGTAGTCTACACAGACCAAAGGTAGTCTACACAGACCAAAAGTAGTCTACACAGACCAAAAGTAGTCTACACAGACCAAAAGTGACCCGTGCTACCTTATATCCACACCAAACTCACTCAAAACCATTAACATAACATACTAAATCGATTACATAATCAATCAACCCGTTTGCTACCCAAAATGGGTAGAAATACACTTAACCCAAACACCCCCTTTAACTACATAACCCTTTTATACATCTTTTGACCCATTTCTCGAAAAGACAACTTCCATGACCCGATGATTAACGAAACTTTCCAGATTTCATTAGTATGTCAATGGGCTCATTCCCATATAAAAACATTTACCATTTGACTTCCCGAAGGGGTACTTACAAAATAGACGGGTTATGCAAATAAACCGTTTTGACCCATTTTCACTACAAACAACCCATACGACTTCCATTTTACACCAAACTTGACTAACTTCATTTATTTAACATATCAAACACGTTCTAACAACACTTGACCCGTTCACTACCCAAAATGGGTAGATTTACAACTAAACCAAACGCCCCTTTTACTTTATGCATAAACACATAAACTACACTTCGACTCATCGTTAGACTCCCAAACTTTACGACGACCTCGACACACATTATACAAACCAAAAGAAAGACTCTCGGGGGTACAACCTTGTCTCGAGCTCGGTATTCTACCTAGCTCCTAATACTTATTGTCTTCCAAATCCACTTCCAAATCCTTATGCTATAATCCATGAAACTTCCTTCCGTCGTGCATAAGCCTACAAAACATTGACAACTAAAGGAATAAGCTTACGCTTAGTAAGTAAAACGATAATCACATACCATCATACTTCAATCAAACACATAAGCATCACATATCTCCAAACACTTACTTAGCTACTCCACTCTCTAATTCTTGCATAACCACCTAACATCAACTTACCATCATAACCAAATTCACCACTTAGATCATATTCATCCTAGCACATAAGCACATATCCAATCTCTTATCACTATTCACAAAACACACATAACACATACATGTTAGACATCCATATAATACATGCCATCATCATTTTACTTACCTCAATCCAAGCTAAATAACATCAAGAACATCATCATCATCACAATGATCCATCATCATCATCACAATCTTCCATCTTCATTATCAATCTTTCATAAAACCAAAACCTAACAACATAATAATCAAATACATAAACAAGGGTTATCAAAACCCATCAAATACACTTACCTTTCAATCCATATCATCATATAATCATATCTTGATCATATGATGAAAACCCACTAAACTATAACTTAACTAACATCAAGGACATACTTACTTGAAGGAGAATCATAGCTAGTAAGGATCATAAACATGAGACTTCATCTCCTTCTTCTTGATCTATCACTTAGCTTTTCCCTCCTTTTTCCTCTCACTAGAACCGGCCTCCATCTTTCTCAATAATGAGAGAAATGTCTAGAATAAGCTAGATATACTAGTTAGGTGGTATCTTTGGGATAATGGCAAGAATGGCCCTTCTAGTCTCTTTCTTCTTATTTTAGCCACAACTAACTTATATCACATAATTAACACTTGGCAATCTAGGTCCCTTTAGTTTATTCCTCATATCTTATATTCCTACATTAGTCATACTTTGACTATTAATTTGACCATCGGGTTTGACTTCCACATAACTTTGTTGACCAACCAATCACATTAAGTCTTAGCATATTCCATCTATGGTGGGGTCCCAACACCTGGGAAACGGGTCTAACAATTCTACCCCCCTTATTTAGATTTCGTCCCCGAAATCTGTCATTCTTTACTATCCCACACTTAGTCACATAACTCATCTCCTTCCTAGCATCTTAACTCTTAGTTTATTTAGTGCAACGATCTATGTGATCTTACAACTTTATGCATACTATAACATATCACACATCCTTAATCCCTACTACTTCCCGTTTAATTCTATACCATCTAATTCTTGCTCAGATTTTACATAATACTAGGCATTCTTATTACAACTAACCATCATTCTAGTCCGCCCTATTACCGTCACATCATCATCTCACTCGCGTTATCCTCTACCCTCATTCTTGACTACTCGTTACTTAAGAAACTCGCACTATTTGACTTATCATAGTTACATTCGACTAACACGTTCACATTCCATTACTTTCATTCATCATGTTTATACCACGCCGCAAGGCACATTATATCATCATTACAATTTCTCCACTCCATCAATGTTTCTCCTAAGTCCCAACTAAAAGCCATGGTCCAATTCTAACCCTCTTATCTTAGTCCTTACAATTCCTAACTAACTCTAAACTCCCTCTTTCTACTTCTCTAACCCTACTCGTGCCATGTCGGCAACACATAGCCCACTCGTTTATAATTCCTCATTTACATGGAGAGGCGTCCCAATCGATGTAAATCAAGAAATATAAACTAGTGGTTATGTACTCCCGACATAACACCACTACTCCTAATTCCCAATTTAACTTTTATTATTTTCTCATTGTTTTTATTACATTATTTTTACTCTTCTTAGACTTGGATCCTTCACATTATCGCATTCATCATGGGGATACTTTTATATGCCATGGACGTAGGCAACCCCTTGCCGGTGAAGGCAACACTTTTCATCCCGAAGGATCTTTAACATTCATCCCGAAGGATTCCTTAACATTCCTTTACTTGGTCATCCCGAGGGATACCACCTTTAACATTCATCCCGAAGGATCATTACATTCCCACTTTATCACCTTAACAACGGATCCAAGTCATAAGCACCACACACACATTATCACATTCGTTTATTATAGTAATTACCGCTAATCGCCTTAGCAGTAATATGATAATTTCAGAACAACGCCTTTATCTCATACACACTCCTTACATTCTTAATCCGCTTTAGTTATTTTCACATCTTTACTTTACCTCTTGCATTCTTAGCCTTCATTAATCATTTTCACATTCTTACTTTACATTTTAGTCCACTCGACTCATTTACATATAAACTTCTCACATTTTACCAACCGAAACTCATGCATTCATTATGGTGATTACAGCTAATCGCCTTAGCCGTAACATGATAATTTCAAGACAACGTCTTTATCTCACACATACTCCTCTCATTCTTTCTTACGTTTTTAATCCATCACATTTTTATTTCCATATCTTATCTCTCTTCTTTTAGTCTCACTCGCTTCCTTTACATGTAGACCTTACATAGATCGTCAATTATAGCACGCTCATTATTTATTAATGATTACAGCTAATCGCCTTAGCCGTAATATAATTATCTCATGTCAACACCTTAGCTTCACACATATTCATCTCATTTTAGCTATTATTACTTAGGAAGTTTCGTTCTATTTTACTATTTACTCAATCACTATGCCTTTCCTCATCTTGTAACTAAGTTCATCACAAACTTATTATGTATATATTTTTATTTCATCTCTTCACTTCACACATCCAACGTTATCACACGTTCATAATCACGCTCCTAATACTTTAACCTTCCACTAACCCATCTCTACTACCTCATTATTGATTATCATGCTAAGTATAACTACTCGTAAGGCCATGCTTTGGTCACCACTATCACATAAGTTACGCACTTTCACTATTAGTCACATTCCCTATAAGCCACCACACAACTTATTACATCCATTCACCCTCGCTAACTACCATAGCACACAATCACATAATCATATAATAATTACCGAGACAGCCCGAGGTGCACGGTAATCCTATCACTCACACATCAAGTCTCCCACGTCATATATCACATAAGACACATCCCTAAGTCCCCATCATTGTACCCATATAGCAATCACCTCATTCGTTCCAAACTCAACATTCACATCCTATAACTTACAAAATATTTGCTCGCCTATCTCAAACTTAACTTAACGCGTCTACGAGTGGTTTAAGACTAGGCAACCTAAAGGAAACCTAATTCACTTAAACCGAAGCTTTGATACCAAGTTGTAACGCCCCTTGACCATTTTGACCAAAAATTTAAAACTTTTTACGCAAAAACACTTGAACCATGACCCATACATGAACAAAAGTCTTTAAATATCGATAAGACCATTTAGATTAAAGTAGTCTACCTTCTACACTAAAGTAGTCTACCAAGACCAAAAGTAGTCTACACAGACCAAAGGTAGTCTACACAGATCAAAAGTAGTCTACACAGACCAAAAGTAGTCTACACAGACCAAAAGTGACCCGTGCTACCTTATATCCACACCAAACTCACTCAAAACCATTAACATAACATACTAAATCGTTTACATAATCAATCAACCCGTTTGCTACCCAAAATGGGTAGAAATACACTTAACCCAAACACCCCCTTTAACTACATAACCCTTTTATACATCTTTTGACCCATTTCTCGAAAAGACAACTTCCATGACCCGATGATTAACGAAACTTTCCAGATTTCATTAGTATGTCAATGGGCTCATTCCCATATAAAAACATTTACCATTTGACTTCCCGAAGGGGTACTTACAAAATAGACGGGTTATGCAAATAAACCGTTTTGACCCATTTTCACTACAAACAACCCATACGACTTCCATTTTACACCAAACTTGACTAACTTCATTTATTTAACATATCAAACACGTTCCAACAACACTTGACCCGTTCACTACCCAAAATGGGTAGATTTACAACTAAACCAAACGCCCCTTTTACTTTATGCATAAACACATAAACTACACTTCGACTCATCGTTAGACTCCCAAACTTTACGACGACCTCGACACACATTATACAAACAAAAAGAAAGACTCTCGGGGGTACAACCTTGTCTCGAGCTCGGTATTCTACCTAGCTCCTAATACTTATTGTCTTCCAAATCCACTTCCAAATCCTTATGCTATAATCCATGAAACTTCCTTCCGTCGTGCATAAGCCTACAAAACATTGACAACTAAAGGAATAAGCTTACGCTTAGTAAGTAAAACGATAATCACATACCATCATACTTCAATCAAACACATAAGCATCACATATCTCCAAACACTTACTTAGCTACTCCACTCTCTAATTCTTGCATAACCACCTAACATCAACTTACCATCATAACCAAATTCACCACTTAGATCATATTCATCCTAGCACATAAGCACATATCCAATCTCTTATCACTAGTCACAAAACACACATAACACATACATGTTAGACATCCATATAATACATGCCATCATCATTTTACTTACCTCAATCCAAGCTAAATAACATCAAGAACATCATCATCATCACAATGATCCATCATCATCATCACAATCTTCCATCTTCATTATCAATCTTTCATAAAACCAAAACCTAACAACATAATAATCAAATACATAAACAAGGGTTATCAAAACCCATCAAATACACTTACCTTTCAATCCATATCATCATATAATCATATCTTGATCATATGATGAAAACCCACTAAACTATAACTTAACTAACATCAAGGACATACTTACTTGAAGGAGAATCATAGCTAGTAAGGATCATAAACATGAGACTTCATCTCCTTCTTCTTGATCTATCACTTAGCTTTTCCCTCCTTTTTCCTCTCACTAGAACCGGCCTCCATCTTTCTCAATAATGAGAGAAATGTCTAGAATAAGCTAGATATACTAGTTAGGTGGTATCTTTGGGATAATGGCAACAATGGCCCTTCTAGTCTCTTTCTTCTTATTTTAGCCACAACTAACTTATATCACATAATTAACACTTGGCAATCTAGGTCCCTTTAGTTTATTCCTCATATCTTATATTCCTACATTAGTCATACTTTGACTATTAATTTGACCATCGGGTTTGACTTCCACATAACTTTGTTGACCAACCAATCACATTAAGTCTTAGCATATTCCATCTATGGTGGGGTCCCAACACCTGGGAAACGGGTCTAACACTAATGATTCTAACTGTGCTTCTGTTGTGAGTATTAAGTTGTCTGGTGTTGAGAACTATAGGGTGTGGTCTAGTGCCATTAAACTTGCTATGCAAATTAAGAATAAGATGGGTTTTCTTGATGGTAGTTGTCTTAGAACTGATTATGTTGCTAGTCCCTTGCTGGTAGCCCAGTGGGACAGGTGTAATGCTGTTGTGCTTAACTGGATTCTTACTTCTTTATCTCAAGATGTGTATCTTGGTCATGTTTTTTCTGATAATGCTGCTAATGTATGGAAAGAATTAAAGGATACTTATGATAGAATTGATGGTTCTGTGGTTTTCAATTTGTTACAAAAGATTAATACCTTTAAGCAAGGTGGTTTACCTGTTTCTGAATATTATCATAAGCTGAGCTCTCTTTGGAGAGAATTTGATATTCTTACTAAACTGCCTGATTGTGTTTGTGAGGCTAGGACTGAATTAAGTGATCATGCTAAGTTGTTGAAGTTGATGCAATTCTTAATGGGCCTTGATGACATTTATCAGCCTATTAGGAGTAGTGTCTTGACTAGGGAAATTCTTCCTGAAGTTAAAGATGCTTTTGTCATCATTTCTAGGGAGGAATCTCATAAGGGGGATTCCTATCACTTCTGCTAAATCTGATAAGCCTCAAGTTTCTGCTTTTGTGTCTAGATCTAATGGGAATAATGCTAATAGAAGAAATTCTAATAATTGGTCTGGAAATAACTCTAATAATAATAGGGGAAATTATGATAGTCTGCTATGCAAACACTGTGGTTTAAAGGGACACACTATTGACAGATGTTTTGAGTTAATTGGTTATCCTCCTGGTTTTAAGAAAAATCCAAATCTTAAGCCTGTTTATGGGTTTAACAAAAGTAATAATGCTGACATGAAAGGTTGTTATGATGTCAATAGTGATGTCAAAACTGGTGGTACTGTGTCCTTCACTAATGAACAGGTTTTGAAGCTTATGAGTCTTTTAAATGATAAGACTGGTACTGCTGCTCATGCCACTATGGCAGGTAGCCCTTCTTGCTCCTTTTTTAACTGCAATGTGTTTTTTAATCAACACTTTTATAAGTTTTTTTGTGCTAAGGTTAAAATTGGGGATGTTAATTACCATCTGGGATGGATAATTGACTCCGGAGCTAATCAGCATATGACTAATAGTGTTGATAGAATGTTTGGTGTTGTTGATATATCTGACTTACATCTTACTGTTGGACACCCTAATGGTACTATGGCTAAAATAACACATGTTGGAAATCTGAGATTAAATAACAAAGTGGTTTTGTTTGATGTTTTAGTTGTACCTGAATACACTGTTAGTCTATTATCTGTTCATAAGTTGATTAAAGATAGTAAGCTTACTGTTGCTTTTTATGATACTACATGTTATATTCAGGATTTGAAAAAGGAGAGTGTTCTGGGGACTGGTAGTGAATTTGGTGGTCTATATATCTTTGATAATAAATCTACCTGTCTTGCTGTTTCTAATCAGAGTGAGTTTCTTGTGTGTTATGTGTCTAAAGAGGTTTGGCATAATAGGTTGGGTCATCCTGCTAATCAGGTTTTGAAATTGTTAAAAGGCTCTCTTAATTTGACCAATATTAATCATGAAAGTCCTTGTGAAGTTTGCCATAAGGCTAAACAAAGCAGGGAGTCCTTTCCTTTAAGTGAACATAAGTCAACTGTTTTTGGTCAACTTATACATCTTGATGTATGGGGACCTTATAAAGTGATTAGCAGGGAGGGTTTTAGGTACTTTCTGACCATTGTTGATGATTATAGTAGATCTGTGTGGGTGTATATGCTTAAAACTAAAGATGAAGTTTTTTTAATGTTTGTAAAATTTTATAACCTGGTTTTAACTCAGTTTGATAAGAAGATTAAGGTCATAAGATCTGATAATGGTACTGAATTTGTGAATCATAAAATGACTGATTTTCTTAATTCCATGGGTATTGTTCATCAAACTACTTGTGTATATACTCCACAACAGAATTGTATTGCTGAAAGGAAACATAGACATCTTTTGAATGTTGCTAGAAGTCTTATGTTTCAGGGAGGGATTCCTCTTGTGTTTTGGTCTGAGTGTATCTTAACTGCCACTTATTTGATTAACAGGCTTCCTTCCTCTGTTTTGAATGGAAAGTCACCCTTTTCTTTAGTATATGGTAAGGAACCTAATCTGTCACACCTGAGGAGTTTTGGATGTTTAAGTTTTGCTGTCATTTTGAAAGGAAATGATAAATTTTGTGAGAGGTCTGAAAAATGTGTTTTAATTGGTTATGCTAGTGGAAAAAAGGCTTATAAGTTGTTGAGTCTTAAGAACAGATCTGTTTTGTATAGCAGAGATGTTAAGTTTTATGAAACTGTTTTCCCTTTCAAAATGAGTCAAAATCTTTTTTCTGAAACAATATCTGAAATAAATAACTTGAATTTTTTTGATCATTTTGATGAAGAGTCTAAAAGTACATCCAAAACTCCAGTCCCAACTCCCAATGATGATACTAGAGAAGGAAGTACATCTGTTGGTAGAGAAGGTAGACCTCATCAATCAGATAGGGTTGTGACCTCTGTTGAATCTGGAAGTCCTGAACAGATACAACATTCAGGTTCTAAGAGAGTGTCACAGCAATCTGAACATGGTGTTGTGTCTGCAACTCCTTTAGATGAAAGTGATATGTCTAAGGGAAATAGTGGTTCAAGTCATAGGGTTCCAAACCAAGCTGAGGAAGTGAATCTTAGAAGATCTAGTAGAACTTCTAAATTGCCTGCCAAACTTAATGATTTTGTGCTCAATACTAGTACTAGATATGGTCTGAATAAGTGTGTGAATCATTACTTGTTAAGTGCTGATAATTGTTGTTTTGTGTCTAATTTGAATAAAACTGTTGAGCCTACTTCTTATGAGGAGGCTAGTAAGGATATTAATTGGGTAAATGCTATGAATGAAGAAATACAAGGTTTACATGAAAATAACACTTGGGAAGAAGTTGAATTACCTGTTGGTAGAACTGCCATAGGAAGTAAGTGGGTTTTAAAAATAAAATATAAGTCCAATGGTGAGGTGGATAGGTATAAAGCTAGATTAGTGGCTAAAGGTTTTGGTCAAAAAGAAGGAATAGATTATGAAGAAACTTTCAGTACTATTGTCAAAATGGGAACTGTTAGGTGTCTGTTAATTCTGGCTGTTCAAAACCACTGGAAAATTTTCCAGATGGATGTTAACAATGCCTTCCTATATGGAGATCTTAAGGAGGAGGTTTACATGCTTCCTCCACCTGGGTATTTTGAAAAGAACAGTAACAAAGTTTGTAAGTTGAAAAAATCTTTATATGGGCTTAAACAAGCTCCTAGACAGTGGAATCACAAACTGTCAGAAGCTTTGTTTGAAGCTGGTCTTGAGCAATCTAAGAATGATCACTCTTTATTCTTTAAGAAAAAGAATAATTCTGTTCTGTTCATATTGGTTTATGTGGATGATCTTGTTATTACTGGTGATTGTGAGAGTGAAGTTGAGCAGTTTAAAGTGTTTTTGAGAAACAAATTTAAGATCAAAGACTTAGGAGAATTGAAATATTTTCTTGGTATTGAGGTTCTTAAAACTAAAACAGGTCTTTGCTTGAATCAAAGGAAATATTGTCTTGAGTTATTGCATGAATTTGGATTACTTGCATGTAGACCTGTGTTAACTCCTTTGCCTGAGAATATTGTGCTAGCTCATAAGGAAACTGATGATGATAAGTATCTAAAGAATTTTGCTGCTTATCAAAAGTTAGTTGGTAAATTGATTTATCTCACTATGACTAAGCCTGATATTTCTTATGCTGTTCATTGCCTTAGTCAACATATGCATGCACCTTTGCAATCTCATTTTGATCTTGGTTTAAGGGTTCTTAGATATTTGAAACTTGCTCCTGGTAATGGCATTGAGTTTAATAAAACTCATGGTGACTTTAAGGTTACTGCTTTCTCTGATTTTGATTGTGCAAAATGTCCAGTTACAAGAAAGTCAGTTTCATGTTATTGTGTGTTTGTGAATGGTAACTTGGTTTCTTGGAAGAGTAAGAAACAAGCTACTCTTTCCAAGTCATCTGCTGAAGCAGAGTACAGATGCATGGCATCTGCTACCTGTGAAATCATGTGGATTTTAAAAGTTTTGGCTGATTTGGGTGAGACTGGATTGCTACCAGTTGAGTTGTTTTGTGATAATAGGTCAGCTGTGCAAATTGCAGCTAATCCTGTTATGCATGAGAAAACCAAACACTTTGACATTGATGTTCATTTGGTTAGAGAGAAAGTTGCATCTGGGCTTATTAAGACTGGTAACATTGATTCTAAGGAGCAAACTGCTGATATTCTCACCAAAGCTCTTGAGTCAATGCAGCATGGTTTTTTGGTTAAAAAGTTGGGCATGATGAATCCTTTTGTATCATAAGTTTGAGGGAGGGTATTGAAATATATACTCTTAAAGCAAACTTTTGATACTTAAGGGACTCATTATGTAAATCCTTTATACTAACCATAACTTTTGTCTATGTTTAGTGTTGTTTCTATTGTGCAGGGGTGTTAAGTGTTAATAGCAGCTGGTAGCAGCTATATAAGATCTCAAGGGTTTCATTCATTCAGTTTTTCTCTCAAAGTTTACACCTACAAACAGCTCTCATTTGTATCTGGGTTTCTAGGTAGGTTGTAGTATTGGTTTAAGATCATCTTGATCTTGTTTTTGGTTTGATATATTGTTTTAGTGAGTGAGTTGTGTAACTGTTGCACCTTTATAGAGGGACAACAGATTGTTTCTTGTATTGTATTGGTTAGCATCTGTGTTAGTGTTTATTGTTATAATAAAAGTATCACCAAGGGGAGGTTGGTTGGGTGATTATAATCTTGTGTTTTCGAAACCACACATTCTTTGATGGTTTTCTTCCTAAAACCATTTAGAGACTAGTGATAACAGATACCGTGTATCAAAGCATCTTCAACCCGCGAGTTATTAACCGAATAAAGTTTCTTCGTGCCTCTATAACCCAACAAGCAACACCCACAGTCATACACTCTCTCAAAACTTTACTCAATAAATCAAAGAAGAAACTGTGGTGGGATTGCTTGCTTGTATCGGATTCTTGTTCGTGTTCCTAATTGATTGTAAGATTTTTATTATCTCCTAAGTTCGTTGTATTTCTTTTATCCGTGAAATAAATTTTGTGATTTATTTTATTTTCGGTAATTATTATGTTGATTGGAAATTCATGAAGAGGGTTTTGTTAGGATCTTAAACATGTTTCAAAATTATTGTTTTAGTGTATATCGTATAATCTATAAACTGGTTCAAAAGTTGAAATTAGCATGAATCGTATAATTAAGTGGTGATTTGGGATTAAGAAATTGTTGATGAAGTTGTGTGGTAACAATTTGGATATAAAAAATTGTTTGGCTCGAAAATTTGGAAGTTACAATCCCGTATAGTGTTTTAAATTTTTTTCGTGACTTGTTATTGATGTACTCGGTTCGATGCAAAATGGTCTTGTTCGTGTTTGTGTTGTTACCAGTTTCTTTGTCCTTGTTTGTGATAGTTTCAGTTTCGTTATATATTTTCAAGTCGATGTTGTTTTGAGTTGGTGTGACCACGCTCGAATGTTCCAACCGACGGCCCCAACTAAGCCCCTTGTGCCTTGTCGAGGTCGAAAATCTGCAGTCTCGTTTCCACTTCAGTACCATGTATTCGACCATAAAATTTCGTCCCTTCTTGCTGCTTCAGTTGGTATAAACGATTTGCAAGAATTTTGCAAAAATAAAACTGCACAAGTATTATACCACTTCATTCCAGTGGGCCTGTGTATGTGTACAGTCGTTCATTATTATAAAAACCAAGCCCACCCACTCTTTAAATAAGAACTGATAATATTGCAAACGTATACATAGAAACACAGATTTTATCTTATTTGTAAAGGAATTAATAACAAGTAAAATTGTAATGTATAGATTTAAATTAGAAGCTTCGTATACCGAACCAAGTGGTGCGCCCACTTCGGTCCTTCACGACTCGCCATCCTACTCGACCACGAGTACAACTGCGTTTTCGTTTCGACGAATAAAAACATTTATACGACACTACCAACATAAATACCAATCACATTTTATTACGCGACCGAGTTTTATAACTAAATAGTTTATATTTTTACTTGGCCACCTCATATAAATTGGTCATACAAATTATCCCTTTGTAAACATAACACGATTGGTAACCATTATTTCGAAGCATTTATATAAACGTTATAAAAATTAAACTAGCGAATTTTTATAATATAAACCTTTCGGCTTCTTAGCCAACTTGGCCAACTAAAATATATACACGGGTCATGCCCGTCTTTCGTAAACACAAATGTATATATATATATATATATACACACTTGACCTTTTTATAACGAAATATCTATTTCGCCATCCGACAACGCCAATAGCTTATCTTATCGTACATCATTTTTCGGTTTATCCGCCCTCGATATTTCCATTTTTATGCACTTTTATGTGTATACACTTTCAAGAGCCAACATTTGCAAACATTTAGAAAACTATGTTTTCAAACTTAATTAATGCCACACAAGCAACGATAACACAACACTTTCAAACTTTCAAGTTTAATTAAACTTCTTTGAGTTTTGAACTTAAACTCTAAACTAATCTATGCCTTACTAATCTAGGTCACGTGTTGGTGCCGAACATTACTTGATTCATTTCACATTCACACTACTTTGCCCTTAAGGTGAGTTTATAGCCCCACTCTTTTACTTTACATTGCTTTGCAAACTTGGGGTGAGAAACATGCAAAACTGTTTTATGGACCAAACACTATATTTTTATGCTTTTACGTAGATTAGCCTAAGCCCTTGAATCCCACCATGCCAAACTCATGAACCGTTAATTCCTGCAGGGAAGCGCGAATATTATAAATAGATCTATTGAGGGTGACTCCTCCGTCCGGGTTGGTAGCGCCAACTAGACCAAAATTGGATTTACGGACGTATACCATGTCGAAACTCAAGTGTAACGGGATAAACACTTGCTAAAGGCACATAACTGTATTTCATGCATTCACGCATGTGGACTATGGAGCTTCGTTTGCATGAACTTAGAGCTATCGTAATAGACTACTATTTTTGAATGACTTTCATATGCAAAACTTATGGTCCAAACTTATGATTTTACTGCTTAAACTTAAACCTATAGACTCACCAGCTTTTTGCTGACTTTTAGCATATTTTTCTCAGGTGTTTGATCTATTATTTGTGGCAAGGAAATGGCAAGGACAAGGTCATGAACTAACATTTTCAGAAGTGTTTTTACACACAACTATGACTTGTTTTATGTGGGACACATTAACAAATGGGCCTTATTTTATGAAACTGAAACCTTGATGTAAACTTTATTTTAAATGAATGAAATTTAACGGAGTATGTATTCCGTTCTTTATTACCTTGTGTTGTGATTACAATTTAGTAGCACCCCATGACACGTATGCTTCCGCTATACCAGATTTTGGGGTGTTACAGATTGGCATCAGAGCCTAGGTTATAGAGAATTAGGTACATATAAACCCTAAACTATAACCACTTTTTCAAAAACAAGTCCCTATGACCGCCACTTGCCAGTCCGCCTTGCTTGCCAATTACTTGATGTATAGTTGTTTTATCTATGCGTTACATTTCTGATTCTACTATACAATACACATACTAGAAATATTTTATGAATACTTAACCTACACTATTGATTATGAGTATTTTCCATACGCTTATATATACATACCGTACTTGTCACAACGCTTCGCCTTCCCTCTACTAGCTTATACCCCATACACTACTCACGATTATCCTATCGCGCATCAGTTTAGATTGTCAGAATTATGCCCTCCTTAAGCAAACTTATTACCCAATCCCGAATTGGAACACTCGCCTCATCCCGCAAGAAATTATTACTTAAACCGGAGTTAGAAACTCGTCATACCCCTTCGAAGCACTTGTTATACTACTGTACAGAAAACCCGCCAATGTATCTAATCACGACGTGAAATCATCATCGATTATCAGGTCACCCTAGGACATCTATCCCCAGGACACATTTTTGTTACTATGTCTCACCATTCCCTCCCGTTTGAAGGAACATGTCGTTTGAAGGACAAGACCTACACTCCACAGTCATGAAACAACTCATAGCCCAACAAGTTGCAGAGAAAATTGCTACCTAAGTTTAGACTCTCTTAAGTTGCGATCCTACAAAACTTTATTAGTACCTTCTTGTAAACCTCGTCGTATTTATGGATTAGGCGTACGTTATCTTGAGTTGTAAGCTTAGTCGACTCACAATTTTCCACAATTCCATATCAACTAGGTGTATCGACCGCTGCCATTGCACTGCTTATTTTACTACCATCTAATAAACCTCCGTGTTATCACTTTATGAGTATTTTGTTAACATATCGTAAACCAGCTTTTCTACCTTGCTACTCTTTTATAAAATAATAAACCGTGTCGCTACCAACACACAAAACTGTTTTGCAAACCGTTTTACAAGCCATTTTATTCCAACGTAATAAATCAAATTTGCAACCTTACTACCACTTTATAAATCAATAGATGTTTTTACTAACACCTTGTAAACTCACCCTGTGTACTATGTACTTCCTTGAGAAGCATATTATGTTGTGTCTCCGCAAACAGAATAACCAATATTTATTTAAACTAAACTCAGAATTTCATCGTTGGGCCTTAATTATACAAAGCCATTAGAATTTAAGAGGATTTTACGAATAAGTCTCGTTGATTTAGTGAGACTTTTCGATACGAGGAGAGAATTTATACCTAATAAATTCTTTGAACGGTACTGGACGAGAAGAGATGACTTTTATAATTTCAAGGAAATACATAGGTAGTTATTAGAGTGATGTGAAGAATGACTCAATATTTCCAGTAAAATATTTAAAGAGTCATGAGACGAGACACACGAGATGACTTCAATATTTCCAGTGAAATATTTAAATAGTCATAAGATTTATGGAATATGTTCCACCATTCCTAGACCTAGACGAAAATGGTAAGGGGATTCTCGGTTGAGAGGTTTGGTTGATTCATGGTTTTTGATGTGCTTCGCACGTGAGTGTTTCATGGGGTTTTGAAAGATGTAAAGCTAGGCTTATGGTGCTGATTTGCAGCAGGGTTTGGGATCTTAAGACGTGTATATTCACACGTGGATGAAAGGAACTACTAATCACTTATATAGTAACTAGTGAGTCCTTTGTCACCCGAGGGTTGATGTTAGCTTTTAGCTTTGGGATGAGCGTTTTAACATATGTTGTTAAAAGGCTTGAGTATGATGTTTCGGATATGACATTTAACAATTGCGATCGCAAGTTAAACTTACTCGAATATTTCAGATGAAATATTTAAGTTGTCAACCCTACTCCGAGTTCTACTAGGTTTGTATCTAACCTTCCCATGACAAACGGGTGTATTACTTGGAAGAAGGCGAAGTGATGACTGGGGAATTAGGACAACTTCGCGACTACTATAACTTATGGGTTTTGACACTAGTGTATGACTCTATGACTTCTAAGGGTTCATAGTGATGGGCATACCTAATTCCTAATGTGTCAAAAGGACATAGTGTGGGTGCAAACATTACAAGAAAATCATGTAAAAGGCACATAAGAAATAAATGCAAACATCATGCAAAACATGATAATCATTTAGCATTTAAGATCGCGAAGACATTTAATAATATCTTACGAGAACATGTTATCATTTTGAAACACGTATGTGGGATGCAAGCAATCTAGGTTTGCTAAGGAAGATCCTAGTTACTACTTGTTCAAAATGAAATCCTAACGGGAGATAAAGTTCATCGATGTAACCTATCTCTAGTCAAATGTAGGAATGGAAAATTTTCAAGTTAGAGAATGAGTATGAGACTATCACTAGTGGTGCTCAATTAAGGCTAAACACGACCATTTTTACGGGTTATACACGAACCCAACTTCTCTCCTGGAAGCAATTCAACCGTTAGGTCAAATTGAGTTTCTAGTGCGATAGGTTCTCCAGTAGTCATTCTCATGTTAGAAAAAAAATTCAAATTCCTATATTTGCCTATTGAAGTGTAGCAAAGATGATATTAGCTTATTTCGCTAATACATGACCTAATATGACTCGACTAACCATACTTTGAAGGTCGATTAAGAAAATGACATGTCTTACACAACTCCTAACAAAGGCAAGCGAAATATTTTAATTTCGTGTTTGAGATTTAGAGGTTATTTGATGGAGATGGTGTATTTTATGATCTCTTGGACAACATCTTTGTTTGTTGAGTTGTTACATGTTATTTTAACATGATTTGGTTTCCTAGAACCAAGAGACACTCTAATGTGATACAATGTAGAATCTACTACATCGTGTGTGTTTCAAGAATGCTCCTTTGCATATCTTGAGTGAGAATCTAGTAAAGGTTACTTACCTCAATAGATCTTGTGAGCATTTTATTTAAAATGAGACATACTGTTTATTTCAACAAGTATGCTTTTCTAAGAGGAAACTTATCACTCTTATGAATGCTTTGTGAAACAAGTATTTTAGTGTATGACTAATTTTACTTGTTTATGCAATGACACATGACGTATTAGGTTATTATTCAACTCTAATATCCTATATTTGTTAACAGGATGCAGCGTATTCTCTTGTAACATAACCATTCATGTCACAAAAAAAATAAGATGCATGGGATATAAGTTATCCTTTGTCAATCTTTTGATAAGAGAAATACATGTGATATTCTCAAAGATTGATGACTTACATAATAGTTAATAACATATTATGTGTGACACTTTTACTAGACATGTGACATTGAGTGTTGAGTCGTTCATGAGCAAAGTTTACATATGTTGTTTGTTTGCTCTTGTTTGGTTTTTCGGAAATGACACATTTACTAATTGCATTGCAATGTAAATTACTTGTATATTTCAGATGAAACATCCAAATTGTCACTCCTACTTAGTTGTGTATTTTATGCATCTTTTAAACATATTAGTTTAGTGTTTGGAACACAACTATTGGACAACAAGACTCAATATGGCATCTTCAACACAAGTGTGAGTTATGATCCGATGCATATTATTTTCGTCTTGAGAGGACGTCATTATTTTCATAACAATCGAGTGTGATTGAGTATGTAGATTCAAGATAATATGTTTCATCATGTTTTGATGTTATCTTGAAGCTAAACAAATAATGACTCCAATTTCATGTCCACACTCGAAAACTTGTCAATTAGATTCGATGATGATATCAATCATAATTTGAATAATGAATTGATATGTACTCAAAATCTTTCTTGACCCTCACAATCACTCCCTTTTTTAAAAAGAAAAAATTTAAGGAGTGTGTTCCATTTATTTTAACACTAGTTGTATGTGTGAGGTTAATGATAAACTAAGTTACTACTTTGATATTGTCATTTATTTTTATTTGAGAAAAACTATTTATATTATTATGTATAATACTCTTAGTTTTTCGACACCTCATTAGTATAAAAATAATTATCTTAACCATTTTTATACCACATACGTAAAATACTAAATGTTTAAAACATTTTGTATGTGTGTTAAATCAATGCAAGTTTAATACATTTTCTTTTACTTAAATACTAATGTATTAAAATGACCTTTTATCTTGTTTAGACAACCCATGGTCAAACAAGACAAAATGATGTGATGTTTTAAGGATCATGTTACGGATTTTATGAAAGTGTTAAGTGTTTTGGGGTGATATACTTTTTACACTTAAACCTTTGGAAAAATAATTGTGTAAGACAATATCTTTCGACACACATGATCTACCAACTTAGTTTCTATTCCTAAGAAGGTTACTAAACCATTTTAAAAGCTTGCAACAAATGCAAGAAAAATGGTCTATGCCTATATGCAAGGCAAACTAATTACTTAATATAGTGCAAGTAATTTAGCATGAGCCTTATAAATGCATAAATCGGAAAGCTATAATAAACAAATAGCAACATGGCATGAAAGACACTTATGCTTATGGATAAAGTTAGCTCAACTAAAGATAGCGATAAGCATATAAAAGTATTGACTAACAATACTAACACAAAGATAAGCAAATAGTCATTTAGCATAACACACAAAGATACTTATCGTCATTTTGTGTATTAAGTATAACAATGTACACTTAGCTTGACTTTATTTGAAAATGAATTATTTTCCACCCCATTTAAAAATTTGATCAACACCTTGAAATCATGAATGCATCAACGTGTGATGTTCACTTTGTGATTTGACAAAAAATTTGTGCAATCGGCATGACCGGAAAAGATTCTCTGTTACGAATTAAAGACATTCGTAAATTTTACTTTACAATCACTTTCAAAAAATATTTTTAAGTGAAAGTAGACTCAATTACGTTTAAAACGATAGGTGGCACGACTCCTACGGACTTACGGTTGATTTTATACGAATTTTTGAAAATTACCGAATTCTGAAAAACAGACGAAGGTACCGTTAAATTTAAAGGTACCGTCCATATTTAATGGAGCCGTACGTTATATTTAACGGTGTCGTACGTGTTACTTCAGTTTTTGAACATAACCAACTTTTATCAATTTAAGAAAACTTTCAAGCTAGTATGACAACATATACTTAACAACAAAACTTGTAAGTATTAAGCAACTAAATACTTTTCATATTTTTATCACCTTCATGGGTAATTTGATACATGGATCGTACTCAATTTTGAAAACCATTTGTTTTTAAAAATTTGAGCGACGTGGCTCTGGTACCAATTGTGGAAACCGTAGAGGGGGGGGGGGTGAATACGTTTCCATTTAAAAACTTAAAACCTTTTGTATCAAACACCCAATCAAGTGTGACGTAATATGAAAAGTGTCAACAATGATCACATATCATCTAGGGATGAATAAATTAAACTACAACACAAGCACAATCAACCATGACACATACATAATCAACATAACATAAGCAACTAGCCACACAAGCATAAACGCAATGCAAATATAAATATAAAGCGATAAAGAATAAAATGAAAGTAAAGAGATAAGTAAGAAGGCACAAACCGGACACGATGATTTATAGTGGTTCGGTCACGAAGCTCCTCTTCGCCCTACTCCCCTCCCCGAGTACCCAACTCGAGAGTTACTTCACTAATCAACAAACTCCCTTTAGGCGGAGAAAACCGTACACGTCGCTTAACTTGTTTTCCGACACTAAGCTAGATGTCGAGTGCTAATCTTAGCTAGCACCAATCTACCACGATCTACCCGATCTACACCGTACACGTCGCTTATCCTATTTCCGACACTAAGCTAGATGTCGAGTGCTAATCTTAGCTAGCACCAATCTACCACGATCTACCCGATCTACCCTTGATCCACATGATCAATCACACAAGCCCAATGGCTTCAAGAGATCTTCACTCTCTCTACAAGATCACAATGATCTTGACTCACTCTCTCACAAAATAAAAATAATCTTGATGTATGCTATGATACAATCAAGAGTGTAACCAATGTTACAAGACCTAACAACTACAACTCTTGTATCTTCTTGTATACTTTGAGTTCTTCTCTTGCAAATGAAGAGGAATGATAACACTTTGTATCTACTTGGATACTTTGTGTTCTTCTCTTGCTAATCAAGAGGGATGACAACACTTTGTATCTACTTGGATACTTTGTGTTCTTCTCTTGCTAATCAAGAGGAATGAAGATGATCACTTGAGTGGATGATTGGATCACTCTTAAACAACCTAAGACTCTCCAAATGATCAAAGAAAGTTTTCTAAGTGAGGAGGGATTAGACCAGAGAAAAAGGACTGGAAAAATCAAGTTGGAAGTGTGAAATGGTCCACTATTTATAGGCAAAGAAAATCTAGCCGTTACAGAAAATTTTGTACGGACGGCTCCGTTAATTGTGCCACGGCTCCGTTAAATTTAACGGAACCTTGGAGCCGTCGGTGTCGAAAACGCTCCAGACGCTCCAAATTTTGTCTTTTAGTGGTGAAGGTTTATTTGGGGAAGTTTGGAGCTATTTTGGGGGGGGGGGGGGGGGAAAGTAGCTGTTACTAATTCAAAATAATTTGAAATGATTTTTCCAAATAAAACATTTCTTTTTAATTCAAAAATAATTTGTAAAATGTATTTTTGAAAAATGTTTTGTCACATTTATAAAAATGTGAAGTTTAGAAAAATATAATCCTTTGATCATTTGTCAAGTAGTAGATTTGTTTGTCCATACCTTGAGTGATTTACGTCGGGACGGAAATCTACGACTTTGTTGAAGCATACTTGAGGCGTCGAGAGATGTTGATGTAAGTATGCATTGATGATTTGTGTTTACAAGTAACTTGCACATTTTACGTTATGTATTAAAAGTTACATGTTTGTCATTATTAAAACCGAAGAAATCGTTTAGTTTAAATATCGTAATATTTGCACTAACATATAATATGCAAGTTAGTGTTGTGCCTTTAGTGAGCAAGCAGTTCATGTTCTTTTGTTCTCGGTATGAATTTTTTTATTTTCCTTTTCTTTGTTTTGGAACTAATACATTTAGTGGGAACGCTAAAATTTAATTGCAGTGTGAAAGGTAGATTTAGAGTTATGTCAAAGAAAAGTAGATATTCTGCAATGACACATAGATGCCAATTACTTATCACATTATGATATTATGAAGTTATATAATTTGGTGCCAACCACCCAAAACACACATCATGGAAAGATGATGTATGTAAGTGTAATGTTCATGCATCTACGTACATATATCTAACAGCCTATTCATGTAGATTTGGTGTGAAATAACTAAAAGCATTATAGTTTATAGTTGATATATGTGTAGATTATAATCACATGTAGATTTCAACCAATCTTTCATTATAGGGTAACCAAAAATACAAAATACAACTGTATTTTTGTGTTGAGTTAACCTTGAGTCTAAAGAAACCAATTTGACGTTGTGATGAACAATTTTGTAATTTTAAGTTTTGTGATTATGATACATGACGAGATAATGACCTCAAATACTCATATAGACACTCATATGAATGAGTTAATTAATATTACTGCCTTAGACTTTATATCAATGGACTGTCATTACGTAATATAGTTTGATTTATTTTAAATAGTATAATAAGACATTTCACTTATTGCTGAACTATATATCAGATTTTAGATAGAGGTTAGTTTAATTAAATTAGCATAGCGAAAATGACATTACACTGTTATACCATTTATGATAGGCAGGCTATTGTGAAGTATAGTTTAATATGATATATCTACCTCCTATATAAGACAAGCTTGTCACTGAAACTGGAACCGAGCCAGAATTCTGAAATCATTCTTAATGATTTACAAGAGGATGATGACGAGAAGCTGACTTGTCATGAAGTTGATTCGATGGATGACATTAAAAAGGTAGAGGAGGGTTGTGTAGGTGAGGCTGATTCTCATGTTTTTATTTTGGAAAATAATGTCTCGCTGGAGGTGCAATGAGGTGGTGCATCCTGGAATTAGGATATCGAAACGTACTGATTGAGGAGCAAATGACATCCTTCTATCTTCTGGCTACAAATAAGTATATGTTTATATGTTATATGTTTCTACTATTAGGTTTATGAATTCGAAGTGCACTAAAGTGCCACTTGCCTTTTTTTCCCCGATGTAACATGTAATCGTAAGGGTATGTGAGGAAGGGAGCTTATAATACTGCTACATAACAACTAAGATTCATGAGAGAATTAGGAGGCTTTTTTCACGTGCTTGGCCTCTTTTGTTCAAATGTAAAAAGTACATGCTTGTCTCTTTGCTCGATGAAGAAAAAACTTAACATAGTTAGTACTTGGTAGTGTTGTATTTGCTTTTGCATCTATAAATATTCTCTTTTTATGGGGATTTTGAAAATGTCATACACTATCCAAATTGTTTACCCTATTTTTTGAAATCAACTACACGTTGTTTTCTTACGGTTTTTTTTTTTTTTTTTTTTTTTTTTTTTTTTTTTTTTTTTTAAACATAAGTTTATTGGTTTTTTATATTTTAAATGTGATCATATTAAGTTTTTTTTACTTCATTTATGAATTTAGAAAAAATTTTGGAGCTTGCCCGTTGTCGGTTATCTTCGGGTCAAAGTAATCACAAGTCAAACCTCTCACGAAGAAAAGTCAACTTGAAATCATTAACGCAAAAACAACCAATTGTAATAACCGGATAAGCGTGTACCCGGGTCGTTCTCCCTGCGAGGCGTGAAATTGAGGATATCGTTTTCGGTTCGTAATTAAAGTGCTTGAAAAGACGAGAGTTTGTTTTGTTACTAAAATCTATTAAAACGAAAATTAAATAACGTAAACGATAAACTACGAACGAGTAAAAACGTAAAATATTTGAAAAACTAATCCTACGTATATCAAAATAATTTTCCTACGACTTAAATATAAAAAGAAAATTTTGGAAAAAAAAGAAAAATAATTTTTTGATTTTTAAATGATTTTTTATAAATTAAAAACTATTTAAAAGAAAATAATTGATAAAAAATATTAAATGAAAAAGATAAAATCTGAAAATTTTTTAGGGAATACTTTAAACTATTTTTAAGCTAAGAAAAATAAGAATTTTGAAAGAGCTTAAGCAAATAAGCTGTTATAAGCGGGAACAGCTTATTAAAGCTTATAAAGAAAAAGAAAAAAAAGGGTTTAAAACAAATAAGAAAGATAGATTTAACTAAAAAGATTGATAGAGCATTTGGTAAGGTTGCTGTGTTGTTTATCCACAGACCTGGGTTCGAACCCCAGGCATGGACCTTTTGAGAGTTGATTTTTATTTATTTGTTTTTTTTCTTTGGTTTTCTTTTTTAAACAAACAATACAAAAACTTTTTAAACTTGACAAGATCTTCTTTTTGCAATATTTTTTTATCTCACAATTAAGCTGTTAATGAGCTTCTTGTTGGATCAGTTGGTGTCTAATGAAAACAAGAGGTAAAACAAAACGAAAAAAAAACAATTCACTACATAACTAATAAGCTAAATCAACTAATAACTTCAACTAATAAATTTTTTTTTCAGTTTAGGTGTTAAAAACAACAACTTAAAACCATTAACCACAATCAGTGATGCCAAAAAACTTACAGATAAGCTCAAAAGAAAACAAACTATACTGATAAAGCAACAACTTTGTCTATATAAAAAAAATGAACCTTAACAACAAATAAAGCAACTTATAATTTTAAGCATTTTTTTAAGCAAACAACAAAAAACTACATCAAACTATATAAAGCAGACATAAAACATCAAACAAATAAAACATCAAACTACATCAAACACTCGACATAGAATCAAATTTACGCAGAACTTTAAATAAGAAGCAATAAATAAGCAGTACGGGGTAAAAAATAAGCAGTAAATTAAACTTTAAATAAAAACTGAATTAAAATTAAAATTAGAAATAAATTACAATGCTAAAAAAAACAAATACCTTAAAAAAAAGCTAAATAAAACCTAAAGAAAAAAGAACTACTCGGCTCATCTTTATCTATTTATACTAAAACATACGAAAACCCTAGTTCTCTTTGTGTTTTCTGTGTGAGAGTGTTCCTCTTGATGCCTTTGTGCTTCTTTTCTAGCCCTTGGATCTTTCGTGCTCATCACATCTTGAAATCTTGATCGTTGGATTTACTTTTGTGCCTCGGATCGATGAGGTGGATGGCGGGGACCATGGACAAACCCATGTGATTGTTTTGGATGGTTGTGTGAGGTGGGATGGGGGTGATTAGCGGCGGGTGTTTAGGGGTTGAAGAAGATGGTGTAGCGAATTAGGGTTGGCTTTGGTGTTTAATTGAGATGTTGACCACAAAATAGGGATTTGACCCTCTTTATCTACCCGGTATTAGTTAAGGTCGCATGGGTGGGTCGGGTTTGTAAGTTTTAGTGGGTTGGACGGGTTAAAGTGTGGGCCGGTTATAGTGTGATGGGCTGGTTATAGTAGTGTTTAGTGTTGTGGGCTGTTGGTGGGTTTAATGTTTAGGATAGGTTAGGCTGTAAAGTGGGTTAAAGGGTTTAGTTTGGTCCGGTTGTTGTTTTGTTTTGGTAGTAATAAAGTTTAATTTTAGGGACTAAAGGTGTACATTAGGAAAGTGTAGGGACCAAATCTGACATTTTGGCAAAGTTAAACAAGGGACAATTTTTGCCAAGTGAGAATAATCCAAGGGCTCTTCGGGATTTTTGCACAATAACTCGACCAAACTCGTGAATTTCTTCCCGGGTCCCGTCTTTTGAGCTCTTGTCCAATCCATGCTCGGTTTTGCCTCATTTGCCTCGTTTTCAATCCTTTTTGTACCTGCAACAACTAAAACACAATCCAAGGATATTTGATATAATATATGGTCCATTTGGGTGTTTTTGGTCGTTCTTGTGGGGTTTTTCGGGTATAAAATGATGAGTAAAAGGCCACTCATCAATCCCCCACACTAAGCAATTGCTAGTCCCTAGCAATCCGATCATATAAAGTAATGAAAGGATCAAAAATATCAAGGTTACCAAAAATATACCACCCCGATTTGACTTTATAAAATGCAAGTAAATTAAAACGAGATAAAATGTAAATAATATGCTTGATTATCAAAAATGGCATCATGGAACGGGAATCACACAAAATGGGTGACTCCGGGGAATTGTAATCGTCATCCTCTTTTTATACTTCCCAACTAAGTCTAAAAACCCTTGTGCAAACGTTTTTGTAAAATGCTAACGCTACTTATATTAGCAACCTATGTAAGCCGAGACTTAACTTTTCACTCCCACAATTATTCATAAGTTAGGTGTGTGTACTAATTTTCAAAGTTTTGATCGTAAAAATCGACATTTGTTAGGGTTAAAAACCGACAATGATTTAGAAATTAGAGATTCAAAGGTGAGATCACTCCATGTAGCGACTTTCTTCTCAGCTTATCCTTAGTAAACTTAGGAGGCTAGGTTTTTACACCCTCGAGAATAGTATCGGAGCTCACGGGATCTTTGAAGTCAACAATTTCTAAATCACCGTCCAACTTTTAGACAATTTTGACGAATACTAGTTCAACTTTCGATTTAAATTTGAGAAGAAGCAAGTTTCTCACACTTATTCATAAACAAACATAAACATTTTTTTTTTTTTTTTTTTTTTTTTTTTTTTTTTTTTTTTTTTTTCATTTTTTTCATCACTTTTTCTTTTTTTTTTTTTTTTTTTTTTTTTTTTAACTCTTACTTGCGTACTCTAAACGACGGAGCTTCACGGTTTAGTTCCAAGACCTTAACGCCTTTCGGAATAAAGGATCCAAGGGCCGTTACAACGGAGAGTTCCAAGACCTTAACGCCTTTCAGAATTAAGGGTCCAAGGGCCGGTGCAAGAGGGTAGCCAAGACCTAAACGCCTTTCGGAATTAAGGATCCAAGGCCCTATCTCGAATCCGTAGCTTAGAGCACTTATTTATTCATACTTAAACTTTAACTTTTGCAACTTTCAAGCAATTGCTTACTTTCATTTTGCATTCTTATTGGGTTTGTAAGAAAGTATGCTTGTTCCAAAATTTAAATAAAACTTTGAACTAGTATTCTAAATCAAGATTGCATAAAAATTTATTTGCTTAACAAAAACGGTTTTTGCGTTCAAAAGTTTGAAAATAGCACTAATTTTAGTCAGATTAGGATCTTCTGGGAGGAAAAGCCATAGATTACTTATATAAGCTCTAAAGAGAACCAACTACTCCACGCTTAGCATTTTCATTTGCACAATTCGCAAAAACTTAGCCTAAACGTTAAGGGTAGCAGCTAGATCAACACTCTAGCAGAGTCGGGATTCCCCTTGTTCTAGCCTAATCAAGTCTAAACTTCCATTAATACCGAAGCATTAATGTATAGCAAATTATTTTTTATTGTGCGAAGCACTTCTTTTAGATGCAAAATACGATAAAAAATTTAAAATTTTTGGTCAAAACGGGGGTGCTAGGGGACTAGAAGGTACAAATTGTGAAAAATTTTCAAAATTTTGAAATTTTGGGTCAAATTCGCAAGAATCCCTCCCCCACACTTAGAAATGAATATTGCCCTCAATATTCAAAGTACCGGCCTGAGCCGACACTATAGAACGTAAAAAGGAAACACTACAATCTAAGTATGGAAAAGAAATCTTGGTTTTCACAAAAAGGATTTTTAAGATATCCCTGGATAAGCATAAACACAAAGATAGGATATTGGGCGGCTGGATTGAAAACAGGCGCGTCAATCATCACAATCTACGGGAATCCTGAAAACAGAGGCAAACATACAATCCACAAAGCAACAAGTAGAGGAACTCCCCCACACTTAGTGTTAGAAAATAGAAAGAAGATAGAAACATGGGTGTTTACCCATGTGGTGCTAATGTTTTTGTTAACCGAGTCACTAGCTTGACTCGACCCCGTATTTAATTGTCCTTGGGGGAGCAAGTGGAAGAGATAATCTCAATCGGACTTTCATTCAAGATGTTTGGATAAACATTGAAGCATATGAAAGTTCCACTCCGATGAGATACCCACGGCTTTAGAAGATAAAAGCGGTGATGCCGGGGTCAAAAACTTTGTCTTCGTTTCCGGCTGGGAACGATAGTAAAGTTTCAATCAGAGACAACTCCATGCAGAACGGGAGTTTTTGACCAGAAAGAAGTAGAGGGGGATCATTTTTCTCCAGAATTAAAAGTTCCTTAGATGAGGCGGGAAACTTTAAATTCTTATCAAGAGTCAATTTCATCAAAGGATGAGTTTTACCATCATCGAGTATGCCTGGATTAAACACTTTGTCTTCACAAGAAAACTCAGCAGGGTACTCGATGGGAGACTCAATGGAGAAAAGGAAATCATCCTCGGGAAAATGAGGAGATAAGTCATTAGAAACAATTGTAGCATCCTCAAGTATGGTTTCCATTTTAGGGCCTTTTTCATCAGTAGGTTTCCCATATAAAAGATTTCTCCATTCGGTTTGATCGGCCCCAAAATCGAAGAGGTCATCATCATCTTGTAAATCATTAAGCTCGGTGTAAGAATCAGATGATGGAGAATGGTATAAAAGTTTTTCGACTTCTTTAAAATCAGCATGAAAGTCGAAAAGATCATCATCATCTGATGGAAGTGGATCGTTGTGAGCGAGTTCATCGGCGAACTCCTCGGGATAAGAATCACATCTAGACGGATCACGGTTCAGCAAAAATTCCAATTCTTTAAGATCAGATTCAAAATCAAAGTCATCGTCCTCATCCCCCGGTGGGATTGGATCGATGTGAGCGAGTTCATCGGCGAACTCCTCAAGAAGAGAATCAATACTAGAAGTGGTACTGCCACTACTTTGCTCTTCTGATTTTGAAACAACAACTTGAACGGATTTAGGAAGCTTTTCTTTAACATCTTCCGGGGGAAATAATGGTTCATCAAATTTCATTTGTAATAATGAGACATCTTCCCCGGGATCACTATCGGTCTCAACAATTTCCGGCGAAATTGGAGCATCATCAAAGAACACATCGAGCTCTTCCCTCGAGAGATCACTTTCCTCAATCGGAGGAGAAGGATGGGAAGAGTCGGAAAGGTTTGGTTCAACAATCTCAATTCTATAAATCGATTCCGGAGGTGGGACAAGTGGTGTGCTCTTAGAGCTAGCAATTTTCACCACTTCCGTTGTGATCTCCGAATCTGATTCATCATCATCAAGAATACTCTTAACATCCGCGGAACAACTTGCAAACCATTTGCTTGAACCGGGTGTAATTTTCATAGCTTTTAGCTCAGCACGTTTTTCAGACATACTCTTAACCGCAAATCTTGAGAGAATTGAATCACTTCTTTTGGAAGCAATTACTGGATCAGATTTTTGATTAACCACAGCAACGTTGCTTTTGGTGGTTAGCGGTTTAGAGTTTTGATTGATTTGAAACGTGACTTTGTCATCATCAACTCTTAGAGTTATTTCTTCTCCGTACACATCAATCAAAGCCCGCCCGGTCCTCAAAAATGATCTTCCGAGAATTAGAGGAACCCGGGGGTCAGCATCAAAATCAACCACCACAAAATCGGCGGGAAAATGGAATTTCCCAACCTTGACAAAGACATCCTCGGCTATTCCAAGTGGACGGGTTATGGTCCGGTCCGCAAGCTCGAGGGTCATGCAAGTGGGGGTATAATCGGGCAGAGAAAGTTTTTTCCAAACGGAGAGCGGCATTAGGTTGATGCTTGCACCAAGATCGGCCAAGGCGTAGCATTCAACCATCCCCGGAAATTCACATGGAATGAGGAATTTTCCGGGATCTCCAAGCTTTTCCGGAAGCTTTTTTAGGAGAACCGCTGAGCAGTGTTCATTTAACGGAGTTTTTGCTAATTCAATTAATTTTTCCTTGTTGCTCAATAAACTCTTCATGGTGGAAACAAACTTAGGCATCAGAAGTAAAGCATCCGCGAAGCTTATATCGAAATGCAATTCTTGAAAGATTTGGAAGAATTTTTCCATTTGAACACTAGCTTTTTCGCGGAGCTTTTGGTCAGTAAGTCTAGATGGGTATGGAATAGAAGGTTTAGGTTGAGACTTCGGAACATCGGGTTCCGGAATTGGGGTTGGGACTACCGAAGGTTGGACGTGTGCGGTACTTTGTGGGCTTGTGGAATGCACCTTGTCCTTTGTCACCTCGGTCTCACGGTCAACTACTTTTGTAGAAGAAGAAGAAGTAGTAGTTGGAACCGTGGGTCCCTCATAAGCTTTACCACTTCGGGTGGTAATGGCTTTCAATTCACCCTTTGGGTTAGGAATTGTATTACCCGGGAGAGTTCCCGAGGATGAAGCTTGGTGAAATTGGTTGATAAGGGTATCAAACATACTTTCAATCTTTGTTTGAGATTGATCGATTTTGTTCTTAAGCTCATTACCCTGCTTAATCATTGAATTTTCAAATTCATTTTTCAAATTTGTGATTTGATTTTGCATAGCCCTCATTTTCACCTCATTTGTCTTAATGTAATTTGAAAGATCATTAGAGGGAGCAATCGGGGCTGGGTAATTTTGAGCTTGATACCCTTGATTGTAATTGACCCCTTGGGTCGGGTATTGGTTAGTAGGGGCTTGATATGGAACATTTTGCTCCCTACTTTGGGTTTGATTGAATTTGTTTTGATTGTTTGGAGGAAAACCGGGTGGTCCTGCTAGATAGCTAGCACGATAGCTCGAGTCACCTTGAGGACGGTATTGAGTACCTCCTTGGTTGTAAGACCCGGCTACGGCATTGATTTCAAAAGGACGGCCATCGGTGGCGGTACAATTGTAATAAGCATGAGGACCACCACAAGTAACACAACTTTCTTCCACCGCTTTGACTTGAGCGGGTGGAGAAGCTTGTGGGGTAGAAGAAATATTAGAAGAAGAAGGATTTTTCTGATTAGAGAAAACCAAAGCTTGAATTGCATCCGTGAGCTTGTCAATTTTAGCATCCGTGCTAGAAGTACTCATCGAATGTGAAGTAGAAGGTGAAACACTCACTTGAGAAACAACCGGCTTGCTTCGTGAAGTGCGAACCTTTGACTTGTTCTCGATGATGGACAAAGCATCACGCGTAGTTCGATTCAATATATAACCACCGGAGGCGGCGTTTAGAGAATCTTGGTCAGTTTGGTTCAATCCATTGTAAAACGTATCAATTTGATGCAACTCAGAAAATCCGTGGTGAGGACATTTGCGAAGTAAGTCTTTGAAACGATCCCACGCTTCACTAAAAGATTCATCAAATTTTTGAGTAAATTTGGTAATTTCATTCTTAAGACTTGTGGTTCTGGAAGGGGGAAAGAATTCGTTCACAAATTTCGACACCAAATCTTCCCAAGTTAAGATAGAACGAGGGGGTTGTTTTTCAAGCCAAGTCCGGGCTGCCCCCTCGAGAGAGAAAGGAAAGAGAAGCAATTTGATTGCTTCTTGAGGAACATTCCTACATTTGACGGTAGATGAAATTTTGTTAAACCATCGAATGTGGGAATGAGGATCATCCCTCTCGAAACCGTAAAATTGATTCGACGTTACTAAGGATAGTAATGCCGGTTTAAGTTCGAAATTATCGGCAACGATCGGGGGAACAACAATAGCATCTCCATAACCCTCGGTGGGTGCTTGGAGAAGCTCAAGCATGGTGCGATTCTCCGCCATTATATCAATGGGAGGATCGGGATTAGTACGAATCTCGGGTTCGACTAATGAGGCAGCACGTCTACGATTACGTCTTCGCGGAATTGCGACGAGTTCAAGAAAGGGACTCGATGACGAAGAAGAACGTGTGCGCATGCACCAAGAACATTTAGGTTAAGAAGAATATTTTTGGGTTTTTTTGGGTTTTTTAATTTTTTTGGTTTTTGGATAGAAAATATTTACAAGATATTTACGAAACTTCACGAGGAAGGTTCTTCAAGTCACTAATCGTCAAACCGTGACGATATTGTCGCAACACACCTCCCCGGCATCGGCGCCATTTTGGTTGTCGGTTATCTTCGGGTCAAAGTAATCACAAGTCAAACCTCTCACGAAGAAAAGTCAACTTGAAATCATTAACGCAAAAACAACCAATTGTAATAACCGGATAAGCGTGTACCCGGGTCGTTCTCCCTGCGAGGCGTGAAATTGAGGATATCGTTTTCGGTTCGTAATTAAAGTGCTTGAAAAGACGAGAGTTTGTTTTGTTACTAAAATCTATTAAAACGAAAATTAAATAACGTAAACGATAAACTACGAACGAGTAAAAACGTAAAATATTTGAAAAACTAATCATACGTATATCAAAATAATTTTCCTACGACTTAAATATAAAAAGAAAATTTTGGAAAAAAAAGAAAAATAATTTTTTGATTTTTAAATGATTTTTTATAAATTAAAAACTATTTAAAAGAAAATAATTGATAAAAAATATTAAATGAAAAAGATAAAATCTGAAAATTTTTTAGGGAATACTTTAAACTATTTTTAAGCTAAGAAAAATAAGAATTTTGAAAGAGCTTAAGCAAATAAGCTGTTATAAGCGGGAACAGCTTATTAAAGCTTATAAAGAAAAAGAAAAAAAAGGGTTTAAAACAAATAAGAAAGATAGATTTAACTAAAAAGATTGATAGAGCATTTGGTAAGGTTGCTGTGTTGTTTATCCACAGACCTGGGTTCGAACCCCAGGCATGGACCTTTTGAGAGTTGATTTTTATTTATTTGTTTTTTTTCTTTGGTTTTCTTTTTTAAACAAACAATACAAAAACTTTTTAAACTTGACAAGATCTTCTTTTTGCAATATTT
Organism: Artemisia tridentata subsp. tridentata; assembly: GCA_021014915.2. Lineage (NCBI taxonomy): Eukaryota > Viridiplantae > Streptophyta > Magnoliopsida > Asterales > Asteraceae > Artemisia > Artemisia tridentata. Next base: position 144,098,414 of record CP139509.1, read on the forward strand.
TTTATCTCACAATTAAGCTGTTAATGAGCTTCTTGTTGGATCAGTTGGTGTCTAATGAAAACAAGAGGTAAAACAAAACGAAAAAAAAACAATTCACTACATAACTAATAAGCTAAATCAACTAATAACTTCAACTAATAACATAAATTTTTTTTTCAGTTTAGGTGTTAAAAACAACAACTTAAAACCATTAACCACAATCAGTGATGCCAAAAACTTACAGATAAGCTCAAAAGAAAACAAACTATACTGATAAAGCAACAACTTTGTCTATATAAAAAAAATGAACCTTAACAACAAATAAAGCAACTTATAATTTTAAGCATTTTTTTAAGCAAACAACAAAAAACTACATCAAACTATATAAAGCAGACATAAAACATCAAACAAATAAAACATCAAACTACATCAAACACTCGACATAGAATCAAATTTACGCAGAACTTTAAATAAGAAGCAATAAATAAGCAGTACGGGGTAAAAAATAAGCAGTAAATTAAACTTTAAATAAAAACTGAATTAAAATTAAAATTAGAAATAAATTACAATGCTAAAAAAAACAAATACCTTAAAAAAAAGCTAAATAAAACCTAAAGAAAAAAGAACTACTCGGCTCATCTTTATCTATTTATACTAAAACATACGAAAACCCTAGTTCTCTTTGTGTTTTCTGTGTGAGAGTGTTCCTCTTGATGCCTTTGTGCTTCTTTTCTAGCCCTTGGATCTTTCGTGCTCATCACATCTTGAAATCTTGATCGTTGGATTTACTTTTGTGCCTCGGATCGATGAGGTGGATGGCGGGGACCATGGACAAACCCATGTGATTGTTTTGGATGGTTGTGTGAGGTGGGATGGGGGTGATTAGCGGCGGGTGTTTAGGGGTTGAAGAAGATGGTGTAGCGAATTAGGGTTGGCTTTGGTGTTTAATTGAGATGTTGACCACAAAATAGGGATTTGACCCTCTTTATCTACCCGGTATTAGTTAAGGTCGCATGGGTGGGTCGGGTTTGTAAGTTTTAGTGGGTTGGACGGGTTAAAGTGTGGGCCGGTTATAGTGTGATGGGCTGGTTATAGTAGTGTTTAGTGTTGTGGGCTGTTGGTGGGTTTAATGTTTAGGATAGGTTAGGCTGTAAAGTGGGTTAAAGGGTTTAGTTTGGTCCGGTTGTTGTTTTGTTTTGGTAGTAATAAAGTTTAATTTTAGGGACTAAAGGTGTACATTAGGAAAGTGTAGGGACCAAATCTGACATTTTGGCAAAGTTAAACAAGGGACAATTTTTGCCAAGTGAGAATAATCCAAGGGCTCTTCGGGATTTTTGCACAATAACTCGACCAAACTCGTGAATTTCTTCCCGGGTCCCGTCTTTTGAGCTCTTGTCCAATCCATGCTCGGTTTTGCCTCATTTGCCTCGTTTTCAATCCTTTTTGTACCTGCAACAACTAAAACACAATCCAAGGATATTTGATATAATATATGGTCCATTTGGGTGTTTTTGGTCGTTCTTGTGGGGTTTTTCGGGTATAAAATGATGAGTAAAAGGCCACTCATCACTAGCCCGCCCGTAGTTAGCTTTGAAGATTGGCCTTCCACAACATTAAGTTTTTTTTACTCCATCACAATGTCTGGTCATTCCACACCATAAGTTAGCTTTGAAGATTTGCGCTCATGCTATGTGTTTGCGCAATATTGATCAAAGAGGTGGATTGTGTAATGGAACCAAATGTTTTGAGAATATGAATCAATAACATTGAGCCAAAGATTATATTAGGTGGTAAATTGGGCGAGATTTGCGCTATACCTAGAATAATTATAAGCTCATCCGACAAGAAGATACTTTTTCAACTTAATAGGAGACAATTCCCTATTTTCGTTTGTTTTGCCATGACAATAAACAAAAGTGAAGACCAAACCTTGCCTAAGGTCGGACTCTATTTGGAACGACCTATTTTTTCACACGGGCAACATTATTCTATCAATCATTTTAATATTTCGCTTTTTAATTTGTCTTTTATCTTATAAACAAATTTTAAAAACTAGATGCCTAACGGGCAGGCCTTGAGGCTTCGTGTTGGTTGCAACCCTGGAAATGCAGAACAAATTAAGGATTTTGTTGAATGGATTTTGAGTATTGGTGATGGGACAATAGGTGGCACTAAAGATGGTACTGCTGAGGTTGAATTCCCAGAAGAAATGCTAATACCTGATTCTGATGATCATGTACAAGCTGTGATACAAGAAACTTACGATAATTGGGAGCAAAATCTTTGGGATCCATCTTATTTTCAAGATCGAGTCATTCTTGCACCAACATATAAGGGTGTTGACAAAGTTAATGACCGAATAATTTCTCAACTTAGTGGCAGAGAAAAAGTATATTATAGTTCGGATACAGTTTCAGATTTAGACGTGGATTTTAATCATAGCGAGGATATGTACACTACAGATTTTTTGAATACAATCAAATTGTCTGGACTTCCACACCATAAATTAGTTTTGAAGATTGGCACTCCGGTTATGTGTTTACGCAACATTGATCAACGAGGTGGATTGTGTAATGGAACCAGGTTATAAGTATTGAGAATAGGAATCAATAACATTGAGGCAAATATTATATCAGGTGGTAAAGTGGGTGAGGTTCGCTCTATACCTAGAATGATTATAAGCACATCCGACAACAAGATGCCTTTTGAACTTAATAGGAGACAATTCCCTATTTTCGTTTGTTTTGCCATGACTATAAACAAAAGTCAAGGCCAAAGATTGACTAAGGTTGAGCTATATTTGGAACGGCCTGTTTTTTCTCATGGACAACTTTATGTAGCCGTTTCTAGAGTAAAAAGCAAGAGATGTCTAAAAGTGTTGTGTTGTGACAAAGAAGGCAACTACACCAACTCTACGACAAACATTTTATATAGAAAAGTTCTTCATAGATTATAAACTATATGTAATTTGGTTATTTTGAATGTTATGTTTGATTAAACGTTACTGTTTTCTTGATAATAGCATGTATATTTTATTCATTTGAGTCTCATGGATGTAACTACACTTTCATACATATTATACTATTAATTTTATCGTATAATCAAATTTCTAAAGCTAGCCGCCCCATTGGAGCGGGCCTTTCATCTAGTTTTTATATAAAACACGAGCATGTAAAAAGAAGGTTGTTGAAGATTTTCGAGTTAAAGAAAAGGTTTTACAAAGCAATTGAGTATGGGGTGATTGTTTTAAATTGTTTCTCTTTTTCATAATTGGGTCGAATGTGAAATTTGAGTTTTTGTTTGTACACATGGAGTATATCTATGAATTTAACTGCTTACCTTTTTGTGTTGATGAGTTTCGCTTGTTTAAGTAGTTAATTTCTTTTGCCATGATTTAATATTTAATGGAACTAGATGTTAAAAATCAAAATGAATACATACTACAAAGACGAGCCAACATTAAACACCATGTGTCGAGAAAGAAGCACAAGGAGGATTTAATATGTGGGGTTCTACTAAAATAACGGGGTCTACCCCAAATTTCTGCAAACCCTCTCTAACTAGGTACTGTTTTGCAGTACTTTTTTCAGGTTTTGTCTCCTTTTTTTTTTTTTTTTTTTTTTTTTTTTTTTTTTTTTTTTTTTTTTGTTTTGTTTTGTCTGTTTGCTGTTTTTTTTTTTTTTTTTTTTTTTTTTTTTTTTTTTTTGCTGTTTGCTGTTTTTTTGTCAAGTGTTTGTTTGTCCAAGTCTGGTTTATCCAAGTGTTTGTTTGTCCAACATTTTTCCAGTTTTTTTGTCCAAGTGCATAAGTACACAAGCAGATTGCACACAAGTGAGAAACAGATTGCACACAGGCTCAGATTAACGCGTAATCATCATCGCCGATTTAGAAAACCATTTGCACAAGTGATAAAAAAAGTGTTAGGCTCGGATATGAAGGTTGCAAAGTGATAAAAATATCACTTTGCCATCCATTCGGTTTTTAGAAAACCATTCGTCATCGCCTTTTTTAGAAAACCATTTGTCCAAGTGCACACAAGCAGTTTTTTTGTCCAAGTGCAGATTGCACACAAGCAGATTGCACCCGAGTGCACAGATCAGATTGCACACAAGCAGATTGCAACCAAAGTTACACAAGTGAAACAGATTGCCCAAGTGCACAGATTGCACCCAACTTACAACAAGTGCACAGGTAACACAAGTGAAACACACATGTTTCACAACTCTAATCTCAGATTCCCCAAGTACAACAAAGGCAAAAGCAGATTCTCAAACTGCAGGAACTCACAAGAGCATAGTAAAGATTCACTGCAAAGAGCATAGTAAAGATTCACTGCAATTAGTCACAACAAAGGCTCCACAGAACGACAAGAAAGGCTCCATTATAAACAAGGCTCACAAAAGCAACTCTCACCACAATCAATATCACAAACAATTATTTGCTCTCAATCAATATCACAACAATAACAAACACCACAAAGAAGCAGATTGCACAAGTGAAAGCAGCTATCAATCAGTACCACAAGGGTGGAGTTATAAAGACGGGGGCTATTTGGTTAGTTTAACAGGGGCTGCAGATTGCACACAAGTGAAACACAAGCCGCAAGTGAAACACAACAAAGATCTAAGGCTGCTGAAATGTCTAATTCACCATTTAACACACAAGAGGTAACATTAGGCTCAGATTATATATTGGTGCAACATAAGCAAGTTTATCATATTTGGCTGCAACTTCAAAGGTGGCAAAATATTTTTTTTTTTTTTGCCTGTCCATTTGGTAATGCCACGCCAAAATCAAAACTTTATTTTTAAATCATCATCGCCTTATCTCAGTTTTTTTTAAAACAAACTGCTTTAATCAAACTGCTCATCAAGTTTCAAAAGCAAACTGCTTAAACCAAGTTTCAAATCTACTTAAAATAACAAACTGCTTATCAAGCATATAAGCAGTTTAAAATAACCAAATAGCCCCCGTCAATATAACCCACCCCATAGGGGGTCAGAGCACAACATAATCACATATCACATACCTGTGGACTGTGGGGTAGGTCAGAGCAGGTATTCATACCACTCAAAGGTGGCAGATCAAGGTGTTAACCTACCCACAGCCACAGGTATTCATCACCACAGAACCACCAACATAATCACATATCACCACAGATAACCATCACCAATTTTTTAGATCTAATTAGGGTTTCGTAATATCACATACCTGTGGACTGTGGGGTAGGCCAGAGCAGGTATTCATACCACTCAAAGGTGGCAGATCAAGGTGTTAACCTACCCACAGCCACAGGTATTCATCACCACAGAACCACCAAAATAATCACATATCACAATAGATAACCATCACCAATTTTTTTGATCTAATTAGGGTTTCGTAAAAATAGGGTTTTTTAAATTAATCAGTAAATCTTTCAATTAACATAGGTTAATTGAAAGATTACTAGTTAATTTTAAAAACCCCCATTTCTTACGAAACCCTAATTAGATCTAAAAAATAATATCTAAAAAAGTATTCTGTTAACGTTTAACCAATATCACAATAGATAACCATCACCAATTTTTTAGATCTAATTAGGGTTTCGTAAAAATTAGGGTTTTTTAAATTAATCAGTAAATCTTTCAATTAACATAGGTTAATTGAAAGATTACTAGTTAATTTTAAAAACCCCAATTTCTTACGAAACCCTAATTAGATCTAAAAAATAATATCTAAAAAAGTATTCTGTTAACGTTTAACCAATATCACAATAGATAACCATCACCAATTTTTTAGATCTAATTAGGGTTTCGTAAAAATTAGGGTTTTTTAAATTAATCAGTAAATCTTTCAATTAACATAGGTTAATTGAAAGATTACTAGTTAATTTTAAAAACCCCAATTTTTTTACGAAACCCTAATTAGATCTAAAAAATTGTTTTTTTAACGTATAACCACAGAACCACTAACAATATCAAACAAGTGATTTTGTTGGTGGTTATATCAAAAAATCATCACCACAGAACCACAGAACCCCCAATTTTTTTTTCAAAACCCTAATTTATAAAAATTAGGCATTTCATTAAATTTATATAGATCCGTTAAATTTAACCACAAATATTTCAATTAACAAACGTTAATTGAAATACATCAATCAATTTTTGAAAAACGCCCAAATTTTTTATGAAACCCTAATTTTTGAAACCCAGAATCAGATAATCACGTAGCACTTACCATAAAATCCATCACATATCATCACATACCACATCACCACTCACCATTAATATCAAGAATCTGAGTGATTTTAGATCTAAAATGTTTTTAGATCTAAAATAGAGAGAGAAACAGAGAGAAAAAGAGAGATAGAGAGACAGATGAGTTAGCGTGTGTGTGTGTGTGTGAGAGAGGGGTGATAGATAGAAGCGTGTGTGTGTGTGTGTGACAGTTGTCCCACCCAACGCGTTTATAACCTTTTTTTTTTTTTTTTTTTTTTTTTTTTTTTTTTTTAATTTCTTGTAAATGGTAATAAAAATTTGTTATATGTAAAATGTTATTTGTTTAAAATGTAAAAGTTGTAAAAAATTATGTAAAATGTAAAAGTTATTTGTAAAAATGTTAAAAAAATATGTTATAAAAAATGTTATGTATTTTCAGGTTTTCGATTCTCACGAGCAAATGACTGAGTGGGTGCAAAATATAGCTCGGGAGATCGGTTTTGTAATTGTTAAAAATAGAACCAAATCATTGTTCGGTCAGATGAACGAAATCAATTTTAGGTGTACAAAGGGTGGGAAGTATGAACCTCAAGGTAGTGGAAAACGGAAAACCAAAACATGTAAAACCGATTGTCCATTCAGATTAGTTGCGAAATATCATCGAACACAAAATTATTGGATTTTGAGGGTGAAGGATGATACACATAATCATGATATGCTAGATTCGTTGCATGGTGTGGCATATGCAATGCGATTAAAGAATGATGAGTTGGGTTTGGTCAAAGAATTGACAGATTATAACGTACGACCAGGTAATATACTTTCAACAATACAGGGTCGTAATCCGGATAACGTGTCTAGCCTTAGAACAATATATAACGCACGAGATAAGTTCCGGAGAGCCAGAGTAGGTGATAGAACTCCAATTCAAGTCCTTTACTCGCATTTGAGGGCTTCAGGGTATACATGGTACCCGAGGGTAAATGAGCATACCAACGAGCTTGAGGAGCTATTTTTTGTGCACCCCACGTCGTGTGCTCTATGGTGTACATTCCCTGAAATCATGCTGATGGACTCCACGTACAATACCACACAGTTTAAATTGCCGTTGTTGGAAATTGTTGGAGTAACTTCAACAAATAAAACATTTTCAATGGCGTATAGCTTTTTAAGCAGTGAACAAGGAAAAAACTTTAGATGGGTATTGCAACGTGTAAAGCAAGTGATAGACGAAAGATATTACCCACGTGTTATCGTCACTGACAGAGATTTAGCCTTGGTTGGGGCAATAGAAGAAGAATTTCCTAACGCTCACCACTTACTCTGTCGATGGCATATAGAGCAAAATCTGCTTCAACATTGCAAAAGTAGAATCAGTGAGTTAACTGAGTGGGAGTCCATTAAACACAGCTGGGATTCGGTGGTTAAAGCTCCGACACGCGAAAAGTACGAGCAACGTTATCACCGCCTACAACAGCGATTGGTCGACCACGCGGGTACTTAATTATTAATTCATTGTTTTTTATTATTTAATAAATAAGCACCCGAATGACCTTTTATTAATACATTGTTTTTTTCAGAAATCCGTGAGTATCTGGATAACTGGCTGCGAGGTTACGCAACCAAGTTTCTCTCGTGTATTACCGACCAATATCGCTCATACGGCCAGACAACAACGTGCAGAGTTGAGGCTCACCACGCGTTGTTGAAATTATATTTGGACGGCACACAGTCCAAATTAGACAGGTTATTGATGTCGGTCGATAAGATTCTCATTTCGCAAGAAAATGCGATAAAAGAGAGTTTTAATAGAAGCATTAACGAGAAACAAAATAAATGTGATGTATCACTATTTCAAGAATTGTGGTATAAAGTTTCCAAATATGCTTTCGATCTCATGTACAAAGAACTTCACCGGCCGATCACCGCAGACCAATGTAGCCATAAGTTGCAGTCAATATATGGACTACCATGCTTTCACCTCATGCAATACTACGTATATCATGGTAAGTATATTAAATTTATAACTATCAAGTTGTTTTTCCCATTAATATCAGTAATTTATATAAGTCACTTTTAATGAATTCAGGACGCCCCATTCCACTGGAATCAATTCCTATTTTTTGGAGAACTCTATCTGTTCCGTGGCCTGTTATCAATAGGCCACCACCTGAAGATGGCTCTTCCAGCGACCCTGATGATGATGATGATGATACTTCGTTTCAAAATGACATCCGACAATTCAAGAATATTTATAGCAAAGCAACGCCGTTTGTCCAGAAAAATATGATAACGAAGTTGAAAGAGATATACCAGCCTGAATCTGTTGGCACACTTGAACCTGCTATTAAGATAAATACCCGTGGACGTCCGAGCGCAAAGGACAAAAAGGGCAAGGCTACACAAGTCCCCGACTTGAATGAAGTCCCGGACTTGAATGAAGTCCCGAACTTTAATGAAGTACCAATCGTAGATCACCGAAGAAGTACAAATTCAAGATCTACAAAAGTCCCGAACTTGCGGAAAGAACCTCCAAGACATAGTTCTTACACGGGTCCTAGTGGTCAACAAAGAATAAGACATAGCGAATATTTTATGGAGCAGATTCCAATGATTTTCCATCCATACATAATAAGTATATATAATGTGCTAGGTGATGGAAATTGTGGGTTTCGGTGCGTTGCCCATGGTATTTGTGAAGAGCAAGATAAGTGGCGCCAAGTTAGACACATGTTATTGCGAGAGTTAGAACTACATAGGGAGCTTTACATGATGATGTTTACGCATGATGGCTTTAATAATATTTGGTATTCAGTAAACTGGTTCGAAAATGGAGATGCACCGATAGATCGCTATATGGAGATGCCAGACACGGGATTGGTTATTGCAACACTAATTAACCGACCAGTTGTACTTATATCCTTGCGGGGTTGGAATACGTGTTTTCCGCTTGTTCACGGTCCAAACTTCTCACAAAGAACTGACCCCCTTGTGATAGCCCGTGTGGGGCCAGACCGATGTGGTCACTACATTTATCTTATGCTAGACAGCAATACTCCACTTCCGCATCTCCACCCACAATGGAGGAGGCACAGATCCCAAGAAGCATCCCAATGGGAAACATTATATCACGATCGACTAAATTTATTGTAAATAATTATACAGACAAAACATTGCAAATGATTATTGATTTATGTTGTAAATAATTATACCGACAAAACATTGTAAATAATTATTGATTTATGTTGTAAATAATTATACCGACAAAACTTTGTGAATGATTACTGATTTATGTTGTAAAGAACTGTTTTTATTATATCGTAAATGATTGAAAATTTATTTAAATTAATAATAACATTATTGATTGATGTTGTAAATTATTATGCAAATTCTTTGGCCAGGTGGAACGAAGAAATCCTTTCTGGTGTCGATGTGATAGAGGATTCATTATAGAACGGAAATCCAGGAAAGAAGGTAGCCGTGGGCGACTGTATTATGCATGTCCTCTTTCAGTGGTAAATAATCATACGTTTTGCTCAGTTATGTAAATAATTTGTCTGTTAAAAATACATTTCTTATAATTTTCTTAACATGTAACAGCCAGGTACAAAAGACTATGGGTGTCGATACTTCATGTGGAAAGATGATTTTGAAAACCAGTACTTTAATCAAGCCTCATCTTCAACGCAGTGCTCAAACTGCGTTGCTAAAGATAATGAGATCAAGCTGTTGAAGACAAGAATAAAGACGTTGGAGATGGAGTTAGAATTGGCAAGGAATCCTGATGATCACGCTTGTCATTCGGGTGCAAGGCTCCATGATCTTTTAAATGAAATGAATAATCTTCATATGTCGTAGATGATGTCGTTTTTAAATAATGTGTTAACGTTGTTGTTTAATTGAATGATAACATTTGTTGTTATAGTCGTTTAATGTGGTAACAAATAAACACAACAAAAAACATTACATAAACAAAATACAAAAAAAAAAAATACATATACATTAAATTATACAAAAAAGAAAAAAAAAAAAAAGGACCACCTTTGCTTTCTCTCGTGGATATGCATTAACCAAAAAACCAAAAAAAGACAAAAAACAAAGACAACAAAAAAGACAACAAGGACAACAAGGACCACCTACTAAAATAGCCCCCGTTTTTATAACCAAATAGCCCCCGTCTTTATAACTCGCCCCTTAATATGTGGGGATATGATCCTTGCTGGAAACATGTGATTTTGTGTTTGATTTTGGGGAAAAGGGCAAGAAAGTAATACAACATTTTAGTAGACATTTAGATAATACTTTTGGATATTATTATCATTTAATTATATAAAAAATGCTCAATTGGATATACATGAGTATTATGAAGTTTTTAAAAGGATATTGACGTAATTATGATATTTAGAAGGATATTGAAGTAATTATAGAGTTTTTCAAGAATATGGATGAAATTGACTCAATAATTTATTACAAAAGACTTTATTAAATTGGTTTTTAGATAGAGAAAAATGAGTTAACTAGTATAAGATAGTATAAATTCTATTTTGTCAAGTTCAGGGTATCATTCTGTATCCTTAAAAGTTCAGAGTACTAGATGATCCAATTTGCCAAGTTCGATGTACTAATATGTGCTTTGACCAAAAATAAAACAATAAACATTATTTGTCAAACGAGCTTGCAATTCTAAACGCTCATAAAAGCTTTTTCCCAAAGTTACTCACCGGGAAACATAAAAAAATCACTATGTGTAAAAGAAATAATCAACAAAAACCCAACACTATTCCGTTCTTATGATATTGTGAACCATTTGCATCTTTTAATCCTTAACCCCTCCAACCTTAGATATCGTCTCATTTCGACTTAAATTAATCTAGCAGGTCAGTATTCGTTTATTTGTTATAAATTTAATCTAGTGACTTTTGACTCTTATTTTTGTGATAATCATGTTCAAGTACAAAAGTTCACAAAACAACAAAAAATGTTTATCTATTAACATCAGTTGCATAGCGAACATACACTCGATGAACTCTTTGTTTATGCTTAGAAAGTCTGAGCTATTGCTAAAAATCATCGAAGGGTGTTACGGTAATGTTTGCTTCAAACTTGGTAGTTTTATAACTCGCCATTTTAAAACCTCATAAACCTTCTACAATTTCCCTGCACAGTTTTCTTGCACTCAAAGAGAGGTTACTCCTTACATAACTACCCATCACTCATGAATTAGGGATGTGAAATGTAAAGTTTTAGTGAAATTGTGTACTAAGTGATAGCATTCACATTCAATGTAAAAAAAATTTGGTGTTGAACATAACAAGTATTGATCACTGTGTAGAAAAAAGTAGCCAAAAAATTGATCAAACTAAGCTATCACTAACATGGCTGCTATTTACTGGGGTCAAATATCATTTTACCCAAAAAGAAAACATAAAAGGTTGCATGTGTGCACAGGTATCTCACGCATGAACAAAATCCAACTAATTGTGATGCAAGAAATACAAACGTACAGTAAAATAAAAAAAGAAATCATTACACAATAAAACGCTTGCATTCACTGGATGGTGAAGTTTCAGTTTACAGCCAAAAAAATAATAGCTGAGGCAAGTTTTACAAAATGCAATGCCTCTCCATCCTTCAAATCCCATTTAACTGTCATCATTGACAATTTGTTGCACAACATAACATTCTCAACAAAATAGGATTTCTACATTCCAAGACATGACAGCGATAAAAACCCTATATTTACTTCATCTTTGACCAGCAAATCAACGCCTTTTGACTTAAAAAAACACTTGTATATGATGTCTCCGAACTTTTTGGCATGGATATATGAAAGAGGAAGTAGATGCATTCCGACTTAGGTAAACAAGACACTGATGACACGGACTGATGCATGACTCAAAATTGCTCCCTCCAAATGGGATAGTTTGAAAAATATAAAAAACAGAAATGAATGATTTGTAAAAGGGAAAAAATGAATGATGCATACTGTAACGGTTTCCTAAAAAACTAAGTGTATGCAAGCCCTGACCCGACTTGAGTATATAGCAGAACAAAAGGAAAACTTGAGTCCCAGCTCACACAAACAAGACAGTTTACTTTGATGCAAAGACTCAAAATTGACCGATGGGTTTGAAGACCAAAGCAAGTGTGGCACCAGCAGAATGAAATGGGGTCCCTTCGTAGATTTGAACAGATGAATCTTGATTATAAGGCAGACAAAACTACGTCTACCACAACCCCACCCAACCTAAACCGTAATGCCACTTTTACCTGTGGAGACAGAAGAACCAAGCTTCTGAAACTCCCATGCTGACGACCTGACAAGACAGACGGACCTGGACTAGACTGAACCATATGCATGGAGGGACTTCTAAATTAAAAGTAAAAAATGTATGTACCAAAGGGCAGAATGCTCAAACAGATATAGCGCGAGTGATGGCTAACTTGGCCCACTCAGCAGATTCCTTAATTAAATGATCATCTGATGACAAACACTCATTTAAAAAGTCTTTGCTTGAAAGTGATTGCTGAATCAATGAGCCGGCGTTACTTCCGAGAGTATCGGCTAGATCTCCAAGAACTCCAATGGCAGTTTTCATCACAACATCATCCCTAAAAGTATGAAGACAGAAACCACGTCAGAAAATGGATATTTTGTCCCAACTTATTGCAATTGAATCGACCCAGCTGATAAAATATGCCTAACGGGGGTATACAAGAAATTAGACAGAAAGAATATATCAGCTAAGGGTTAAAATGGTTAAAAGCCACAAATATGTAGTAATTTTATTGCAAACTTTCTAGTAAAAATATAAGATAATAGAATATTATAAATTCATAAAACTAATAGACAGCTATTCTTTATAAGCTTGAAAATGCTAGACAAAAAGTGTAAAATCAACGCCACCCAATTTGAACAATAAAAAAGAATTATTCGTTTTACCTGCCCATTTAATCCCATTTATAAATAAGCAAACAATATAGATGAAACAGCAAAAGTGAAAGAATAACTTACATATCTTTCTCCATATAAATGAGATCAAGGAACTGGACAATGTGTGGGGCATAGGGAATCAACAACTGAGTTTTAGGAGAATTCTTAAAACCCTGGAAAATCCCTGAATATGCCTCCAATATACCATTTCTCAAAAGGTTGGTGTACTCTATCATTTCGTCATCCGCCCCTGATGTATGAGAGGATAACTCTGCTGCACTCTGGAGCATTGGCATCGCATACATCAAGTATTTCTCAAAGTTTTCTCCTATTGCTAGTGCAATATCGCCAAAGCAAGAAAAGATGGGTGGCTTAACTGATCGATGCAATTGGTTGCTTGACAAGTCTTTGAGAAGCTGGGTCATGATCCCATCACACCATGGCAACACCTTATCTTCCAAGGCCCTGCAAATATCACCCACCACACCTACAGTCACAGCACACACTTGGTACTCTTCAAAATTCTGAAGACCCATTTCCAGATACTTGTAAAACTCGGGCATATACTTTACAAAGTCAGAACCCGTGGAATATGCAAGGGCTCCAATAGCGAGCATTGCCTCTTCATGAACAGTTGCACTTCGGCACGCAAAAACCCTAAGGAAAAGATTCATAATTTGGTCCGCATACTGCATGAAGACATACTTAGTTTGATCTGATGACCCTAGCTTCTGAATAATAACCTGTAAGCACCCACAGAGAAGGCCTTGCAACTCATTCTGCTTTTGTCGCTCATCAGAAGAAAGATTCTGTTCTTCAAGAGTCTTGTGGAGTTCCAACATGATAACGGGAACAAGCTGCAACACCATGGGAGCTGTTTCATCTGTGGAGCACCTGACAACTTCATTCAAGGTCTCATATGCAGCAGTCCTCAATCGAGACTCTCCAGCATCTTCTCTGTGAGTAACTGTCAGAAGAGACTGCACGATTTCTTGGAAATAGGGAGTCAATGGAGACGATTGAACAATATCCTCAAAACCTTGGGCAAGGAAATAGAGAGCCCCACATGCTTTTTCAGCAACATTTGGAGCATCTTTCATGCTTTGAAGAAGAACCGTGATGATCTGTTGGCAGTTAGCTGGGGTGACAATGGCTGTCTCCATGGTTGAACCGTGAAGAAACTCGAATATTCTTCCAAGGGTCCAAGCTGTTGTGTCCTTAACATGGCTGTTTGGGTCTGTAGTTAAAGCTGTTAGCATGAAATTGAGAGCAACATTGACCAGTGGAACTAACTTATTGGGTGACGGACCCTCCAAGATTGAACCAAATGCATACGTAGCCCCTTCTCTTTGCCTCCAATCAGGTTTCTGAATATTCTCTTCAATAAATGGCATCACGAGAGGAACAATATCATCTCCAACTGTTCTTGCAACCAAACCAAGACAGGTACCACCAGCCATTGCAATATTCCAAGCACCTTCATCTTGGTCTTGATCTTCTTCTTGCTTCAGTAGAGTTTCTAACAACATGGGTACAAGGGCAGGCAAAGCTTGCTTGATAAAATAAAAGCAAGGAACTTCAGAATCAGCAGTAAAGTCACCTCCGTAGTCTTCCAAAATATCTATTTCCTCGTCACAAATTGAGCTCCAGAATTCTATCGCTTGTAGAGCAACAGGCTCCTCATCTTCTTTCACTGCCTTGGCGGTAATGTTAAAGATATCCTGCATATATGGAGCTATCTTCTCATAATAACTTGACGAAATAGACACCAAACACTCAAATGCTGCTTGCCTAATTTTCACTTCTGGTGACAAAGTCGATTCACAAACAACTTTCATAATGTAGTCTCGCTCCATGTCGTTAGAGAAATTCGCTTGAGCGAAACTAAGAGCGTTGTACAATGCCCGTGTAGCAGCAAGCTTGACGTCATTACTACCCTCAGATGGATTCATGCCTTGAACAACAGCTGTAAGTATTTTATTAACCTGATCTTGTTCTACAACGTCCGGAGAAACTTCTTCACACAAATATCCAAGAGTCTCTAGAGTGGCTTGTTTTACATGAACCGGAACCTGATGAATACTTGATAAAAGAGAACCAATAAGCTCGGGCCATTGCTTCTGTGGGAGCTCTATACCAGCAACTTTAGCAATGACTTGCGATGTAGTCGATCGGGCTTCATAGACAGGAGAAGTGAGTGTCTGCAACAAACATGCCTTTATCTGCGTCTTAACACCCACGTCTAGTGATAACCATCTTTGAACAAGTTCAAACTTTCTATGTTGTTCTTTTGCATCCAATGCGTTCTTAAGAATTAAACCAGCCAATTTACGACTGTCAACAGGCTTCTCCTCACTAGCAAGTTCTCCGGAGAGAGCCAACAAAAAACCAGCTAGGTTTTGCTCCTGAAACTGCTTTAAACTTTCTTCTGCTTGCTTCCGAACAGATCCATCAACAGATTGTGCATTCAACAAAACCTGTGTAACCTCATTTGCCATATTTCCTTGGAAAACACTCTTCTAATCAACCTGTTTAATCACAAAATAAAACAGATGAGTTTAGACAATGAAACTAGTATGCATATGCAAAGTAAAAAACCTTTAGAAGAAACATAACAAAAACAACTGGAAAAAATGACATATGCTGGAATCCTAAAGTTCAAGGTTTAAACTTTACTCTATAGCAACTAATCAATATGAACCCTCTAGTACAGCAATCAGATGCCATAGAGGCCACGGACACAAATAAAGTAAATATGAAAAACTAAACTTAGGGAAGCCTATTAAACATGGGTATCAGGTTCCAAAAATACTAGTTTTGAAGAAAAAGGTATCATCACTATACAGTCACACTATCATTCCTAACAAGTAAAACCTATAACCAAAGGACTGTTCCGTCACAAAAGCAACAACCAATGACTTATTAAACATATCCAAATTATGCATACCAAAGAAAATTAAACTTTAAGATAAAAGTATTCAAAATTGAAAATAGAAACACACAAAAAAGTTCTGCAAAACAAAGCTGTAACTCTTCAAAAATCAGAACTTCATTGCTCAAAGCAAGCTCTGGACAAATCACTAGTCCCAAAATCACATGTTCAAACAAACAAACAAATTGCTGGTTAAAAGAGCAAAATTTGACACTCAATTTCTATCAAATAAACAAATTGTACGACAAAAAGACTCATGAGATTTGTGTTGAAAAAGAATTAGGAACAAATTGTCAAAACACCAACCTGTATTTGATCAATTGATCTAGAATTATGTATACAATAAAAAGACATCACATATATTAAAGAGTATACCAATATACAAACATCTAAAGAAAATACAAACAGGAAGAAAGCTAGATTGTGAGCAATAGGCTGGGCCACACAATAAAAAAAAAAAAAAAAAAAAAAAAAAAAAAAAAAAACCATGCAAAGAATCACGTTAAAAGCAGGATACTACACTCTAATACCAAAACATGGTTTCTCAGTAAACTGAAATTCTGAAACATCTTTGATTTATAAACTCAACGTGTTTTGCTTATGTTTTTATTTCTTCTTATAATATGAGTGTGTTCGGGGGTGTTTAGTTTAACCTTATTTTTAGGCTTAAGAGGTTATAAAACTTTATTAGGTTATAAGAGCTCATAAGTTTAAACATAAGCCAAACAAATGGGATTATTAAACATAAGCTAATAAGCTCAAAAATAAGCTTATACAACGTGTTTTGCTTATGTTTTTATTTCTTCTTATAATATGAGTGTGTTCGGGGGTGTTTAGTTTAACCTTATTTTTAGGCTTAAGAGGTTATAAAACTTTATTAGGTTATAAGAGCTCATAAGTTTAAACATAAGCCAAACAAATGGGATTATTAAACATAAGCTAATAAGCTCAAAAATAAGCTTATACAAAGACCCCCTTAATCCATTGGCATAGTTCATTGATTGGAGGCAAATTTACTCGTTTAACCAATAAGTTCTTTTAGTCATCACTGATGACACGAAAACCAAGCAACTGAGCCCTAAATACAAAACCTGGTTATCGCGTGTACCAAAAAACAGTAAAGCAGTCAATATCAAGATACAAAAATACATCAGTTTAACTAATACAATACTACCTAATAATAATAAGTAACACCTATTCTGGGCATCATTCAACCAAAAAATAAATTATAAATTTTTGAGAAAAACTAAAAGCTATACAAATTGAATCTACATAAATTACAGATCTATACACATCGCAGCTGAAACAGTTATTCATAATAGTAACAATAACTATGTTATAACGGTCAATCATCAATTTTTTGACTAGATTGTAACCAAAAACATGCTCTTCTAATAAACTGAAAGTCTAAAACATCTTTGATTTATAACTTCAACATGTGTTGGGGGGTGTTTGTTTAAGCTTATTTTTGGCTATATACTACACTCAAATACAATAAACATGAATTTTCAGTAAACTGAAACATCTGTGATAAAACCCCTATGACTGCATATATATTACAGTAGCTCTCAATATATTATGCTAAATAAAACCTAAAGTGTTTTTAATCATCTTAATATTTTGACTCTTACAATCTGAGTGCGCTAACTAAATGACACACTCTTCGCTCTTTAAAAACAAATGGTCTCAGATGTTAAAACATCTAAATCAAGTACTCAAATTCCGTTATTTTCAATGTCAAATTTACTTGATTAAATACGTTTTGGATGACAAATTCACAATTTCAGCTTGAATATCTGTCAAAAAAAAGCTTTTAACTTCACAATGACTTATTCCACATCCACCTAAAAATACTTCTACAGCTATTTTCTTTCCCGAAACATAGCCTATAAATGTCAAAATTACTCGATTGATATGTTTTGGATGACAAATTCGCAATTTCAGCGTTAATATCTAACAAATATAAATAACTTCACAAAGCCATGAGCTAACTCATCGACATCATCCAACTTATTGCTATAAATACTTCTACCGCTCATTTTCTTTCCCCAAACTTAACCTAAGTTCAAAACCACAATTTACACAAACTTGCTAATTTAACTGATTAAGTTGTTATAATCATATAAACACCAATAGAATAAACCATAAAAAAACCTGTGTATCACATATTACTAAAATCAGTTAAATATATAACAATTAAACAAATTAATCATACCTAACAACTAGCACACATTAT
Organism: Artemisia tridentata subsp. tridentata; assembly: GCA_021014915.2. Taxonomy (NCBI): domain Eukaryota; kingdom Viridiplantae; phylum Streptophyta; class Magnoliopsida; order Asterales; family Asteraceae; genus Artemisia; species Artemisia tridentata. Next base: position 144,116,692 of record CP139509.1, read on the forward strand.
AGAGATCATTCAACAACGTCATCCAACGCTCATTTTCTTTCGCTAAATGTAACCTAATTTCACAACCACAATTTACACTTTCAAACAAACCGTAAAAACAAAACCTACTTCTGACACGTTCATAAAATACTCAAATCACTTTAAATTACACAAATTTAACAAATAAAATCAATCATACCTAATAACTAACACAAATTCTAAAGATCATTCAACGACATCATCCACCGTCCTCTAAAACTACTTCTACCGCTCGTTTCCTTTCGCTAAACTTAACGTAATTTCACAATCACAATCTACACTTTCAAACAAACCGCAAAAACAAAACCTACTCATCACACGTTCGTAAAACACTAAAATGACTTCAAATTAACACAGATTCAAGAGATCATTCAACGACGTCATCCAACGTCGGCTATAAATACTTCTACCGCTCGTTTCCTTTGACTAAACTTCACAACCACTTCTCGCGCGATCATAAAATACTAAAATCACTTTGAAACAATCCTTAAAAACAAAACCTACTTATCAAGCGTTCGTAAAACACTACAATTACTTCAAATTACATCAAATTCAACAAATCTAATCAATCATACCTAACAAATCACGGATCTAAATAAATCGCTAATGAAACAGTTACAACGGTCAACAATCAACTGGTTGACTAGATCGGAACTAATAATAACTAACTGACTATATGACGTAATAAAAACTGAGATTAAAATTAAAATTAAAGTATGAATAGTTAAATTTTAAATAAAATTAAGATGAATTACCAGAGCAATTAAAAATCAAGGACGAAAAACGGCGGTTATTATTTGAAACCCTAGCAGAGAGAAAGAGAAAGAGGACTGAAATAACAACAGTACTACAGATGCATATCAATTATTTCAAAATTATTTTATTATTTTAGATTATCTTTTGGGCCTATGGTATAACTTGCAAGTTTAACTTTGCTTTATTAAAATTGTTGTCTACTTTTTCAACAAATTCATATTTAGATGACTTTTTGTTAGCATAGTTGTAAAGGAACCGAGCCTGTTCATATTCGTTCATTTAATTTTAATTGGACAAATAAATAGATATAAATGGTTAAACGGATGAATTTTCTTGTTCATGTTCGTTTATTAAGAAAATGAGTTGTTCATGTTCGTTTATGTTCGTTCATTAAGACACTAAACGAACATAAATGGTCGAACATAAATTAAAATAAACAAAGAAACATAAACTTTATTAAATTCTGCACAATATATTGTTTTATAAGTGTTATTTTGTTTAAAAAAACCAATTTTAAAATTATACAATTAAAAGATATGATATACGAATATAAATAAATAAATGAATATAAACAAACGTTAAAGAACACATAATCAGACGTTCACGAACATAAATGAACGGACGCGACTTTTGTTCACGTTCGTTCATTTAACTAAACGAACGTAAAATGTTGTTTATGTTCATTCATTTAATAAATAAACGAACATAAACGAACTTTTTACCGAACGGTTCATGAAATGTTCACTGAACGTTCAGTTCATTTGCAACTATATTTGTGAGAGGATTAGAGTTTCAATTAGAGAAATGATACATGAACCTAAAAGTGGACCTAAAAACATGTGGCATGATCTTGATGGGTTGTAAAATAATTGGGTCCCTGAATGCAACTATCAGGAACAATTAGGTCTACTTTTAGGTACATGTATCATTTCTCTTTAAATTAAAGTGTTATTGATAAGCATTAGGCGACTCAAGGGTTTGGTACTTTGGAGTCTAATGGTATTTTATGTTGTGTGATAGTGTGTTTTTACTCAAATTATTATAAGTTTCTAGGATATGTGGGATGGGTTTGTGATGTGTTATTATAAGATGATTGGTTGTCTTTTAAAAGAAAATAAGTGGCAAGTCGTTTAAAGAGTATTTGTGGCAAAATCTTTAGTCTTTGAATTGTCATGTATCTCATGTTTGATTTGATCAATTTAATTAACTAATCGTGTGAAACAGATGAAAGTGTAACTGATTAAGTGAGTTAGTCGCATGGCCCCATAATTAAAATAATTGCTTTTGAGATGTGATGTATATAACTATACAACCAGGTGCACAGCTTCGATGATTTTGTTTTTCGCATTCAAAATTAGATTATCGTCTTGATATTTTAAAATGATTGAGTACAAGTATTTTTACGCCAAAAAGAAATCACAAAAAGAAATTAGTTCAAAATAGTAATCCTGTTTAAAATGGTTATAAATTATTTCGCTCAAGTTAATTGGTTTGGTATGTAAAAATCATAAACCAATTTTAAATTAACTTGAACCTTTGATTAAACAAAAATTGTGGAACCGACTTAAGCCGTTTGAATCAGGTTAAACACTTGTTTTAAAATCAACTTCAACTTAATCATCTTGGAAAGACCGTACATTCCTATTACAATAAACTATTGTGTAGCGTTTCCAGCTCGTGTGAGGCGAGCAAGAGTTGGAAAAAGAGCACAATTGACCAATTGCATCTATAAAAACTAAATAAGAGTAAATGTACAATTTTTCTGAACCAGGTGTATTTAGAAAAAATTCAAAATTTTATACAAAAATTAGCACTATGTTGTAAAAATCTATGGATATTCCGTGATCCCCTAAGGCCAACCTTGGTGGCTATAGCCGGAAGACTAGGTGGAAACCCCAAAGGGTTAACTGAGCTTCAAAGAATGGGTGTAGGGTGTTGGTTTCTTGTGGTGCGTGTGTTCCCATAACAGGGTATAGATAATCAATGAGTATCGGATATCACATGAAATCGTGTTATCACTTTCCAATAGAAACTATTCGACCCTATGCCTGGGTTACACGAATATCTCTATGGGATAAGACCAAGTGGTGTTCTTGTTTTAGGCACAAATCAAGAACCTGTTCGCATTCAAGTGTTTAGGGTTTGTATGTTGTATATCCATGCAGTTATGTTATGATCTCTATTTATAATAGAGATTACTCAAACCCTAGCCCATGAAATTATGAGTGATTAACGGCCCATTAATCATACCATAATAGCAGGGATCAGTGGTTAAACGAGCAGCACTAACTTCCAGCAGTACTAACTTATGCCCAGCAGTACTAACTTTAGTACTAGCAGTAGTAACATTAGTACTAGCAGCATTAACTCCGTGAAGGATTAAACCTTCTGATGAGTTACTCCAAACCACTATTAGAGTCAGGGTAGTCAGGGACCTGATGGGTGTACACTCCGTACCTCCAAGCCCATTACCAGGTGTGAACTGATCCCTCAAGTGCACTAAATTTTCCAACAATCCTCCCCAAATTTAGTTCACTTCCTTTGCATGAAAAATAAACATTAAACAAAACATGTGCATAAATGAAAATATCTTGAAGATTGAATTCACATCTTAGTACATTACACGTTCAAATATTCGAGAATCAGGGTGTTCTAAGAATTGAACCCTTCAACCCATTTGAATACCTGAAGATAAAATACACACAAGTTTTCAAACACTTAAATGCTCATGACACTAAATAAGCCATGTGTCCATATCCAATTCATAAATGTTGTAAAAGCTAAAAGTCCATAGCTCCCTGAAGCGGTAAAACTTCAACATTCACATAGGTGGTTCCTCTTTATTTATGCTCCTGCTTAGCACTTTTTCAAAGAAATTAACCATTGAGAAGTAAAGACTTCATCCTCTTTTCCAGCAGGTTCCGAGCACAATCTTAGGATGATTATAAAACATGTGCTCCAGTCTACTAAATGTTCAGCTTTCCACATTGAACTCAACTCCCAAGTTTCCTCAGGAGGGAGTTGGGTGTCTTAGCATTCAGTGACTAAGTTAGAATTTAAACTCATCCCTTTAGCAGACTTTAAAACCAAGTCTCTAGCCAAACCCTTCGTCAAGTGATCAGCTAAATTTTGTTGAGATCTAAAAAACTCTATAGATACCACCCCATTCATGATAAGCTCACGAATCATGCTATGCCTGACACCTAAGTGTCTAGACTTCCCATTGTACATCTGGCTATAAGCTTTAGCCAATGTAGCAGCACTATCACAACGGATAGAAATAAGTGTTATAGGTTTAGGCCACAATGGAATCTCAAGAAGCAAGTTTCTCAACCATTCAGCTTCTTTACCAGCAGCTGCTAAAGCCACAAATTCATATTCCATTGTTGAACTGGTGATGCAAGTTTGCTTCTTGGATGCCTAAAAAATTACACCTCCACCAAGTAGGAATACCCAGCCACTGGTAGACGAATTGTCTTCAGTGTTACTGATCTAACTTGCATCAGTGTATCCTTCTAATACTGAAGGATAACCAGTATATGAGAGACTATAATCCATAGTTTTCTTCAAATACTTCAGTACCCTCTGAACTGCTTGCCAGTGATGAGCACTAGGGTTACTAGTATACCTGCTCAGTTTACCCACTACAAAAGCAATATCAGGTCTTGTACAAGTCATGGCATACATCAGGCAGCCAATCACCCTAAAATACTCAAGTTGAGATACAGCCTTACCAGTATTAGGCATCAGCTTCTCACTTGTATCCATAGGAGTACTCACTGGAGTACAATTAAAGTTATTAAATTTCCTCAACACCTTCTCAATGTAATGAGACTGAGAGATAGAAATTTTGTTACTTTCATGTTTAATCCTTATACCAAGGATAACATCAGCCTCCCCCATGTCCTTCATGGAGAACCTTGATGAAAAAAATTCCTTTGTCATGTCAACCTGATTTTGGTCAGTGACAAAGATCAGCATGTCATCAACATATAGGCAAATGATGACTCCTTTACCAGATTCATCAAATTTGCTATATACACATTTGTCAGCTTGATTAAGAAGATAACCATTTGACAAAACCACTTCATCAAATTTTTGATGCCATTGCTTAGGTGCCTGTTTTAGTCCATACAGAGACTTAATCAGTTTACACACCTTGTTTTCATTTCCAGGCATGATGAAGCCCTGAGGTTGGTTCATATAAACCTCCTCATCTAAGTCACCATTCAAGAAAGTTGTCTTCACATCCATCTGATGTATAATCAGATTGTGAATTGATGCTAAAGCAATCAGCAATCTTATGGTACTGATACGTGCCACAGGGGCATAAGTATCAAAGTAGTATATCCCTAACTTTTGTTTAAAGCCCTGAATGACTAGTCTAGCCTTGAACTTTTTAATAGTTCCATCTACCTTCATTTTTTTGAAAATCCATTTGCAACCTAGAGGTTTGCAACCAAGTGGTAAATCAACCAACACCCAAGTGTTGTTGCCCATGATGGAATCCATTTCATCATTAATTGCTTCTTTTCAGAAAGCAACATCCTGGGACTTCATTTCTTCATCAAATGTTTTGGGACCACCTTCAACAACGAAGCAATATGAGTATTGGTCAGAGACCTCATACCTTGTCCCTTCAATTAAATATAATTGAAACTCATGTCCAAATGACTTTGGAGTCCTGATCCTTTTGCTCTTTCTGAGCTCAGATTCAGGTTGTTGTACCACAACCTCATCAGGGACCTCACCAGAGACCTCTGAAACACGAATAACATTAGTTCCATTTGGAATCCTTTGACTTGGTCTAGGGACTGATGAGAACCTATTCTCATAAAAGATTGCATCCCTTGATTCAATTATTGAGTTAATTGAAATAGACTCATTAGTTTCAATAACATAGAACCTATATGCCTTGGAATGCTCAACATATCCAACAAAGATGCATTCATTGCCTCTTTCACCCAAAGTTTTCTGCTTTGGATCAGGGAGTCTTACAACAGCCCTACAACCACAAACCCTGAGAAAGTTCAGGTTGGGTTTTCTTTTAGTCCAGAGTTCATAAGGGGTAACCTTGTTCCTTTTATTGGGAACCATATTTAATAAATAGCTAGCTGTTAACATAACTTCACCCCAGAACCCTTGACTCAGCCCTGAATAGGACAACATGAAATTAACCATCTCCTTTAGTACCCTGTTTTTCCTTTCAAATATACCATTTTGATGAGGAGTACATGGAGTAGTCGTTTCATGGATTATACCAACAGACTAAAAATACAGAGTATCCATGTACTCACCTCCCCTATCAGTCCTTAATCTTTTGATCAGGGAACCTTGTTGCAATTCAACTTTAGTTTTAAATACTTTGAATTTATCTAATGCTTCATCCTTAGTATGTAACATATAGACATAACAAAACCTAGAAGCATCATCAATAAATGTCACAAAGTACTTCTTATTCCCCAATGAGGGAGTAGCATGTAAATCACACAGGTCACTATGAATTAGCTCCAAAACTTCAGTTTCACGTTTTACACTTTGAAAAGGTTTCTTAGTTATTTTGGTCATCATGCAAGTTTTACACTTTTCAATGTCCATATCAAATGTTGGGATTAACCCATCCTTAGACATATCTCGCATTCTCTTAAAGTGTACATGGCCAAGTCTAGCATGCCATAGGGTTGAATCATTTAGTTTAAAGGTCGACATAAAGGCTGAATTAACAATATCATTAACAATATTAAGCCTGAACATTTGATTACACAAATAGCCAAAACCAATAAACACACCATGTTTAGACAAAACAAACTTATCAAATTCAATAACTTGTTTATAACCACAATTATTCAAAACACTACTAGAAACCAAATTCTTTCTAATATTAGGAACATGTAAAACATTAAACAAAGAAACAATCTTTCCAGAACTAAATCTTAAATCCACACATCCTCTTCCATGCACCAGGGCTGTTGACTCATTTCCCATATGAAGAATAGAATCATCATTCAGTGACTCATAGGTCTTGAACCAGCTTCTATCTTTACACACATGGATTGTTGCACCAGAGTCAACCCACCACGCAACATCATCATCCTGCACAAAGTATGCCTCAGATATATATGTAACATAATAAATCTGAAAAGACTTATTAAATATATTCTGACCTTTCAGAGAATTGGTATTACCATTCCCTGATCCACTTGCGCCTGATCCATTGGCTTTGTTGCCAACTTTAACACCCTTGCAATCCTTTCTGAAGTGTCTAGTTTTCCCACACTTCCAACAAGTAGCTTTTGGCTTCTTGTTAAGATCAGCTTTGGTGTTATCCTGATGTTTACGTTTGCCCTTGTTGTCATTGTACCTGGTGGAGTTGTTATGCTCCACCATATTGACAACTGATGGACCAGTAGCATTGTTACTCTTTGGCTTGTCACTGTCTTGCACTCTGAGTGATTCCTCAATGCGCAAATGACTGCCCAACTCAACAAGAGTTAATTCCTCCTTCTTATGTTTCAAAGAATGCTTGAAATATTTCCAAGAATGAGGGAGTTTATCAATGACACAAAGAGACTGAAATAGTCTCATCCATGTTCACTTTGTGTTGTGTGAATCTACCAAGTATACTAAGAAGTTCATTGTATTGTTCCATGACAGGTCTAGAATCGACCATTTTGTAATTGTTAAAATTACTTACAAGGAACTTCTTACTTGATGCATCCTCAGCCATATATTTAGCTTTCAAGGATTCCCATAGTTCTTTAGCTGATTCAACATTTTGATAAATATCAAACAAAGGATCAGACATACCATTGAGGATTAAACCTCTGCAAATGTAGTCGTCATTCTCCCACTTGTTCCTTCTCCTCATGTCTTCCATAGTAGCATCATCCCCATCATCTCATGTCTTCCACAGTAGCATCATCCCCATCATCAGAAATAGGAGTGCTCAGACCATACACCACACTCATGTTTGACAACAAGAAGTGCATATTCTTTTGCCATCTTCTGAAATCGACACCTTCAAACTTTTCTAGTTTGGAAAAGTTAGCAGCCATATGCTTCATAGCAGCAGCCATTGATTATCACTAAATAGTTTCTATTGATTGTTGGTTTCTTGTGTTGCGTGTGATCCCAGAACAGGGTATAGATAATCAATGAGTACCGGATATCACTTGAAATCGTGTTATCACTTTACAATAGAAACTATTCGACCTTATGCCTGGGTTACACGAATATCTCTATGGGATAAGACCAAGTTGTTGGGAATTAAATATTCTGAAGTTAGAGTATTAGAATTTACTCTAAGTCGAAGGTACTGCTAGTTCATGATCAAGGTACTGCTAGTACATGAAGGTACTGCTAGAGCAAGAAGGTACTGCTAGTTCAAGTTGAAGGTACTGCTAGTTGTATAAGGTACTGCTGATCAGTGACTCATAGGATAAGATCAAGAAGATATTTATTGTATTTTGGTCAAACATATACGGTAGATAATATCTTACTCCATGTGCTTAGTTAACAAGTTGTGTACATAGATACATGTTGTATCTTATGTACTGACACCAATATGCATAAGTTAAACAAGTAAGTCGGTCAAGACTTTTAGCAAATTTGTAAAGATCTCTTGCAACTATAAAAGAGATCTTAGACTTGGATTTTAAAAAAAAAAAAAAAAATAGACACACATGCATAACATAGACTCATAACTGTTAAGACATAGAACAAACACAAATCACAAGTTGTAACATAAGATTCAAGGTTTTGTAACCCTAGTGAAAAACTCAAGATCACTCGTATTATTTGGAATAATATTGAATCGTTTAGTGAAATACTTTCTTTGTTCATTGTCAAGTAACAAATATAATTCTTCCATTTCCATAACATACATAACCTTCTAAGTGTGGTTAAGTAAATTCCGCGTGCTTAATCATATTAAGTCAATATATCTTATACACAAAGACACAAGGTTTAACCACCTTAACCGTGTATCAAACAGAAGAGGACCTCCACAGTTGGTATCAGAGCTAGAGGTTGATATATTTGAATTAGAAGAAACAGAAATGGAAGCTCATGATGTTCAAACAAATGTTGCTGCAAAGTTGCCCATAATCAAACCCAATGAGTTTGAGTTATGGAGGATGAGAATTGAGCAATATTTCATGGTCCAAGATTATACTCTTTGGGATATAATTATATATGGTGATTCCTTTTCACCAAGCTACTCAGAGGTTGTTCTAGAAGGTAAAACAAGTAGAAAAAGAAATACTGGACCAGTGTCAAATGAAGAGAAGATACTGAAGAGAAATGATCAGAAAGCAAGAAATTTGCTGCTTATGACCATTCCTGGTGAGCAGATGCTATCATTCAACAAGTATCTTGATGCAAAAACTCTTTTTGAAGAGATTTGTGCATATTTTGGTGGTAATGAAACTACCAAAAAGACACAGAAGACACTACTAAAGCAACAATTTGAAAACTTTACTGCTTTTAGTAATGAGTCTCTTGATAAGCTATTCTCAAGATTACATAAGCTTGTCAGTCAGTTAGCTGTGTTGGGTGTTGAGACAGAGAAGGAAGATCTCAACATGAAGTTTTTAAGAAGTCTACCTGATGAGTTCCACACTCATGTTATTGTCTGGATGAACAAACCAGACATTGAAACAATGAAGCTCAATGATTTGTACAACAACTTCAAAATTGTTGAACAAAGTCTTAGAAAGTCTGGAACTTATGGTACTAGTTCTGGAAACGTGGCACTCTTGTCAGTTCCTAGTATTAGTAAGAATGAAGAGGTAGATGAAGGTGAAAGTGCTCCTTCTACAAGTTCTCACAAGGATGTTGCTGGTCTTGGAGATTCAACATTCTATGCTTTCATTACCAGTCAATCTAATGGCTCTCCTCTCAACCATGAAGACCTTGAGCAGGTAGATGGTGATGATTTGGAAGCTATGGATATTAAATGGCAGGTTGCTTTGCTTAGCATGAGGGCTAAGAAGTATTGGCAAAGAACTGGGAAGCAGATTACCATAAATGGTAATGATACTGCTGGGTTTGATAAGAAGAAAGTAGAGTGTTTCAACTGTCATAGGTTAGGACACTTTGCTAAGGAGTGTAGAAGCCCAAGAAAGCAGGAGAACAGAAACACATGGTATAAGCAAGATAGGAAAAAGGAAGTTACTGTTGAAGAGCCAAAGGCTATGTTGGCTATTGATGGTATTGGTTATGATTGGAGCTCTATGACTATTGAAGAGGATGCACCACCAAATGCTGCTCTTTTGGCCAATGAATTTGCTCTAATGGCTCATTCTGATTCAGAGGTAAACAATATTACATCTTGTACTGAATCATGTCCTAATCTTAAAGCTTATGAAGACCTTAATAGAAGATTTGAAGCTCATAAACAAGAGCTGCTTGATTCTTTGTTTAATTTGGCTAATCACAAAAGAGGTCTAGGTGTTTTAGAAAAACAAGTTTTACATTTTAAAAATAATGAAATTCATTTTGCTGATGACATCAATATACTAAAAAATGACATTAAGATCAGAGATGAGTGTATTGTTGAGTTGAATGAATCATTAGCTAAACATAAGAATGAAAGAGAAAATGTAAAGGTTTCTGTGGATGTTTTAGCACATTCCTCAGAAGGATTCAATAGACTTTGGGAAGCCCAAGTTATTGATAAAGTTAATTCTGGTGTTGGATTTAAGTCTGTACCCCCACCATACAGAGGTGTTCATTCACCTCCAGGTATTGATTTAGCACACACAGGGTTACCTGAGTTTCAAGAACCAATCATGGAATATGGTTCTAAGGTCACTAAATCTCCAAAGATAGAGAAGGTAAGTAAAAGTTTAGATAAAACTTTATCTTATCAGGACAAGGTGTCCTTTGTTAAGAAAGGAGATGCTATAGTTGTTGAAGATTGTACAACTGATAGTGATAGTGAAGAACAACAGGTTATGTCTAAACCTGTATTGGTTAAGAAAGTAGGAACAAGTCTTCCTAAGATAGTCAATCACAACACTAACAGGCCTAAGTCAAATGTTAAGACAGTTAGGAAACCAGTTAGATATTGTGAACAATATAGAACTACAAAACAAGCCCAGAGGTAACCAAAGGAATTGGAACAACCTCAAGTCTAACCAATTAGGTGATGACTTTGCATTTTACAATAAAGCTTGTTATACATGTGGTAGTTTTGACCATCTTGCAGCTTTCTGCAACCAAAGGGTAACTGGGTATGAAAACAATAGGGTGAACTACAAAAGGCAAACTTCTCAAACTCTTTTTCACTCTAATACTCATAGAATTAAACCCAGAACAGTCTCAAACAAGTCTGGACCCAAAGGTCCTGTTAGACAAAAAGGTCCTGTTAACAAGGTACTGCCAGAACAAATTAAAGGTACTGGTAAATATAAAGGTACTGTTAGACCTTTGATGACTGTTAACCCAAAATCAACAGCTAAAGATGCAAAAACAACTTTCAAACATGCATCTAAAACTGTTCTAAGGCCCATTCAATCAAAAGCAGTTGTCCACAAACAAATTTGGAGACCAAAGGGCGTGACTTCAAAGTTAGCAGACTCTGCTGAACATGTTACTCACTCTGCTGCTAAGGGTAATAGGGCAAATGCTGTTAAGGCCTCAGCATGTTGGATTCAAAAATCCAATGTTGCATCAACAGTCCTTAAAAGATTAAACTATATTGATGCAAGAGGCAGATTCAAGTCAGTAATGGCTTGGATCCCCAAAGAAAACTAACTTTCTTATTTGTGTGCAGGGACATTCTATTGATCATCAAGATCAAGGATACTCAGATAGTGGATGTTCCAATCACATGACAGGCAACATGTCTTATCTTTCAGATTTTCAAGAATTCAATGGAGGATATGTTACCTTTGGAGGTGGTTTTCGTGGCAAAATTTCTGGTAAAGGTACTATTAAAACCGGAAATTTAGATTTTGAAAATGTGTACTATGTACAAGAGTTAAAGTATAATCTTTTTAGTGTCTCACAAATGTGTGACAAAAAGAATAATGTCCTTTTTACTGACACTGAATGTCTTGTTCTATCTAAGGATTTTAAGATGCCTGATGAAAATCAAGTACTTCTTAGAATTCCTAGAAAGGCCAATATGTATAGTGTTGATATGAAGAACATCATTCCTAAAGAAGATTTAACTTGTCTTGTATCAAAGGCCACATTGGATGAATCAATGCTATGGCATAGAAGGCTTGGTCATATTAACTTCAAAACCATAAATAAAATTGTTAAGAATGGTTTGGTAAGAGGTTTACCTCACAAAAGATTTGAAAATGATCAAACATGCATTGCTTGTCTAAAAGGCAAACAACACAAAGCCACTTGTAAGCCCAAAATTTTTAACTCTATCAATCAGTCATTGTTTATGCTGCATATGGACTTATTTGGACCAGTTTCAGTAAGAAGTATACAACATAAAAAATATTGTCTTGTTATAACTGATGACTATAGCAGATTTACATGGGTTTTCTTTTTAGCCACTAAGGATGAGACATCAAGCATTCTTAAGGAATTCATTACACTGATAGAAAACCAAGTAAGCAAGAAAGTCAAAGTCATTAGGAGTGATAATGGGACAGAGTTTAGAAATAGAGTTATGGATGATTTCTGCAAAGAAAAAGGTATTAGGAGAGAATATAGTGTTGCTAGAACACCACAACAGAATGGAGTGGTTGAAAGAAAGAATAGAACACTAATTGAAGCTGCTAGAACAATGTTAGCTGATTCTAAGCTACCTATAATCTTTTGGGCAGAGGCAATTAACACTGCTTGCTATGTTCAAAATAGAGTTTTAGTTGTACAGCCTCACAATAAGACATCATATGAACTCTTTAATGGTAGAACTCCTGCAATAGGATTTCTTAGACCTTTTGGATGTCATGTGACAATTCTCAATACCTTAGACCATTTAGGAAAATTTGATGGTAAAGCAGATGAAGGTTTCTTAGTTGGATATTCTCTTGTTAGCAAAGCTTTTAGAGTTTACAACTTAAGAACTGAGAAAGTTCAAGAAGAACTACATGTGGAGTTTCAGGAAAACAAATCCAATGTAGTAGGTCAAGGACCAAAATGGATATTTGATCTTGATTATCTAACAAACTCTATGAATTATTTACCTGTTGTTGCAGAAACTAATAATTTTTCAGGTTCACAAGCAACAAATGAGGTGGAGTTAGATAAAGATCAATCTGATGTCATTATGCCATTGTGGTCAAGTTCCAGTGTGGATTTAGCTTCAAACAATGATGAATCTTCTTCTGGTAAAGCAAAAGAGGATGTTGAGGCTCAAAGAAAAGATGTTGGAACAGAGGAACAACTCAATATGTTGAATATTGAAAGTACTGCTGAGACAGAGCAAGGTACTGTTAGTACTTCTCAAGGTACTGGTAGTTCATTTGAAGGAACTGTTAGTTCAGTTGAAGGTCCTGCTGGTCCTTCACACTCAAAAGATGCAGAATTCCAAGAAGATGAAGTGGATTTGACTAATCTTTCATCATCTTATCATGTTCCTACTACACCACACACAAGAATTCACAAAGTTCATTCCCTAGATAATGTGATAGGAGATATACAATCTGGTGTGAAGACAAGAAGACAATTGGTCTCTTCAGACCAACAAGGGATTCTTGATGCCCTTTATGCTTCAAAACAACATGAACTTTCAAACTCATGTTTATTTGTATGTTTTCTCTCTCAAAAGGAACCAAAGAATATTCTTACAGCCCTAGATGATTCAAGCTGGGTAGAGGCTATGCAAGAAGAGCTTCTTCAGTTCAAGATTCAAAAGGTTTGGGTGCTAGCTGATTTACCTACAGGTGAGAAGCTAATTGGCACTAGATGGGTTTTTAAGAACAAAAGGGATGACAGAGGAATTGTGATCAAGAATAAGGCTAGACTAGTAGCACAAGGGTACACACAAGAAGAAGGAATAGATTATGATGAAGTTTATGCTCCAGTAGCAAGGATTGAGGCAATTAGGCTGTTTCTAGCTTATGCTTCATTTTTAGGCTTCACAGTCTACCAAATGGATGTCAAAAGCGCATTTTTATATGGTGAAATTGAAAGAGAGGTGTATGTTTCACAACCTCCTGGCTTCATTGATCCATTACATACAAACAAAGTGTACAGAGTAGTGAAAGCTCTCTATGGTCTTCATCAGGCACCAAGAGCTTGGTATGCAACACTTGCTTCCTACTTATTAGAAAATGGATTTCAAAGAGGAAAGATTGATCAGACACTTTTCATCAAACAGCACAAGAAGGATCTTCTGTTAGTGCAGGTGTATGTGGATGACATTATCTTTGGATCTACAAGGAAGGAAATGTGTTTAGAATTTGAGAAGCTTATGAAAGATAAGTTTCAGATGAGTTCTATGGGAGAACTTACATTCTTTTTGGGTTTGCAAGTTAAGCAATCATCTAAAGGCATATTTATTAGTCAAGACAAATATGTTGCAGAGATACTTAGAAAATTTCAATTTGCTGATTCAAAAATAGCAAGCACACCAATGGACTCAGAGAAGCACCTTCTGAAAGATGAAGATGGAGAAAATGTAGATGTACACAATTACAGATCTATGATAGGCTCTTTGATGTATCTTACATCATCTAGACCTGATATCATGTTTTCTGTTTGTGTCTGTGCAAGATTTCAAGTTACTCCAAAGGTTTCTCATTTAACTGCAGTCAAGAGAATTTTTAGATATCTTAAAGGTCAACCAAGGTTGGGTATATGGTATTCTAGAGAATCTCCTTTTGATTTGGTAGCATATTCGGATAGTGATTATGCTGGTGCTAGCTTAGACAGAAAGTCAACAACTGGAGGATGTCAATTCCTTGGGTGTAGACTTGTCTCATGGCAGTGTAAGAAGCAAACAAGTGTGGCAAATTCAACAACTGAAGCTGAATATATAGCTGCTGCAAGTTGCTCTAGTCAAGTTCTATGGCTTCAAAACCAACTCCTTGATTATGGGTACAATTTCTTAAACACTGTTATTTATATTGATAATAGTAGTACAATTTGTATTATTAAAAATCCGGTACAACACTCTAAAACAAAACACATTGAAATTAGGCATCACTTTATAAGAGATTGCAATGAGAAAAGATTAATTCAAGTTCTTAAAATTGCTTCAGAGCATAATTTTGCAGATCTGTTAACTAAAGCTTTTGATGTTTCAAGGTTTCAGTACTTAATAGCAAGTATTGGAATGCTTAATCTTTAAATTTTCAATACGATGTGTTTTTGTACATAAATTTTTTAAAAGTACTGCTGGATTTATAAGGTACTGCTATATCAAAATTTGAATTGTGTTATTCATACAGTTGTTTTATGACTATTCTAATGCAAGACAAGTACTTTGTACATTGTTCTTTTGGTTTTAGACTAACTATTTCAGGTATGAATATGTAAACACAAAGGATATTTCAAGTGAAATGGGAACAGCAGAATGCTTATCAAATTGCTGACCATAGTAGATTTATGATGGACTGAGTTTAGGAATTAAAACCTCCTTAAAACTTCTTTCTTGAAATCTAGTTATGATATTTCACAATTGAATTGATGACTTAGTTGATCAGATAGTAACTGATACAACTCACTTTCTATCATTTTATACTTTCAAGTATAATGAGTTAGTCTAAGGACATCTGATAGAAATAACAACTAGTAAAAGTGAATCTAACACTTGTGTTGGAGGTAACAATTGCTATGAGCTGGAAACCCTGTCAAGAAAATCTTTTGAATAGATTTATCTTTTCACAGGCAGTTAGTGATAACTGAAATACATTGGTTCTCACACAACCAGAGGTTATTTTTAAACCGAAATTTTGATTAGGTGTCTGTTACACACTTGATTTCTTCAAAATGGTTGGAAGTAGTATGATTTTTCAATTCTCAAAATCATGAACATACTACTAAGTTAAATGATTTCTTAAAAGGATTTTCAAGGATTCAGAAAAACCATTCATTTATGGACTATGAATCAAAATGTTCACTGATTCACCTCTCATAGGAGTTAACACACCTAGAAGTGATGAGGACAGCAACTTAAACTCTTAAGGAATTGATGGCTTCATGTACAATATTGTCTGAAAATAAGTTCAAACTGATAGATCAGGTGATATGAAGAGAAGTTCTTTAGTACATAGTGAGATCTTCCAAACAAGGGGAGGAAACAAAAGTTATTTGCTTCAGGGGAGGTTATAATCTCAGAGAAGGAAATAATTTCCCAGAAAAGGAAGAATAAACCAATATATGGAAGGAGAAGACAAGAGCATACAAGATGATGATATAGAGGTTGAAAATGATTAGAATAGATCAAATATCTAGAAGGGATGAAGCATTTCTAAAGGAGAAAGTTCTATCTAGATCAAACGAAGGAAAGTTTCAATTTCAGTTCATTATGTTTGTTTATCACTTGCAAAGGCATGCTGATAGATGATTTCACTTGTTGAAATCATTGCCTCTTACAATTCCTCCATCCAAGGAAATTGCACCATCTTTTGGTACAATGTTTTGAATTGCTGAAGTCAAAGAAGAACAAAGCAGATGAGTTCAGAATAGAAGAATAGTTCAGATTCATGAAGTGTTTGAAAGATCTTCACAAGTCCTCATTTAATTCAGAAAACATGTTTGAATTGATTCACATGTTTAGGGGAGGATTGTTGGGAATTAAATATTCTGAAGTTAGAGTATTAGAATTTACTCTAAGTCGAAGGTACTGCTAGTTCATGATCAAGGTACTGCTAGTACATGAAGGTACTGCTAGAGCAAGAAGGTACTGCTAGTTCAAGTTGAAGGTACTGCTAGTTGTATAAGGTATTGCTGATCAGTGACTCATAGGATAAGATCAAGAAGATATTTATTGTATTTTGGTCAAACATATACGGTAGATAATATCTTACTCCATGTGCTTAGTTAACAAGTTGTGTACATAGATACATGTTGTATCTTATGTACTGACACCAATATGCATAAGTTAAACAAGTAAGTCGGTCAAGACTTTTAGCAAATTTGTAAAGATCTCTTGCAACTATAAAAGAGATCTTAGACTTGGATTTTTAAAAAAAAAAAGATAGACACACATGCATAACATAGACTCATAACTGTTAAGACATAGAACAAACACAAATCACAAGTTGTAACATAAGATTCAAGGTTTTGTAACCCTAGTGAAAAACTCAAGATCACTCGTATTATTTGGAATAATATTGAATCGTTTAGTGAAATACTTTCTTTGTTCATTGTCAAGTAATAAATATAATTCTTCCATTTCCATAACATACATAACCTTCTAAGTGTGGTTAAGTAAATTCCGCGTGCTTAATCATATTAAGTCAATATATCTTATACACAAAGACACAAGGTTTAACCACCTTAACCGTGTATCAAACAGAAGAGGACCTCCACACAAGTGGTGTTCTTGTTTTGGGCACAAATCAAGAACCTGTTCGCTTTCAAGTGTTTAGGGTTTCTATGTTGTATATCCATGCAGTTATGTTATGATCTCTATTTATAATAGAGATTACTCAAACCCTAGCCCATGGAATTATGAGTGATTAACGACCCATTAATCATACCATAATAGTTTCCATAATAGCAGGGATCAGTGGTTAAACGAGCAGCACTAACTTCCAGCAGTACTAACTTATGCCCAACAGTACTAACTTTGCCCAGCAGTACTAACTTTAGTACTAGCAGTAGTAACATTAGTTCTAGCAGCATTAACTCCGTGAAGGATTAAACCTTCTGATGAGTTACTCCAAACCACTATTATAGTCAGGGTAGTCAAGGACCTGATGGGTATACACTCCGTACCTCCAAGCCCATTATCAGGTGTGAACTGATCCCTCAAGTGCACTAAATTTTCCAACATAGGGCTAATCATTGGACTATTTGCAATGGTTGTCGCTTGAGTCACTTAGGTCGAGAGGCTAAAAAGGTCAATTCCTGATAAGCATTCGAGCACTATGAGCATATTTTGGCAAGTGCCGCAATATGTGCTTGTTGGTGCTTCTGAAGTTTTTATGTTTGTTGGGCAGTTGGAATTTTTTAATAGCCATGCACCCGATGGGATCAAGAGTGTTGGAAGGTCATTATGTATGGCGTCGATTTCTTTGGGAAACTATGTTAGCAGCCTTCTTGTACATATAACATATGGTGATGATTATTACCGCGAAGGGAGATGAAGTTGGATGGATACCGGAGAATTTAAATGATGGTCATATGGAACGATTTTATTTCCTTATTGCGATATTGACTGTGTTTGATTTCGTACTGATGAAGCGAAAAGTGTACCGCTTTTAGGGGGTCATTTAAGCCATAAATCGTATTTATTTGATCAAATATTGCCCTAAATCGTTCCTTTTGTCATTTTAGGTACTTTGGAGAAGAAATCTGGAAAAGGAAGCATTTTGGACGTTTTTGGAGCATAAAAGTGAAGAAAACGACAAAGTCTCAAAATAATGCTAGAAAGTACCTTTGACGGCGTCAGGGATTGTTCCAGACGACGTCACGGCTTGGCAAAAAAGGTGGATATGAAAATTACTCATGATAAGCCAGAGAATTTTACAATGGAAAGTCTGACGGCGTCACCCTTTGAAGTGATCAAGGTCGTCACGGTTTAAGCTAAAGAGGGACGGCGTCAAGCTCATTTCTGACGGCGTCAAGCTTTGATAAGCCAGAGCTGATTTTGGAGGTCTAAAGAGGGACGGCGTCAGGAAGGCCATCCGGGAACCCTAGACACGGCGAGGTGACGGCGTCAAGATCTATAACGTGACGCCGTCAGCCCTTAAACTCTATATATAGTTTTGCAATTTTTTGTCATTAGTGTGCAACTTTGTGAGGAGAAACCCTAAGACGAATTTATGCCATTTTTAAGGGTTTTCATACCCTTGGATCTCCCATGTTTAATTGAAGATAAGTTATCGTTTAATCAATCAATATGTCTATGTGTTGTTTGATTATATCTTGTTCTTGTCTTTTGATTAACATGCTAGGCTAGATTTATCTTGTGTTTGCTTAGATCTAATGAAACCTAATTATTGATTATCGGTTATTAGTGTGTTATTGATTGTATTGGATGATTGTTCATCGATGTTAGGCTTAAGAAAACTGGCTAACTTCCTATTCGGTAACTTGCTTGAACGTCTTAAGAAACATGAACCAATGCGTACTAAGGTTTTTATGGTTGTATTTAATGCATGAGCGAATTCTAGTGATCCCATGTTAGGAGCTTCCTAGCCGGCTCGACATAGGAGTGAAGTAGAAGCTTATAGAGTTGGGGAAGTACGTACGCCACCCCACGATTGGTATTAAGGAATACACCCGTCATCCACGCAATTAATACACACTAATCAACCGGTAAAAGATAGTTAGGGAGTAAGAAAATCTAAGTAAACACATTTCTCTCCACATAAGTTTCACAACCCTTTTCATTTTCAGTTATTTTATTTTATTTGCATTTGTAGTTATTTGGGTTAGTTGACTAGCAACTAATTCCGCCCACTCCTTCAAACCCGAGATTTTACTTGCTTTCATAAAAAATATAAAAATACAAAAAGAATCTTCTCTCACCCTTAGACCTAATTAGAGTAGTTTTTCAATCCTAACGACACTATTCCCTGTGGAGAACGATCAATCCCCCGTACTTACCACTACACTATACTACATCGGTCAGGTACACTGCCTGGTGGGGTTGTAAGCCTCTTGAGATCCCTCGAGAGGTAAAACCTGTTGTAAGGTTGCAAAACCACGCATCAAGTACTATATGTTTATTGTGCTAAGAGGTACAAGTGTATGAGTGTCGAGGAAAATGGTAATGAGCCCAAGAAGGAACAAGTTTAATTCGTGAAGCATTTTGAAGTTGTTTAGTAATTTTAGTGAACTTGGTAATAAAAAAAATGTCCTATTTGATCATGTCTTGATATATATTCACTTATGATATGCTTTTTGTACGTTGCTTTACAAGCTCAATTTAGAAACTACGTAATAGTGGAGAAAATGTTTCCATTTATAAAGATGTTAATGATACAAATTGCTTTGCTGTTAAACATTTCAGTATATCACTCTGAAAAATATCACAAAATGGAAAAAGAAAATCTAATAAATACAAATTGGCAAGACTGAAGAATACTTGTACGTCTAATTTGAGAGAACTTATTCAATGGTCTACAGTCTTGTAAGTTTTATGTTCTCCGCGCAAATATATATCCTATCTCATCGAAAAATATCAAAAGATAAAAGGACGCCAAACTAAAATCACCTGGAATGGTTAGATTAATCTACTAATTTAGAGTACGACTAATAATTTAGATTTAAAAAAAAAAAAAAAAAAGGCTTACGACTAATTAGTTTGACACGCCTAAGTTGGTCAACTTAATAATTTGAAGGCCATTCATTATTCATTGACATATTTTCATGGAAAAGTACAACATTTGAATATTCGATCAATCTAGGTGACGAAGTAGAAGGTCAAACTCATTCTAACGACATTATACTTGATGCTCAAAGATCAAGCTCGACCATTACTCAGCTCCATTATCATTTATATTTCATATGTCGGCTTGTTTATCATTATTGATTAGTACGTATTTTGATTATGTGAAGGACCATTCTGGCCTTTTGGTATTTTTTGGGTTGTTTATGTAAACTTGAACTAGCCTGGGTATATATTTGAATTGCTCGGTCGTCTGGGTAGCCAGAACCGAATTATCTTCCTATTTTCTCTAGGTTTTCTCTACCGCCCTATCAAGGGTATCAAAGCCACTCCGATCTCCAGTCGGAACCTCTCGTTATCATGACAAACACTCGCAACCAGGATGTTGACAACACCCTCAAGAATCACGATAAGGCGATCACAGAGATCCAAGCAACTCTATCAGCGCTGTCTAAACAACAAGACGAGATCTTAAAGGCGGTGCGGGATAAATCGGTCCAGTCAAGCGGCGGTGGGTTTAGTTCGGTTCATCGTTCTCGGGCAGTGATGCGGACTCCAAGGGTCCCCGACCCTTGCGAATCGGGAAAGTTGAATTTCCTAAGTTCTCCGGTGAAGACGTGGAGGGTTGGGTCTACCGTTGCGAACACTTTTTCGCGATGGACGAGACTCCCGAAGAGATGAAACTTAGGTGTGCCGTTGTTCACTTGGAAGGGGATGCACTCCAATGGCACAGGGCTTTCATGAAAACACGTGGTGCTACCGTATCTGAAGTTTCGTGGGAAGATTATGTGAGATCTATTTTTGCCCGTTTTTCTAATGCTATGTTTGAGGATCCATTGGAAGAAATAGCCTCCCTCAATCAAACAGGTTCGCTTCAGGATCTCAACACTGCTTTTGATTCATTATTGAACAAGGTAACATTGAGTGAAACACAAGCTGTGAGCCTCTATCTTAAGGCTCTTAAGCCTGACATTAGGGGGCCGGTTAAGATGTTTAAACCGCGCACCTTGCACGAGGCATATGGGTTGGCTAAGACTCAAGCACTAAACAATGAGAATTTGGATGAAAAAATTAACAGAAGGAAGGGGGAAGTGGGAAACACAAGGAGTACCACCAATTCAAAGATTACACCTCCAACCAATGCTACCAAACTACCACTTTTACCGTCACCCAACCAAACCACTGCTACCGCCACTAAATTCACGGGGGGTGCACGTCGCCTCACGAGTAGAGAGTTGGAACAAAAACGAGCAAAAGGGGAATGTTTTTGGTGCACAGAGAAGTTTGTACCGGGTCATAAATGTACGCGAACTCGGGGTCAAGTTTACATGATCGAGTTGGAAGATGAGGACGACGTAAGGGTAGAAGAATCCGAACATGAGGAAGAAGAAAAGGAACACCAAATTTCTATACATGCATTAACGGGAATTCCGTCTTACTCTACCATGCGGGTACAAGGGTCGATGGGAAACCGTCAACTACACATCCTTATCGACCCTGGGTCGACTCACAATTTCATTGACAGTAGGCTGGCCAAACGACTCCATTGTCCGGTGGAGGATATCGCCCCTATCCAAGTGGGGGTAGCGTATGGAAAAAAACTTACATGTAATCAGTTATGTCCCGAGTTCCAGTGGACTATGCAAGGCCATTGGTTTACAACAGAAGTTTTGCTTATCACATTAAGCGATTATGATATCATTTTGGGTGTGCAATGGCTCCTTCCACTACAAGATATCCTATGGAATTTTCAAAAAATGACCATGCGGTTCGAGTTCGAGGGTAAACAATACGAGTTAAAGGGCCTACAAAATAACAAGGTGTCGGTGTGCTCGGTAGAAAAAATGGAAGGGTTAATACAGAAACATGGGAAAGGGGATAATCTTCAAATTTTTAGTTTACAGCTTGCTAACCACGAGGCCGAAAGTTCATATCAATCAAGGGTGGTTTGTGACCCGAGTGTTCCAGCTGCGAGCCTGCCTTGGAAGGCACTAGTCCGAGATTTCGCTGCCGTGTTCCAGCCCCCGAATGGGCTGCCTCCATTTCGGCCTTTTGACCATCGCATAGTCCTCAAGGAGGGTACGGAACCGATAAGTCAACGGCCTTATAGATACCCTTCGGTGCAAAAAGATGTGATAGAAAAAACTACCAGAGAACTGTTGGATGCGGGAGTAATTCGTAATAGCCAAAGCTCCTTTGCAGCCCCGGTAGTCCTGGTTAAGAAAAAAGACGGCCAATGGCGCATGTGTATGGACTATCGCCGCCTTAACAAAGCGACGGTTAAAGATAAATTCCCCATTCCCTTGATCGAGGAGTTGTTGGATGAGTTGGGGGTGCCACGTTATTCTCCAAGCTAGACTTACGTTCCGGGTATCATCAAGTGCGTATGGCACCCGAAGACATTCACAAAACCGCGTTTCGAACCCACGAGGGACATTATGAATTCCTCGTTATGCCGTTTGGACTCACGAATGCACCGGCAACGTTCCAAGCCCTTATGAATCATGTGTTCCGAACGATGTTAAGAAAGGGAGTATTGGTTTTTTTTGACGACATATTGGTTTACAGTCGAGATGAAGAACATCATGTTCAACATTTGAAACAAGTCCTTACTATACTGAAGGAAAATAAATTGTTTGCAAAGGAGTCTAAGTGTGTATTCGGGGGGCGAGCGGTGGAATATTTAGGGCACATTATCTCTGGGGAAGGGGTGAAGACAGATCCAACAAAGATAGAAGCGGTGCAACAATGGCCCGTTCCCAAAACCCTTAAGCAACTCAGGGGTTTTTTGGGCTTAGCGGGGTATTACCGGCATTTTATTCGGTCGTTTAGTATGATTGCGAAGCCTCTGACCGATCTCCTCAAAAAGGACGCATTTCGGTGGAATAGAGATGCCCAAGAAGCGTTTGAGCGTCTTAAGGGTGCCTTGTCATCGGCCCCGGTTTTGGCACTACCGGACCCAAAGAAACAGTTTGTAATCGAAACAGATGCTTCGGCGAGTGGTATTGGGGCGGTGCTTATGCAAGAGCGCCATCCGATCGCGTTTCTTAGTCGTGCTCTTTCACCAAAACAGAATGCATTATCAGTTTATGAAAAAGAATTATTAGCAATTATGGTGGCAGTAAAACAATGGCATTATTATTTAATCACCGGCCCGTTTGTTATTCGAACCGATCAGAGAAGCTTGAAACACCTCTTAACACAAAAGGTGACAACTCCATTGCAACACAAATGGCTTGCTAAGTTAATGGGTTACGATTATTGCATCGAGTATAAAAAAGGACAGGAAAACTTGGTGGCCGATGCTTTATCTCGGGTCGAAAGCGGTGCTCTCTTCACTATGGCTGTCTCACAGCTTGAACCAATCATGTTGCAACATATTATCAACAGCCAAGGTCAAGATGTTGCGGTAAAAAATATGATAAATAAATTAATTAGGGGTGAGGTGATGCCAAGGTTTAAATGGAATGGAAAATGGTTAACAAAGGGTGATCGTATGGTGGTTGGGGCAGACAACAAACTAAGGGAGGATATTGTGAAAATTTGCCATGAATCTGCTATGGGGGGTCATTCCGGGGTACGCGCAACGGTTCAACGGGTTAAGGGTATGTTCTTTTGGAAGGGAATAACGAAGGTAGTTCGTCGGGTGTTGCGAGCATGCGACATTTGCATGAGAGCGAAACACGAGAACGTCGCTACACCGGGTTTGTTACAACCATTACCAATCCCTGATGCTATTTTTTCGGACATATCTATGGATTTTATTGGGGGGCTACCAAAAGCTAAGGGTAAAGACACTATATTCGTGGTGGTGGATCGACTCACCAAGTACAGTCATTTTATGGTGTTGGGTCATCCCTTTTCGGCTAAGGAGGTTGCACAAGTCTTCCTTGATAACGTGTTTAAACTCCACGGCTGCCCTAAATCGATTGTCTCTGATGGTGACCCAATCTTTTTGAGTACATTTTGGACGGAGTTCTTGAACCTCCAAGGGATCGCGGCCAACTTGTCAACTGCGTACCATCCGCAAACGGACGGTCAGACGGAGGTAGTGAATCGATGTTTGGAAGGGTATTTACGTTGCATGGTGATGGAGAGACCTCATACGTGGGTCAAGTGGGTGTCGTTGGCGGAATGGTGGTATAATACCACGTTCCATTCAGCCTTGGGAAAAACTCCTTTCGAGGCTCTGTATGGGTATCGTCCCCCGTTGCATATTCCGTACATTCCCCGGGATGTGAGTGACCGAGAGGTGGATGAGTTAATGCAGGATCGGGAAGCCGCGGTTGGAGTAATTAAACACTCGTTACTCAAAGCTCAAAACCGCATGAAGCAACAGGCCGACAAACATAGAACAGAGCGGGTTTTGGAACCAGGAACGTGGGTATATCTAAAATTGCAACCATATATGCAGAAGTCATTAAGGGTCCACAAGCACTCTAAACTCACTCCTAAGTACTTTGGGCCATTTTTAGTTTTGGAGAAGATCGGTAATGTTGCTTATCGTTTGGATTTACCGGAGGAGGCTCAGATTCATCCCGTCTTTCATGTTTCCTTGTTGAAGGAGGCGGTTGGGGTTCCTACTAAAATTATTCCGCTTCCGGTCGAGGCTCGCTTCAATCTCCAACCACAAGCTGTTTTGGATCGTAAGTTGGTCAAGAGGGGCAATAGAGCTGCAGTGAAGGTGCTAGTTCGATGGAATGGTCAAACCACACAAGACGCCACATGGGAATTCTTGGACGAGATGCGGGTGCGGTTTCCAGATTTCTCAGACCTTACTTCTTGAGGTCAAGAAGTGCTTAAGGGGGAAGTCTTGATACAAACAATTGGGTTTTGAGTTCTGCTTTTGCTGCTTTTCATTATTTACGTATTTTGATTATGTGAAGGACCATTCTGGCCTTTTGGTATTTTTTTGGGTTGTTTATGTAAACTTGAACTAGCCTGGGTATTTATTTGAATTGCTCGGTCGTCTGGGTATCCAGAACCGAATTATCTTCCTATCTTCTCTAGGTTTTCTCTACCGCCCTATCATTAGCTATGTAAATACATAACACTAAGGGATAAAATATACAATATCACAAGCTAGACATGACTCGCGTGCTTTATGATCAAGCAGGTACTTGAACTTGGGTGAGCAATATATGAATTTCTTTACATGTATGGTAAGATATGATAATTGATTTTGCCCTCAAGAGCATTCCGTTTGATACATCTAACAAAACTTTATAACTCGCAAAATCTAGTAGTATAATAAAAATGTGCAGATAACGATTGAAGGCAATCATTGATCAACATTAGTAATCAAGTATCGAATGGTATTGGTTGTTAAATGGCCCACGTAAAGTGGTTAATAATTTAAGATCTTGAAAAGATACGAGAGTCATACATTGACGAAAAGTAAGAAGAAGTCTTGCCAACAAAAATAACATTAACAAAGACAACCCTCAAAATAAAAGAGTTGATGATATTCATGTTAAGGACTTGAAGTTGCAAAAACTCATCCAAAACACGACCGACCTTTTCAAAATGAAAAAGGTTCATGTGTCCACTGTTTGAAAATATTTCACAAACAGAATTCGAGATACGGAACTTTGCTAATAAACAGAGAAAGATAAATTGCACATAGAAAGAAAGGAATTTTAGTAAACTTGTATTTGGAAGAATATGTGTTACAAATTTGAATAAAGAGAGAAGACTCTTAACTAACAGCAAGGCCTCTTGTTCAAAAATAATTTAACAAACAAATCTTTGAAACATTGAATTGAAATGTATGTTTCTCAAATTAACTTTTGATCAAAAGCAAGTGTGTAATTTGCCCAATAATGAACTAATGGAAGCATGGATAGAGACCAAGTTCTTTTCGTCTAATGGAAGCAAGAGCCAGATTTTCAAAACTACCCGACAAAGATTCAGAAAGCAAAATGATTTCTCCGTGTTAAGGGTGATGGCAATGGGTGGTTTGCCGCCAGCGGCTTGGGGGGAGGCCGCCGGCAACACCGCTGCCAACCCCCTTGCCGCCAGCGGCCTATGACTAGGAATCAAGATCAAGCTGACGAAGCATGGAACGTTAGGGGAATAAGACAAAAAGAAAATTGGAACGTCGGGGGGTGTTTGAGTTTATTTATTTATTTATTTTGAGTTTGTTTGATAATAATGAAAATGATGTGTTGGTGTGGTTGCATAGATGGTGGTTCGATGAAGATGAAAAGACGATGGTTGCGATACAAGCGAGAGAGGAGGTGGGTGACGGTGTGGGTGGTTTGACAGAGGTGGTTGGTCGGATTGTAAGTGGCGGTGATGAAGATGATATTAGAAGTATAGTTTACACGGTAGTAGTAAATGAGCATACCATATTGGTGATAACATAACATAGCAAGTTACATATAATTTTTATTATATATAAATAATAAATAAATAAAATGAGGCATGATTCCGAATCCTCCAGAATCCTCCTACTGCCAACACTTTTGGCTTTAGAATCCTCCTTTTTTTGCCTGCCATATAGCAGTCTGTGATTGGTCGGTGTGAATCCTCACATGATTCGTAGTCTACGACTGCCATCACCCTAACAACCTAAATTTATGTTCAAAGACTAGAAAGAAATATTATGTACACATTGATTAGAGATTATCAGCAGTTTAGTGTTGCGGTTGGATCCATGGCCAGTTCACATCAGAAAGATCACAAGGGTACTTCCCGTCATTATCCTTTATATTTGTTTCAGCATTTTTCTTCACCAGTAACTCGCCAATAGCTTCTCTCTCACAAACAGCAGCATAATGCAGTGGTGTTTGGCCTTCATTGTCCTACAGTTTTGTCATATCATACACACGAACATCAGTTTCTGCCAAAAACAAAGTTTTATGTTCTGTTTAGGAAGCAATTACATCTAATTACCTGCATATTCACATCAGCATTCCTGTTCAATAGCAATTCAGCAACATCGATATGGCCACGGTCAACAGCCCAATGCAAAGGTGTTCGACCCTCACTATCTGCAAATGCAGCAAGATTGTATTAGAGGGTGTTTGGATATGTGTTTTGAAAGTGATTGCATGATATAAATAATGAAAATTAGATAACCAGCTGAAGTGAAACATGAATATAAAATAGTTCTTGGGCGTGCTTATGCAGTTTCAAGATCTAATGACAGATAATGCTTAGCCACAACTTCTGGTTACTGAAAAAACTAAATAGACTAAAATGACATTCTTGTGAAAAAAGGCAGGGATAGTCTGTGAAATAGAAATATATGTGGTTCAAATGGGGCTAAAGTCAGGGGTAATTAAGTAAATTTTATTTGACAGTTATCTGGCACCTAATAATCAGATAATGAGAAGAAAAATCTGTTAATCAAAATATTAAAAGCATTGACTCCCACCTCAGGAATAGAAAGAAGACAAAAAATAAGATAAAGTTGGAACAATGATTTAGATAGAGTGATAGACATATAGTAGGACAAACCTTTTGTATTGACAGAAATGCCGGCCTCAACACACCTGAGTAAGTTTTCCATATCACCTTCTCTCGCAAAATCATGTATAGCATCCAGTTTTCTGCAAAGAATATTTTAGCCATCTATAACCTTACTTCAAATATATACAAGATCAACTTTATAGCTAGTGAAAAAAAAATTAAGAGACACAGATAACTGAACATTTAACTGGGAAAGGGCCAAAAATGCAGAAAGTAGCTATAATATCAAACGAGCAAAGGTTCAAATGATCTTACAACTCATTTCCGGACTCCTCCTCATGTTCAAAAGAGCTAAAAACAGGTCCCATTGGACTAGTATCCTTACTGGATGGTTCATCAGAATCTCCGCCTGCTCTCTTCTGTGGATTCTTATACCAAGAACAAACATAGAATAAGCATGAATACATGAGTTGTATGATAATAAAAGAAAATGGTTTAAAAACTGTTTTAGCATATGATCTCACAGAAGTTGAATCATCAGCCCAAGTAGGGTATAACTTTGTAACGATGTCAATGTACTTCTGCATTGCTTCTTCAGGCGGCATAGCACCCAATTTATGCCATGCATTCCTGAACAAAGGCAAGAGTTCCATATGAAATAGACAGTACCAGATACCCAATAGATACCAATTCAAATGCCAATTCTTGAAACATAATTAAAACATAAAAGCACCCACGAATATCTCAGATAGCATATTATTAGCTGATTATGTATTAGGCATTTAGGCCCATTAGCATTGTTTAGCATTGTTTCACTATTAAGGGCTAAGCCCATTGTCCTTCGCTTAACGCACAAGATATGTACTATATTCTATATATATGTTTCACTGAGGCTATGAAAACATTACGGGAAAATACAAGTTAATACATATAACAGGCATGATAGAAGAACAAGCAATAAACAAAATAGACAACTATCTTCTGCCAACAATTATAATATGAAATATGTAACTCACACAGCTTCCCTCAAGTAAAACGACATTCAAGTTATGTTGTAAACAAAAAGAAAAAAACTTTGTTTTCATAGCAAGTGGGGAGTGGGGACCAGAACAATGTTATTTAAGTGTTATATCAAGTTATCAATTATTTTTAATTGCTAATTACTAAAAGTGTATCGCCATGTTGTTCTATGTGGTGTGTTGCATTAAATATTGAAAGTGATTATATGATACCGGATAATCAAAATCATAAAACAATATGTAACAAAATGGGAAACAGGACTATGGCGTGCGTATGTGCTTAGTTTTAATAAAAAAACATCTTTTATTGTTAATAAATGACCCACTGTAACTTCTCATTTCCACATCTATTAATAGATGTAACAAAATCTTTTCTAAATTTTCAAACATGAAAACCAAACTTAACAGAGAGATTGTTTATTTACCTAATCAACTATCAAGTGTTTAAAAATTCTAACTATTGAAGTATTTGCATGTAAATGACCATTAACCAATCACATAAAAGAATAAAATTTGTTGCAACCACTCTTAAAGGCTAAAGTGATTATTAAATGTGTTATCACAAATAATCAGACATAAATTTCATTATACCCGAACACTAGTAACTAAATTTTTGGGACTTGAAAACGCAACACTTCATATATAATGCTAACAAATTTCAATTTGATAATCAAGGTCATATTCAACATACCAAAACTTAATAACCAAGTATTTACGACTCGAAATCACAATTACTCATCTATCAACACATAACAAAATCTTTCAACAAATCCAAACATTAGTATGTCAGAAAATTTTCCATAACCGCGTGCTCTTAATTATTTGCTTATCTTTAATGTTTAAACAGCTTATTTGAAAGTGCTTGTTTTTGTTTGATACAATATCAAAACTACTTATTTACTACATATTTAAACTCAAAACCTTTAATGAAAACTTCACTGAAATTTTCTAACAATTTTCTTTTAGTATTATTGAATTTTCTACAAAATAAGCAATGCAGAAACGGACAGTATTTACTGAAGTGCTTATTTACCTACTATTTTCTAAGTTGTATAAACACTCCTACTTGAAACACTAATAAAAGGAACGTTTAGTATTAACATTTAGCTTTTACCTTTTACGCAACTCTACACTTTATAATTACAAATACATCTACGTTACACTCTTATAAAACAATACTAACTTCAAATAATTAGAATTCTAGTACTTGCAAACACTTTTATAAAGCAAACATTAGCATTTAGCTTTTACGCAACTCTACACCTTATAATTACAAATACAGCTACGTCAAAAAAAAAAAAAAAAAAAAAAAAAAAACTTTTATAAAAGAAACAGTTACCGCTAACAACCTACCAATACTATCAAGGGATTTAGTCGTAGAATAGCAACGTACTTTTCAAAGTGTATCGTTTTAGTACGTGTACTTTTTTAAAGTTGTAGAATAGCAATGTACTTTCATAAGTGTTCCAATTTGGTACGTGATGCTGATGTGTCATACCCGAAAGTCTGACACGTGTCACCATTTATAGCGTGACACGTCATCGTCACGTACCAGATTGGAACACTTATGAAAGTACATTGCTATTCTACAACTTTAAAAAAGTACATGTACTAAAACGATACACTTTGAAATGTACTAAAACAATACACTTTGAAAAGTACGTTGCTATTCTACGACTAAATCCCTACTATCAAAACTAGAGTTCTATTAATTACAAATACAACTACGTTACCAAACGCTTTTATAAAAACCGTTACCACTTAGCACGAGAAGTGATCTTAATAGCAGACGGCTGAGCAACACAGCACGGCCCTTCCGTGGCAATCTTATACAATCCATACATCACCATCTTCAACTCACCCTTCATCTCACCTCCACGCGCCACCACAAAGCGCGTGGCTTCACTAAACTTCTCATCCAGCTCCGTACTCTCCACACCTTCCCAATCATCATCATCATCAATGTCAAACTTCTTCTTACTATCATCTTGTTGAATGATGATGACGTCAGCATGAGGTTGTTGTTCATTAGAGAAGATGAATGAGAAGAGCTTAGCGAGAAGGAAGGAGACAATGAGACCTGAGATTATTGATTGGGTGTATTGTAACCAGTCTGTTATCGCCATTGGAGAAGAAGGGGGGTGTTTGGGAATGGAGTTTATGATGATTACGTAAGTGTAAATTTAAAAGTGTTTGTTTGGTTGCGTGGTTTAGCCGCGCACGTCAGTTTGTTTAGTTTAAAGTGGAATATAGTCAAAGTGTCTTCTGTTATTTTACTTTTAAGTACTCCTTATTTGGATAGAAAGATTTTTTTATGGTAACAAATTTACGGTATATGCGTGTTTTTAAATTTGGTAAAGATTTGTATCTTCGTTGTTAAGGAATTGGATATAGAGGGTGTGTTTGGTAAAAGTAACAGTGAACAGTGAGCAGTAGTCGTGAGCAGTAGCCACAGCTCACAGCTTCTTAAAGAAGCATTGGAAAAATAAGCGTTCTTAAAAAATCGCAAAGCTCACCGCTCCTTTGCCAAACGAACAATAAAAATCAAAAAGCTCATTGCTCACCGCTCATCACCACAAAAAGCTCCAAAAAGCTCTGCGCCAAACATAGTCAGAATCTAAAAAGTTGAATTAGAGATGATATCCGCGATTTAGTTTTATTAGCAACGTACTAGCATGATGTAGTCCGTACTTTGTATTCAAAATTTTTGACAAAAAATATTATTGAATTATATTTTTTCATGATAATAACTTTATGCATCCTGCGCTACTAAATCGTCTTTACGAGTTACTCACTACCTTAAAGGTTCACCTATAAATACTTTGCCATTTTTCTGAAGTGGCCCAAGCCAAGCCACACTAAGCTAAGTTATTACTCTCTCACGAATAACACGCACGTACCCTATTGAGTCAACTCATGAGTGTTACCCCAACTCATGACTTTGATCACACCTTAGGGTATTTACTAAACGTGAGAAATCAAACGATCGACCAACCTTAAACCCTAATACATACCTTACGTAAACATATTCTTATGTTTTTCACAATTTTATTTTTTGGGTAACCATGATTAACATATCTTTTTATATGATACATAAACGTATAAGCTCACTTAATTATATTAATAATATTATTTCTAAATACAGTAATACTAATAATAAACACATTTGAACGAGTTATGATGCTTCATTAATAAATCAAAAACCAATGTGAATTTAATTGATGACTCTTAGGGTGATGGCAACGGCAGCGTCTTCCCCAGCGTCTTGGGGGGAGGACGCCGGTGAACACCCCCGCCAACCCCCAGGACGCCAGAAGCATGGGCGGAGCCATGTGTAAGCCAGGGGTAGCGGTCGCTACCCCTGAACTTTTACCCGGTAGTGGAATTTTTAGCGATTTTTGGCCATTTTTTGGCGATTACGTTACCCCTGAAACAAATTTTCTCTACCCCTAAACAAATTTTCGTATTTCGCTATCCCTGAATTTGTCTCCTGGCTCCGCCACTGGCCAGAAGCATGGGATTTGGAAGCAAGAGTAAGACGCAGAATCATGGGTAATTGTTTCAAAAATTCGACCGTTTGGAGGATAAAAATTTGCCCGTTGAGGGCTTTTAATGCTTTTTTTTTTTTTTTTGACTGCCTATATATATATATATATATATATATATATATATATATATATATATATATATATATATATATATATATATGTGGTAGGGATACAATGAGAAGGGGCTTAAAATGAGAAGGGTAGGAAGGATTGTGGGAGTGACATGTGTCATCCCCATGCCACATCATCATGCCGCATCACGGTTACTGCATCGTGATGCAGTAAAAATTTTGGCGGGAAAATTTTTTTTTTTCCCGCCAAAAAAAAAATTTTTTTTTTGGGCAAAAAATTTTTTTTTTTCCCGCCAAAATTTTTACTGCATCACGATGCAGTATAAATTTTTACTGCATTACGGTTACTGCATTACGATGCAGTATATTTTTTTACTTCATTACGGTTACTTGCATCACGATGCAGTATAATTTTTTACTGCATCACGGTTACTGCATCACGATGCAGTAAAAATTTTGGCGGGAAAAAAAAAATTTTTTTTGCCCAAAAAAAAAAAAATTTTTTTTGGCGGGAAAAAAAAAATTTTCCCGCCAAAATTTTTACTGCATCACGATGCAGTAAAATTTTTGGCGGAATGATGATGTGGCAAAGTGACACATGTCACTCCCACAATCCTTCCCACCCTTCTCATTTTAAGACCCCTTCTCATAATATCCCATCTATATATATTATATATATATATATATATATATATATATATATATATATATATATATATATATATATATATATATATATATATATATATACATACACTTCATATTTAAAACACACACATATATACATGCACTTCTATTGCCTCTTTAAAAATTCGACCAAATGGCACCCAAAAAAACTTTTGTTCCTACCCGTAAGAACATGAAAAAGGCCGCTACGTCGCAAGGTTCGGGTCAACAAAACCCACAAATTCCGGATTTTTTAAACGATCCGAACATGTTGGCGTATGCTAATCTTTTGGGGTTTAATATTGCCAACAACAAACAAATTCCGACTCAAGAAAGCATGCCGGTTGATGTACAAGGTTCGTCAACCGAACAAGAAGCCGACGAAATGGATCAAGATGATCCGAAGGGAAAATCCAAGGTCGATTGGGATGAAGAAGATGAAGTGCGATTGGCTAAAGCGTGGTGTTATTGCACGGAGGCTAAGAAGGGGGTGGCGTGTAAACGCGATAATTTTTGGAGGAAAGTTTTGGAGCATTACCTCGCAAACGGAGGCGACCCCTCACGAACTCGTCATAGTGTAAACTCAAAGTGGCGAAAGATGATGGAACAAATGTCGGTCTACAACGGTCTCTTTATCCAATCGGTATATTTTTTACGTTATATTTTTAAATTGTTGTTTATTTTTTATAATTATTTTTACGTTATATTTTTAAATAATTATTTTTACGTTACGTTTTTTAATAATTATTTTTACGTTACATTTTTTAATAATTATTTTTAATATCGTTACGTTTTATTTCTTGTATTGTCGTTTGGTTTTATTTCTTGTATTTTCAGTATTTGTCGTTGTAACCGTTTTTTTTAATGAAATAAATTGTTTGTTTTTATCTTTTATATATACATAATAAATAGTTTTAAATTTAATTTTTATTATTTATAACATTATACATAAATAATAAAAAAAATAAAAAATTGAGGCATGATTCCGAATCCTCCCACTGCCAACAGTTTTGTCTTCAGAATCCTCCAGAATCCTCCTGTCACATGACATTCTTTGATTGGTCGGTGGGAATCCTCCCATGACTCCGAGTGTTGGGTTCAGGGGCGGACATAAAGGGGGGTCCGGGGGGTCACGTGACCCCCCGGCGAAAAAAATTATCATATTTTGCCCCCTCGATAATTTGCCCCCCCAACAGACCAATTTTTAGTGTAGTTTCTAAAAATTATCATATTTTGCCCCCTCGATAATAAAGTTCTGGCTCCGCCCCTGGTTGGGTTGCCATCACCCTTAGATTAAAAGAAAACTAATAATTCAAAAAACGATGTGAAGAATAAGCTGACACATGAATTTGTATCGAAATTATCACCGCAACGTGCGGGTTGCAATTTTTTGTTAAGGTAGTTTATACGAACCCCCTATAGGTTGTTTGCAATCATTGCATGCATTGGGTGGTTGTACTGTGTGCATCATGGTGTTGTACTGTGTGCTTCGCGGTTTGTACGGTTGACCCTAGGGGGGTTTGTATAGTATACCCCTTTTTCGTTAGGAAGGTTTACAAGCTTAGCAATTTACTTAAAAAAAATAAGATTATTTTCATAAGCAACCTCAAGTAGTATTTGATTTTTAAAAATTTTGAAATATTATTTTTATAAAATCAGTTCTATACTTCTATATGCCAAACATATCTTATCTTTTACGTAGCTTATTTTTTTTTATTAAATACAAGCATAACTTCCACATAATCTTGTATGCCGAACATGGTTATTCGGAAACTTGAGGTGATGTTTTATCTCTATCTCTACTGCTTATAATACATGTATATCAGTATATGCATTTATTAAATTTAAAATAATGCTTAAAATAGTAATGTTGGTTTTCTATAATACCCTTTAAACTTAAATGATTAAATGACAAGTTTTTTATAGGGTAAAAACCATACAATAGCCACGTACTTTTCAAAATTGTCCGTCTAGAACCACTTACTTTTTTATTAACTTACTCCACCAACGAACTATCAAATTCTGTTCCGACTTCACCAATATGACCCTAAAGTGACAATTCTACCCTTATATTCTTTACCCTCACTTGCATCGTTAGTCCTTTATACTAACGGACGTTAGTCCTTTTGCACCTTTTTGTTCGTTTTTTCACGTTTTCGACCTGCTTTTCACATTTTCGTTCATTTTTTTACGTTTTCGTCCGGTTTTACATGTTTTCGTCAAATTTTTTTTTTACGTTTTCGTCCGTTTTTACACGTACTAGTTCGTTTTTGCACGATTTCGTCCGTTTTTACACTTTTTCGTTTGTTTTTGCACTTTTTCGTCCACGTTTTCACCTGTTTTTACCCTTTTTCGTCCGTTTTTACACGTTTTCGTTCGTTTTTTCATGTTTTCGTCTGGTTTTACACGTTTTCATATGTTTTTACACGTTTTCGTCCGTTTTTGCACGTTTTCGTTCGTTTTTTACAAGTTTTTCACATTTTATTTCATGCAAAAATGGACGAAAACGTGCAAAAATCAAACAAAAACGTGTAAAAACCCGAAAAAAGGTGCAAAAACAAATGAAAACGTGTAAAAACAGACGAAAACGTGCAGGAACGAACCAAAACGTGTAAAAACCGGACGAAAACGTGCAAAAACAAACGAAAACATGTAAAAATGCACGAAAACGAATAAAAACATGTAAAAACAAATGAAAACGTGTAAAATGGAGGAAAACATGCAAAAACGAACGAAAACGTGTAAAAACCGCACGAAAACATGCAAAAAACAAACGAAAACGTGTAAAAACGGACGAAAACGTGCAAAAACGAACGAAAACGTGTAAAAAACGGACGAAAACGTAAAAAAAAAAATTGATGAAAACATGTAAAAACGGACGAAAACGTAAAAAAAATGAACGAAAATGTGAAGAGCCGGTCGAAAACGTGAAAAAACGAACAAAAAGGTGCAAAAGGACTAACGTTCGTTAGTATAAAGGACTAACGATGCAAGTGAGGGTAAAGAATATAAGGGTAAAATTGTCACTTTAGGGTCATATTGGTGAAGTCGGAACAGAATTTGATAGTTCGTTGGTGAAGTAAGGTAATAAAAAAGTAAGTGGTTCTAGACGGACAATTTTGAAAAGTACGTTACTATTGTATAGTTTTGACCCTTTTTTATATTGGTCAATATTTACGTGTTTATCAATTCAAAAAACGGTTTTTCTATCGATGCCAATATACACGCTTGCTCTTATAAAGAGTGAATATTATTTTTTTAAAGGTTAAAAGCTTAAGGGTGTGTTTGGTTCGGGGGTATGGAAATGAGGGTATGACTTTCATTCCCAATAAAGTTGTTTGGTATATGGGTTTTGTTTTCAGGAATGGGTATGAAACCCACAAAAGTAGGCATTTTCTAAACCTATCAATGATAATGGGTTTGTAAACCCATTCCCATACCTATACCCATAGTGATTCCATAATACAAACCAAACACCCCCTAAATTTGAGTAATGTTAGTTGACTATTAAATCTTTGATTAAAAATTGTTACATCATACACCGTCGCCGTCTAGTGTTTTAAGAAAAGTAATCAGAAAATCTAAAAACATTGTCAGAGGAGACCGAGATTCGAACCGTTGACGTCCCGCCTCATAAAGCATCAACATCAACCCACATCTCCCGGTTTCACTATGACAACCCTCAAAGTATTTATTTGCCAACATATATTATAAAGGTCACTATATTGTGAATGAAAATCTTCAAATCAGCTTAAGTAAATGAACTAAATATACAAAATCCTTAAATTTTACTACGTAAAATTTTGAGTCATACAAACACGGAAGAAAATACAAGCAAGATGCAATTGTGTATAACAAGCCGAAAGAGGATGACAATAAAGTTTTACATGTTGTAAAATCTAATGTACAATAGTAGACATGCCAACATTGTTTCTTGAAGTTGCTTTAGTTCAATATTTGCATCTTCCATAACCTGGAAAAAAAAAAATCAAATTTCAAGAGTTAATCATCCAAATATAACAGACTGTATTTTGAATTTTAGATACATAATCAATAAAAAGATTAGCCTGAGCCATAAGTTCATACTTGGATTGCTCGAAGTTATGATCCCGGTTTGTCTAAAATCACAATCATAGTCATGTCGCCCAGTAGCTTGGTAGTAAACGTTCATGGCATAAGCTGCGTGGGCGTGAACTGATTTTGGGTAAAAGCATCTCCCACCTTCGCGGATGGGCTGGCAGTCGAGTCCAAGCCCGCACACATAATCAATATTTGCTTGCAAAACCTCTTCACGAGCTCCGGTTTTTGGAATGCACCATGTTTTTCCATCATCGGTCCTTGGCAGGGGTGACCTCGCCGGTTTACCTCTCACCGGTTCCTGATACGATGGTGAAGTTGTTTCAACCTGTTGTAACAAAACAAACAAAAAAACAAGGTAACCAAATAGCCTAGTATAACATAGTAACGTATTTGATATGTCATAAGTGTATAATAAAAGTTACCTTATGTCTAAAAATGCCAGCATCATAAACAGGTTTCATATCAGGCTGGAAAAGCCCGAAATTTCGTTCAGAAGTCGGGCCTGGCTTTAGATTTTCATTAAAGAGTGCAAAAACATAAGTTTCGAAAGTTCGATTAGGCATGAGTGGTGTACCAAGCCCTGACATAACATGTTTAATAAGTTTCCCATTGAACTCACGAGCATTTTCTATATCAACACCATCTTGACCCGGGTCACCTTTTGACGGCCACCCAGTCTCAGCTATAACAATCTGAACATCCCCAAAACCGACCCGCCTCATAGCTGAATAAGTAGCATCCAGTTGAGCATCTAACATATTAGTGTATTTTTTTCCATACATTCTATCAAACACGCCAGAGTTTGGTCTAAACATTGCATAATCCAACGTGTCATGGGAGTATCCGAAAAAAGGGTATGGATTTATCATGAAAGGTGAATTTGTAGCTCGTAAAAAACCAAGTAACTGTTTGATCAACGCTACATGTTCTTGTTTAAATGTTCCGGATGAAGGTGGGCTAGAAGACAATAGGATACCTAATGAATGTGGTGTAGAAACCTTGATCCTACGGTCAAGATCTTCACTCAGAAGAGCCGCGTGGAGGGTCTGAATTGCGGGAACAAGGTAAGATATGGTTGTGTCGTCTGTGGTTGAAAGGACTTCGTTTCCTATGACAATGCGGATTATGTTTGTAGCTGGAACGTGTGGGACGATGTTTGTTTTGACCCATTGTTGTGAGAACTTAAGATTTGCTAGGTTTGGGATTAAGTTGTTTGGGATAGCGACAGTTATGGCAATACCGGTGTGAGCAAAGGCTTGTAGGATTTGTTGGTTCGTGTCGTAGAGCTTGACACGGTTGATAATTGTGTGATCGAGGAGGAAGTGTGCCACTTGTGAAGGTGGTGGTAAGTTATCAGCCACGGTTCCATAGTTTACACCAATGTTACATTCGATTCCTGGAACAAAGTATCACATTTCATATCAAAGTCTCAAACACTATGCTAAAAAAATATTTATAGTGTTTATATGTTCGCACTCTTTACAGAAAATATTGAACAACTGAGCTATTTGTTTCTCATTAACTAGCTAGTATCGAGTTCAAACTCAAAGTCTCAAACACTGCTAAAATATTTTGAGTTCGAGACATATATTAGCTCATGGAACGTAGCATGATTTTTCTACTAACCAAATCAGATTGGGTCGTAAATCACATGTTGTTTCAACGATCGTGGTAAGCCATACAATCATTTTCCAGAAATAAAATTACTTTGCAAAAAGACATGCATACCTTGAAAGATACACGGAATGAGAAGAAGTGGCAGTAGTGTAACGAGAACTTTCTCCATTTGATGGATATCAAAAGATAAAAGATTTGAATGATTCAAAACCATAGACGTATGGATATAAAAAGAAGAGTGGATCAAGGAGATGCCTTACTTTTGTTTATGGGTTACATTCTACTGTTAAAAGTTACTAGTGTGTGTTTTAGGCAAAGTTGTTAGTGGTATTTGAATATCTTGACATGGTAACTCATCTTTCTGACACATATTCTCTTAGGACTAAGGTATTTGGTGCCTTGCCCACTTCATCAGATATACTGACATGATGATTAAAATACATGGATCAAACAAGTTGTGTACATTATCAATACGCGCACAGCTTATTGATATAGGTCAAGCTGGTTTGGCTTGAGCTGTTGTAAGTCGACAACACTTTGTGTGCCTAATAGATTTGAATCATATTGCCAAGAATTAAACTAACACCGTGGATACTTTATAACTCAACGCGTTTAGTGCTAACTGCATTGAAATATAACAAAGTAACAAACACAGTGTAACAAAATCCTCTTTTTCCCAAACAAATAATGTCATGCAGTTGTTGCTACAAACGAATTTGTCGAAAAGTATAAGAATCATATTTTGAAGAATGTACTTTTGGACCAAAAGTTAGAATATATCGAGAAAAAATTTTCTTGTTAATAAGAAAATTAAAAGAAAAATTAAATGCGCATCCGGGGAATCGAACCCCGGTCAGTACCGTGGGAGGGTACTATGATACCACTACACTAGATGCGCTTTTTGGTTATGTCCCTCTTTATTTACTTATACATACGCTTATATTCTTACAAACCATTTTTACCACACTTTAAGGGATAGTTATCTGACTTGCCACTTTTTCTAGTGTCGTGTAGCAAACTCCTTTTTTTGCTATTATATTTAAACTGTTGAATTTCGACATCCTTGGTGTATTTTGTGACCATTTTACTCTTATATTTTCTAACAAACCTGTTAAGTATTAACAACGAAGGGTAAATAGTCCTTTTTTTGCTATTATATTTAAACTGTTGAATTTCGACATCCTTTGTGTATTTTGTGACCATTTTACTCTTATATTTTCTAACAAACCTGTTAAGCATTAACAAGGAAGGGTAAATAGTCATTGTACAACAAATAACACATGTCGAAATTCAAAAAGGTAAGTATACAATAGCAAAAAACAAAAAAAAAAGTTAGCTACGCAAGTTCGATACATTTATCCATGATTAAACTACCACTTGCATGATATAATTATAGTTTATAAACAGCAGAAAATAATAAACTTATTAAGCATTAGGCATTTTGTGATATCTGAATATCTTTTAGCCATGCAATAAAATTTGTCATAATGATTTACATTACTCTCCACTTTAAACAAATGATACAAAGGAGTTCCATATGTATATCTCCGCCAATATACAACAAAAACTTAGCTCAGTCTATTTGAAAATACAGGATTATATAACAGGGAAAGAAGCCATGAATCTTCTAGTTTCGACATCCCAATTCGAGTCTTGAGTCTTCGTTAATTGTTTTATTTACACACAGCTTTTGAAGGTCGATGTATCCGATGATTGTGTCCTCAAAGACTACATCTTGTAGTTGAGCTTCTTCAAATGTGGAACCGGATAGTACAGTGTTTTTAAATGATGCTCCCTGGAGATTGGCTTTCCCAAAGTTGACTCGATCGAGAACTGCATTTGTGAAATCTGTGCCTGCATAAGACAGATGCAGTTGTTACATACTATATAAGACTGAAGACTCAAAACTGAAGAGTGCTTCTATGTAGAATCTTGATATTAGTCTTGACAATCTCGACCCACTTGCATATGAATGGTTGAGTTTAGCTGTTTTATATAAGGGTGACAATAAAACATGTATCTAAAAGGGAATTGGGTCAAATGTGTTGAACGAGTCGAAGGGTTGAAGGTCATCCAAAGTCTATTTCTGAGAGGAGCACATAATTATCCAAAATATTCAGGTTATTAATGAAAAAATGAAATTTTTGTAATCATAATGAGAACATTCATTATCTAAGGGTGCGTTTAGTTGGAGAAAAAATTCTCTTATTTTCTATCTCTAATTTTGTAAAAATTTGGAAGGGAAATTTATCTCCAGAAAACACTTAAAAATATAGAAAACATGTTTAGTTGATATTTGTATTTTCTTTTTTGAAGAAGGGGAAGGAGGGTTGTGGGTTACAAAGGAAAACAACTAAAATTTGTTTTGTAATTTTCCTTGTTAAGTTAGGAAATAGGGGATTTTGTGTTTTGCAAAATATTTTGTTGGAAAACGCTGATTTGAACGCGATCTCTGTTTTCCTTGTTTTCTACAAAACATTTTGTGGAAAACAAGGGTGTTTTCCCCCAACTAAACACAATGAGAACCCTAATCATAATGAGAACATTTATCTATAGAGTATTGAGAAAATTGTGTTTGTGGGTCAGCCCAGCGTGACCCATCCGTCTTTCATCTGTACTAAAAGAAGACCCGTTTCAACCTGAACTATTTTGATCCTTGGTTCTAACCCAATCTGACCATCTTACAGCTTATAATGGATATCTTTGTACCGACCCATGTCGACATTAAAAGTTCTATTTCTTTGTCATTCAACATATTCATTATATGGTCCCGAAGTGGTGTACCAAAATGGGAAATGGGAATACAGTTTTCACTAACTTTGAACAGAAGATTCATTTATACCCTTATCTCAAAATGGCAAGGACTAGGTCTACAAGTACAAGAATAGCCACATCATCAATAAAAGTAGATAGAAAAGGAATGTGATGTTGAGTTTATTAGTAAGCTGAACAAGAGTGAAAGGTTTTACCTTTAAAACTAGCTCCAACAGCATAGGCCTTAGACATTACAACCTCAGACATATCTGCACCATCAAATTTGGCACCTGACATAAGTGCAGCTGCAAGAGACTTCCCCTTGAGGTTAGTCTTCTCATTAGTGTAGTCACAAAAGCGAAGATCAATAGCCTTATCGTATACACCATTAGCTTGACCTATCGTGTTTCCAACAAATGCACGTGAACATCGGTCCGGGTCCGTGGATAAAGGAGGCAGCCTCTGCAGATATAGTATGAAAGCATGTTACAAGTCTAAGATAATGTTTGCATTTGGGAAACGATTGCTGATTAGTTCAATAATCAGTTTTACATTTTTGGTAAACACTAAACAGATATTGCTTCTGACTATCTGATATTTTTGAGCCAAACAACAAATTTCGGATAAGCTGTAAACATTGCTGATCCTTTGAGTTGAACCAAAATTACCTAATAACTTGTTTTTTAGCTTAGTTTGAGATACTTATACTTCCACTTCACAAAATATGTTTCCTTTTTTCGCAAAAAGATGTCTTTTGTGGATGGCTTGTTTTACTTGATCTATCACTTTTCGCAAAATACTTTATCTATCACTTTGAAAGACACTACGTTCTTATTGTTACATCTTCAAACAGCAGAAACACATTCAGAAAAAGCTATACGTTCTTATTGTGTATTCTATTACTGCTGATTATGTAATTTTGATGATTCGATACGCATAGTTACTTGAAAAAGTACATCTAAACACTCCCATATGCCATCTCAACATCAAAAACGGAAGAGGGATACTTCAGTTTTCCTACAATTTGATGCCAACTACGTTTACTTGTATTATTTCGCAGCATATTTTATGCAGCCGTTGCGTTTTTGATAACTTAAGAAGGATCACATCCGTTTTGAAGTTATTACCGAACGCTTATTTGAGGATATTACAGAATACCAATCTCCACTTTTGTCACTAAAATCATGAAAAGTTAAAGAGAGTGGTTACTACTATAAGTCTTTAACATAATAAATGTAAGTAACCGTCGAACCTGAGCAGCTATTACT
The DNA here is from genome assembly GCA_021014915.2 of Artemisia tridentata subsp. tridentata. NCBI lineage: Eukaryota > Viridiplantae > Streptophyta > Magnoliopsida > Asterales > Asteraceae > Artemisia > Artemisia tridentata. Next base: position 144,159,382 of record CP139509.1, read on the forward strand.
GGCATGGTAGTGGTCAGAGCCCAGACAGCAAGAAAACCACAGGCTACATTCCGTAGATCCTTAAACTGACTTGAGTTTTCTTTAGTTGTCGAAACAGAGTTATCTGTGTTAGCTGTCACAAGAACGAAACTAACAAATTAGGACATTAGAATATTAGATTGTTAGCACTCTTAAGAGGAAAGAAAACGTAACATCAGTCAAACAAAACATATGGAAGGACTCAATAAAGTGGCATGTTTCCTGGTGTTTCAAGTGATGGCAAAGTAATAGTATTCACTAATTCTGTCAATTTAAAAAAAGTAAATAATAATAGAATGGCAAACATAGATGTGCCAATGAGGTCATTAAGCGCCTTGAAATTGTACTCCAAAAAACTGCAAAACTTCTAGATTATTTGATGTTCCACTGTATTTTGATTCAGTTGAGAATCTTTGCACGATTCTATTGCCTAAAGTAGAAGTATCGATTGACTTCATGACAAGTCAACTGATATACTTATTTGGTCTAACAAGATTCCTCTCATTGTATGTCGCGTTGGAAATTCGTGTTGAAGTAATAGACTTGTTGAATACTTACATTCTTTTATAGTTTAAATATCTCGAAGTGTCTTTGCACTTGGCTAAAGTACAAGTTCATCAGTTCGATTGTGAACAAGGCATGGGCATGGGCATAGGCTAACAAGATTCCTCTAACCGTAAATCCCAAATAACACTTTGCAAGTTCAATGCGGTCAGAGCCGTATACGAAGGTGTGCCAACAAAGTTTTAAGGGCCTCAAAATATATACTCCTTATTATATATTTTGGGCCTCATGTTTAGTACCACATAAGCTTTTGCACAGCTAGCTCGGCACCGGATGTGGTGTACTAGGATTCTTTGAATTAACATGTCAGCTTAAAAAAGGGAATATTTATTCTATCTAGCAAATGCCATTAAACTACATATAACCTTGATAAAACTATATATACTTGAACAAGGGGATTAAAAGAAGCTATATATATAACAAGGTCTCAATATAGTACGTACATCTTTTACATAGCTCTTTCTAAATTCATATATCCGGGAAAAACAAGTTAAAGTCATTACTCATCATTTCATCGACACTAATACAAATACAAGCAAATACATAGTAAAAAGATAATTTTACCGGAGGAGCAGTTAACGCGGAAAGTTGAAGGAAGGCGGGGGCTAGTTTTAATGGCGAGGGAAGAAGAGAACTTGTGCGGTAGAGGAAGGAAAAGGGTCGCCATTTTTTTGGAGTTTTTGTTTGTTACGAGTAGAAAAGAAGCAGGTGTTATCCATACGTCCACGATCTTCTTTTCTTTTCTTGATTCTATTCATATCTTCTTTTTTATCTGACTTGGCATGTCTTTCATTTATTATTATTTTCATTTTCATGTAATGTCGATAAAAGATTAATTTCATATAAACCTAAAATGCATTTTCTATAATGTTTTTTAAAACATGTTTTATGGGGTTTCGCTAATGACAGCCCTTAGCGCTGTCTTTAAAAGAAATTTTTTTACTACAATTTAATGTAATAAATGAAATCATCCGATTAGAACCAAATGTTAGTTGTGCATCTAGATTTTTAGGGACTGTATCCATGATTTTTAGGATTAACATCTGATCACAGTGATTTATAGATGACTTTGTAATAAAAAATATTCTCTTAAAGACAGCCCTAAGGGGTAAGGGATGTAATTAGGAAAATCATTATGGAAGTTTTGGTTCATACGAAATTACCCGTTTTCCTTATATTAGCCCGACATTACTTTCTTCGTTAGAATAAATGTATGCATTGTTGTTTTGGGATGTTCAAAAATTGGTGTTCGTTTTTAGTTATAGTTTATCAGCCTGTCTCATGAGTGGATATGAAATATTATTGGTCAATAACTTAATTGTGTAAGTGAAATAGAAGGAGTGTTGGTTTGGTTAATATTTATATGAGTAAAGATTAGGGGTTACAGCCGATGAGTTGGTTTGTTATGAAAACAAATTACAAAAATAGCTACATATTTATAAAAAAAATACATTACAACTTTTTTCGCTAGATAAACACGTGCTCACCCTACCTCTATTGTTTCTCCGCCACTGGTTAAACCTACTTATGAGTTATGCAAAAACGACCATGGTTTGTTTTTAACCAAATATTAGGCTTTTGTCTCGTAACATTTAGGTCTTTAAAATAAAAGTATGAGGACTACGCAACCATACACCTTGATGATGATTTATATTCTGAAATCGAAAGCTTTATATAACCGATGGTCTAAATAAATATCAGAAATATAAAAACATGAAATCGTTTGAAACATACTCCAATTCTTAGTTAAGAATGATGGTATGTTTGGTGAAAATAATTGTAACATGTGGCAGAAGCAGTTATTAACGGGAAACAATAGTAGGAAGCAATAGTTATTTGTTTTGATAACGCGTTTGGTAACATAATAGTCATAAGGACTAAGTGTAGACAATAAGAGCATCCGTTATGGCATGCTCGTGGCTCGCCGCCATACCGAGCCCCTTGTTCGTGCCTCGCCGTCCAAGCATTCCTCATCTGCACGAGGAGTTTCTTATTGTACTATGTGTTAGGCATTTCAAAAAATAAACGTTTGATAACGTTTAGAAATTAATATCCGAATGTTGGAATATTTTGTAGATATCACAAACATACACAATACCAAATCACATACATACACACATAAATTCCAAAATAAACTCTCTAAAATAATAACAAAAAAAATGAGTGAAACATCTCATTCCGGCGAAAGTGATCTTGAAGAGATTGCAGAGCTCGAGCTGATTATTCAAGAATACGAGAATGAGCAAGCGTTACAGCAACAAGAAGCCGGAAGTAGCAAACGGACATACATTCCTCGGGAACGTGAAATTGCTGAAGCACGTCTAATGCGGGATTATTTTGGTAACAACCCAAAATATACGGACGAATACTTTAGGCGTCGCTATCATATGAGCCGTAAACTATTTTTAGAAATAGTTCAAGGTATTGAAACATATATCGAAACTCATGATTATCTTCCTAAGCATTTTGATTTCTTTAGAGTCCGACCCGATGCTTGTGGTGTAATGGGTTCCAGTGTCATTATGAAATGCACAAGCGCCCTACGCCAATTGGCGTACGGCATATCAGCTGATGCATTTGATGAGTATTTACAAATGGGAGAACATTGTGCACGCTATTGTTTAGAAAATTTTACTATGTGCATAATCCAGTTGTATACGTGTGAGTTTTTAAGAAAACCATATGAGAATGACATTCGTAACTTGTACCACGCACATAACGCGGTCCATAAGTTACCGGGAATGTTGGGAAGCATCGATTGTATGCACTGGGAATGGAAAATTTGTCCGAAAGAATGGCAAGGCCAATTTCACCGAGGTGATAAAAAGTATCCAACTATAATTCTTGAAGCCGTTGCTTCATATGATATGTGGATTTGTGATGAACTCAAATAAGTACATTTTATTATCATCATTTATCCTATTTATTTGACTTGTTTTATTATATTATATATGAGAATCGATACATTAATGTTTACTTTAGTAATTCTCAGCTAAAAATAAGCATTATGTGAAATTTGGCGATTTTGGACTAATTATGGAGCAAAACAAGCGAGATGTCAAAAGTCTACTGAAATCCAGAAGATGCGCCGTATCTCACTCAACAGATACGACGCAATATCATACTTAGATGAATTCGAAGACCATTGCCTGACTTTGAAGAATGCGCCGCATGCAATTCTGTCATGCGCCGCATATGAAACTTTGGTCAAAGAAGAAGATCAAGCTCGTTCTACTCCAGATACGCCGCAATATACTTCTAATATACGGCGTATCACTATCAAGATTTCACCAGTTACAATCCAAGACAGCTAAAGTACATGCGCCGCATGCAAAGATCAAGTTACGCCGCATCTGAAGACGGTGTACGAATATTCCAGAATATATTAATCTTGGACCCTACGCGAAGTTAAGTTAATGCGCCGCATCTATCAACTCAATGCGCCGCATCGATCCCTCAGACAGAAACTATAAATACCCCAAGGCCAGACGAATTTAAGAGACCCTTTGATAGAACCCTAGAGCCGAATTCAGACGACTAAGCAGCACAAGACACACCTCAAACAAAGATACAAGAGCTGTAAGAAGGTCCTGCATGTATTCAATTCATTAAGTAGTTTTGTTTTATTGTTTTAGTACGCTTTAATTCATCAGGATTGATGGGCTTGTGTCATGTGACTACGGAAGATCATGCACTCCCCTTAATATTGCTTTCCCATTAATTAAAGTTTATATGTTTATGTCTTTGGTGACTTTTATTAGTGCATTGATAACCTCTGTGTCTAGCTGAGTCTTGCTTGGGTCGCCATGCCCCTTCCTCGCCTGTTTATTCTAGCGTCTCTAGAAAAGTAGGATATACATAAGTAATCATTAAGGGTTTACTCGCCAATAAGATTAGAGCCAACGAGAAAGGTTTAATTATATACACTTCATATAAAACTAGCAATAAAACAAGTGACAAGCTATTTAATTATCAGGATAGGTCTTCTTATTGTCTCGAGTATCTATCTGTGTACGTGTGTGCTAATCGCTGATTCGTGCTCATTAGTTTAGTTTTCTATTTAATTATAACCAAACTGTGCCAGTCTCTCAGGCTGAACCCCCTTGCGTTAGATTAGGTTGTATAACTAACTTAGGATATTAAAATACTGATTAGAATAACTAGATAATACGTTCCACTCTTAGTGATCGACACTCTGCTTACCATTATATTCATACTGACCGGGTACACTGCTCGTTAAGTGTGTGTGTTATTGATAAGTCGGCTAAATATAAATTTAAAACTTGAGTAGGCATTAATACTGCTAAACCGCAACGACACATCACGCGCATCAAGTTTTTGGCGCCGCTGCGGGGAGTGAATTGTTATTATATGTTAATTTGATTAAGTATTTTAATTAGGTTTTTCTTTTTAGTTTTTTTTTAGATTCTAACCACTAATCCTGTTGTATATTAGGTACTTAATTAAAATACTTAATCAAATTTCATGTGTTTGTTCACATGGCACACGCAGAGTCTGACCTAGGACTGATGATGCTAGCACCTCAGAGACTCGCTCGGCTGAAGGAGACGACTCCCCACATCCTTGATTTCATGTGTTTGAATTTATAGACATCGTTCCTCGTACATTTTTACTCTTTTGGGATTGTACTAAATACTATTATCATGTGTTTATTTAATGTTTCAGTTTATGTTTCTTATTATGTTTGATGGAGACTGGCATTAAGTTCAGCATGAGTGAACGAGAGAACCCGAGAGGTAAACCGTGAAATGTGCCAATTTTACAACAGACTGTTAACAGTCTGTTTGGTAACTACATGCGCCGCATTTAGTGAAACAGATGCGACACATCCTATCCTTTATTTTATTTTATTTCGTACTTATTCCAGGCTCGATACGGCGTATCTTCTTCCATAAGATACAGCGTATCGACTGACCTGATGATTTACAGTTTAATTTTTTAGGTTTTATTTTTTCTAACTACTAATGTATTATGCAAGTTTGAACCTTCTTAACTCAGGTGTGTTAAAGTCTAAATGGTATTATAGATTCCTGCATTTTTGTGGATACATCATTTATGAAGCTTAAACGTTCTCATCCACAAGAAAGTTGATTTTTGCTCTTATACGAATAATGGAGGATCATACCGAGCAAATCTCAGGGGATTTTTTTTTGTTCTAATTCTTTTATTTTCCAGTTTTTAACCTTTGACACAAACAACGAGGACGTTGTTTAACTTAAGTGGGGGGATGGAGAATTAGAACACTTACTTGTCATAAACTTTTTCAAAATATACTTAAAATGCGCTTCATATATCAAAATTTAAATTTTTTTAGCATGTTTTTGTTTAAAGTCTAAATTGCATAACCGCACACATAACTCTATTCTTTCAAAAATATTAAAACTTTAGTGTGCCGGTGACTTGTAAACTTTAGAACTTGGCTTGTATACTATTCGAGACCACCATAATGAGTATTATCTATATAATTGGAGTGACTTGTCTAAATTGATAAATTTCCAGGATTACACCCAAATAGCCTTTATATGTTATGTGATATTAACTAACTACACTGGTTAGTTAACCCCCGTATAAACCATTTGTTTACTCTCACTTTTAGAGTAAGATACCCCTAGAAAAACCCTCAGAGCCATTCCTTTCGTTTCTTACACCTTTGTTATAATGTTTCGATACACCCTTACACCTTAGCCTACCCTATAGATTAAAATCCGTGGTTAATTGCTTTAGGCAAAGTGTGTTTCCTTACATTACCTGTGTTCGCGTGCGTAATTCATTATCTTTGGTTAGGTCGGGAAATTGCACAATGCAATTGGAATGAAAGTAAATATTGTATAACTTTTAGTTTATTTTTCGTGTGTTTGCTACTTTCACTATTACAGTTATTTCTGAAAGTATGAAGAGTATGGAAAAATTATCTGGAAAAATAGTGATAGAAAAGTTGTGAAATTTTACACATATATGTTGATGTCAAAAAAAAAAAAAAAAAAAAAAAAAAAAAAAAAAAAAAAAAAAAATCGAAAAAAAAAGAAAAAAAAAAAGAAAAAGAAAAAGGAAAAGTTTAAAGTTTGTTTTAACTAACTTATGTAAAGTTTTGTATTAAGTGGAAGATATCACCACTATTTGTTGTTGTATATTATATTTATGGATTGAATGGGAGTTGGCCGTTATGGGAACGCCAACTAAGGTTATTCTTTGATTGAGATTTTGTTGAGTATAATTCGTGTCTACCTAAAGCGTGTGTTTCAAGTGTTAAAGCGTGAGTTATTCAATGATATGAGTCTTATTCATGGGATGGTTGGGAAAGTGATTAACCACACTTAGGATTTTAATTTATCTGTTTTGTTTATTTTTCATTTTACACCAATTTGTATCCCAAATATTATCCATACCCTATATCATTCTTCATCCAAACCTTTGATTTATTGAGATTAGGGATTTGAGCAATCTTAAGTATCGTAGTCGTGGATTTGGCTTTGTATTTATGATTTTGTCGCCCTTTTTGATATAATATTATTGGTGAAGATTACTTGGTCCTATCTTTAGCCCATTCGAGTTAAGGAATTGAGCAATTGCAAGTATCGTGGTCGTGGATTCGATCATGTATTTGTAATTTTGTCGCCTTTTCTGGAATATGAGATCGATAGAGATTAAAAAGGATGATCAACCCTTAACCAACAAACCCTTTTTACCGCTTTAGACTTGTTACTCCTTGGCTTTAGTGGGGGAGATGCGTATACTTGCCAAGCCTATGATAGAATATTCGTCACGACTAAGCAACTAAACGATTTAGAATTGTTTTACATTAAAAATTATTTTGGTTTCTACTTCGTTAAGTGTTTGGTTGTGTGATTATGACAAAACGAATACGTGCTTAAATATAAAAATAAATCCTAATATCTTTTAGGATACATTTTCATATGATTAATTCTAAGGTTTACTTTGGGACAAGTAAAGTTCAAGTGGGGGGATATTTGATGAACTCAAATAAGTACATTTTATTATCATCATTTATCCTATTTATTTGACTTGTTTTATTATATTATATATGAGAATCGATACATTAATGTTTACTTTAGTAATTCTCAGGTAAAAATAAGCATTATGTGAAACTTGACGATTTTGGACTAATTATGGAGCAAAACAAGCGAGATGTCAAAAGTCTACTGAAATCCAGAAGATGCGCCGTATCTCACTCAACAGATACGACGCAATATCATACTTAGATGAATTCGAAGACCATTGCCTGACTTTGAAGAATGCGCCGCATGCAATTCTGTCATGCGCCACATATGAATCTTTGGTCAAAGAAGAAGATCAAGCTCGTTCTACTCCAGATACGCCGCAATATACTTGTAACATACGGCGTATCACTATCAAGATTTCACCAGTTACAATCCAAGACAGCTAAAGTACATGCGCCGCAACAAAGATCAAGTTACGCCGCATCTGAAGACGGTGTACGAATATTCCAGAATATATTAATCTTGGACCCCACGCGAAGTTAAGTCAATGCGCCGCATCTATCAACTCAATGCGCCGCATCGATCCCTCAGACAGAAACTATAAATACCCCAAGGCCAGACGAATTTAAGAGACCCTTTGATATAACCCTAGAGCCGAATTCAGACGACCAAGCAGCACAAGACACACCTCAAACAAAGATACAAGAGCTGTAAGAAGGTCCTGCATGTATTCAATTCATTAAGTAGTTTTGTTTTATTGTTTTAGTACGCTTTAATTCATCAGGATTGATGGGCTTGTGTCATGTGACTACGGAAGATCATGCACTCCCCTTAATATTGCTTTCCCATTAATTAAAGTTTATATGTTGATGTCTTTGGTGACTTTTATTAGTGCATTGATAACCTCTGTGTCTAGCTGAGTCTTGCTTGGGTCGCCATGCCCCTTCCTCGCCTATTTATTCTAGCATAAAACTAGCAATAAAACAAGTGACAAGCTATTTAATTATCAGGACAGGTCTTCTTATTGTCTCGAGTATCTATCTGTGTACGTGTGTGCTAATCGCTGATTCGTGCTCATTAGTTTAGTTTTCTATTTAATTATAACCAAACCGTGCCAGTCTCTCAGGCTGAACCCCCTTGCGTTAGATTAGGTTGTATAACTAACTTAGGATATTAAAATACTGATTAGAATAACTAGATAATACGTTCCACTCTTAGTGATCGACACTCTGCTTACCATTATATTCATACTGACCGGGTACACTGCTCGTTAAGTGTGTGTGTTATTGATAAGTCGGCTAAATATAAATTTAAAACTTGAGTAGGCATTAATACTGCTAAACCGCAACGACACATCACGCGCATCAATTTGGCATGCATTTTTTGGGGTAGCGGGCGCGAATAACGATCTTACCGTTTTGAATAATTCTTCGTTATTCGACGACCTGCTTGATGACATCGCCCCCGAGGTTCCGTTTGAAGTAAACGGCCGTACTTTTAAAAAAGGGTATTATCTAGCCGACGAAATTTACCCGGAGTGGTCATCCTTTTTTCAAATCATTTACGGTTGCACATATCCCCAAGAATGCCGCATTTAAAGCGAAATAAGAAAGTGCTCGAAAAGATATCGAAAGAGCTTTTGGCGTCCTCCAAGGACGTTGGCATATTATTTCCCAACCGGCGCGTGCATTTTTGGTGTCCAAGCTACGGAGAATCATGTACACGTGCATCATATTGCATAACATGATTTTGAAAGACCAAAACTTTGCGATATCCGAAGTTAGTGAAATGTATATTTGTCCACGAATAAATTTACAACGGTCGTGGATTGAGCGATGCGAAGTGCAGCGAAAGAAGGCGAAGGAACTACACGATAAACGCGTACACGGAGCGCTTCAACGAAATCTCATCGAGCATGTTTGGCAAGTCAATCAATGGGAGACATTTCAGCAACAACAGCAACAACAAGACCATAATTAGTTTCTTATAATTAGTTTCTTTATATTCGTTGTATCGTTATTTTAATTCCCGTATCGTTTTTTTTTCGTATCGTAAGTGTTGTATTGTATTTTTAATATGTTGTATTGTATTTTTAATTTAATGAAATGAATTTAGTTTATTTAGGTATTTGAATAAAAGGAAAAAAAAATAGATAGTGGTGGGCTCAAATGAGAAGTTTGTGGTATGTTATGGTAAGGAGGGTTGTAAGTTGTGGTGACATGGCACCCCGTGAGGCCCGAATGAGGAGCTTGAGCTCCTTCATCACACCTAGTGCTATAATAGCTAGCAAATGATATAAAAGTATCATTTTAATTTTAAGTGTTTAGAAAAATTAAGAATAATAGTTATTTGTTTTCAAACAAACATTTTGTATAAAACGCTAAATACTAAAAACTAAGGGTGCGCTTGGTTCAAAATAGAGAATGAGAAAGAGAAAGGAAACGCTGAGGAAAGGGAAAAGGGTAAGGAAACCATTCCTCCCAATTTATTGGGTAATGGCCAATTACCCAGGTTAATGGGTCATTGCATTAGAGCCAACCAAACATCATGTTTCATTTAATTTCCCATTGATTAGGCCTTATACCACTCAACCAATCACCCCCTACATATTGGTCTTAGGGGTTGTTTACTTTTTTTTTACTGAGCGGATATAGTGACTGGTTTGATATGTGAATGATTTATGGAGCAAGTGTTCCACTCAAAAGTGTTGTTCCTTTTTTTGTTTCTAGATCAACCTCTAAACGAATTAAATGACTATTGTACCCTTGTATCCAACAAGAATCTTCATAAACAACATTTTCTTGAATATTTCATGTTGATCAAGAAGATACAAATTCATCAAACCCGGTACATGCAACAAAAGAAAAATCACGAAGTCTATAGATCCAAACCCAAGTCCTTTGTAATTGAATTTTTTTTTTTATAATCATCAATCGATAAATTAAACCCATTACAAATTCATCGAAGTTCCAAAATTTTGTTAATTTCTAAAACTAGAAAATGAGTTATGATCTTTTACTACCTTCGATGATCCATCTGCTCTATTGAGCATAAAATACAAATCTAGTAATGGAGATGATGGCGGCGGCAAAAGGACGAACGGCGTCGGTGGTGGTTGGAGGATGGCCGGCCGGTCGCTGGTGTGGTTTAGGGTGTCCAAGAATGTCCGATCAGTAATGTGTAGGCGCTAACCAACGACCATCAGGTGAGGACAATAAGTAACAATTTAAGAAAATAAAAACTTAGAATTATCAAAAGGTTAAGAAACCTGGAAGTTGGAGTGAAGTGTCCGATTGGCACAAGAAATAAGGACGGTGGAAGATCGTGGAAGAAAGGATGATGGCAGAATGATCACCGATGGGCTGAATTGTAGTGGAGGGATCAAAGGGATGGAGTAATGAAAGTAGGTGATGAATATTGGTAAAGTGGAAACAAAGAAATAAAGGGTAAACTTGTCCAAGGGTGGGTCAAAGATGGTTCTGTTAGCTAAGGAGTGTGGTATTTGACCCCTTCTAGAATCAGACATTTCCCTTACATACGGAAAAAAAGAAACACGTTTTTCATCCATGTGGGCTAGGATCCCTTGCTAAAAGGCCCAATAAGTTGAAAGTAAACAGCACCTAAGTGCTTTAAAACGATTTAAAGCAATTGCCGCCAAATATACCACGTATTGAGAGATGCAAATTTTTGCTATCATAACTATAAAAATGTGATAAATATTGAGAAATGAAATAACAATAACAATTTCAAACTAAAAACACCAATTATTTAGTTTTTAAATATCTTTTCTAACAATTTAGGATTTCTAACCGTTATTGTTACAAACTCAAACAAGTTGTTCGAACTTTCTAACCGAAAAAGTGATAGTTACACTCTTATTTTCACTTCTTCACATCCACTTTAAACACAAATTCAACTAGTAACTTCATGAATTTACACTTTTACCCTACACACAAACAAAAAACACTTCAAACACACCTTCTCACTAAGGGCAAATCAGTAACTTCCTTAAATTCAAAATTTCTAAAACAATTTTCCATTTTTAGAAAAAATTCAAATTTCATAATTTTGTATAAAACCGCCCAAATGTTCATTTCAGAATTCACCATTTTCGCCTCTCCCAAAGCTCTCACATACATTCTTCTTCTTCAATAAAAACACACACCACACCGCTCATCTTTTTATCACTTTATTCTCACAAATTATCAGGTACCCATTATTCATTTTATCAACTGGGTCACTCTAATTTCAACATTTTGATCAAAATCTGATCTGGGTTTTTGTTATTTCAACATTTTTTCATCTGGGTCATATAAATTTTAACATTTAGATGAAAATCTCATATGGGTTTTTAATTTATTCATCATTTGGGTCAGTTTAATTTCAACATTTTAATGTAAATTTGATTTGGGTTTTTGATTTTATAAACTGGGTCAATTGATTTTATACATTTTGATATGAATCTGGAGTGGGTTTTTGTTAATTTTGCAGATTAAAGATGCCGGAAGCAAGGGACCGATTATCGAGACCAATCGACGTTGCGGAATCATATGCTCGTCGTAGAATGACAGTCGGTAGAATTGGGATCCTGCCGGATGATAGTGAGAGTGATAGGACACCTTTCAGGTGGGGGTCAACGCCGTTGACCGGTGGGGTTTCAGGTCAACAAGTTGGTTTGACTCAGTTTAATGGAAGAACAACTATCGGAGGAGTGACCGGAAGGGGGCTTTTCGGGACGCCACGCGGTGGCCGGAGTCAAAATACGCCGTCGTTTCGTGGTGGTATCCGGCAAGGCAGAGGCAGTCGTGCAGCGTCTCGGAGTGTTTTACCTGCTTGGTATCCGCGTACTCCACTTGGTGATATCACACATATTGTTCGGGTATGGTTTGTTTTACGTTTGGATACGAAATCAGTTTTGTTAATTTTGGTCTCATTGGTTATATTTAGAATCTTGATTATTGTTAGGGTTTGTATATAAATGTTGTGTTAATTAGATGATGAATGAGTTGATTGAAAATTATAGTTTTATGTTTTGATAGTCATGGTCTGTTTAGTTTTCGTTTGATTACTTTTAATTTGGAATGTTGATTATTGTTAGCGATTATTCGTAAATGATGTATTGAGTAGTTGATTAATGATACAATTGTTGTTATCGTTCTTTGTTTTGATCAAATATGCTGTTTGATAAGGGTTTGTGTGGAGTAAATGATGAATGATGCGATTTTGATTATACTTTTAGGTTTTGATTAGAAATAAGTTTAGTCGATTTTAGTTTAATCTTGTAACAGTTTGTTTCTTGATTTAGTTTTTAGTTTTAATTAATCAGTCACTGTTGTAATGTGGTATCGATTAAATGGTAACTTATTTGACTGTGATCATAGTCCACTTTTCCATTTAAACTTGATATAGTTCGATCATTCAAATTTGAGATGAATTGATCAGATGATAGAAAGTTTGTTTGTGATTATTGTTCAATGTGGTAATATAGAAATGAATTTAGTTTATTTCAGTTTAACCATGTGAAAAAAGTGTTACTTGATTTATTTCTAAGTTCATGTTTATCAATCACTGCTGTAATGTGGAAATTGTTTTATGTAGGCCATTGAAAGAAGAAGAGAGCGTTTGGGAGAAAGCGATGGTCTATTGGGAAGCCCAACCCCTATAAGGGTGTATCAGGATACTCCTGATCAAGATCCTTCATCATCAGGTGCTCACCTCGAGCACGAGTCATTAGTGACTCCAAAGCCGAAATTAGCATACAAAAGTTTTAAGCCATCGAATTTGGGAAAGGCTCCAATGATATTTGCTGATCTTCCTAATCAGAACAGTGGGGATTCCGAGTTTTTAACACCACAGAAGAAGCTGTTAAACTCAATTGATGTAGTTGAGAAGGTGTTTATGGAAGAATTGAATAAGTTAAAGAGAACCCCAACTGCTAAGAAAGCCGAAAGGGAGAAAAGGGTCAAGACTTTGATGTCTATGAGGTGATTTGGTTGAATCTTTCTCAGATTCGGTGTGTGGCTGTAAGAAGGCTTAACGCTTGTTGAGCATGATGAGGATTGGCACCATGAAGGATTGATGATCGGTGAGGTATGCTTGGTAGATCATCCACTGATTGGGATATTACTCGTACTAGTATGCTAATCTTTCTTAGATTCAGTAATAGTTTCTTTTCTTATAATAGATATATGATGGGGATATCAGTATGGTAATCTTTCTTAGATTCAGTTATAGTTCGTGATGGTATAATTGATATGAGGCCAACTGCTGATGATATTTTCTTGTATCCATAGACGTTTATCTTGTAATAATTCTTGTTATTAGTATTGAACTACTGTTTTTGAGCAACAGTTGTAGCAGTATTGTTGTTTCAAGTACAATAGCAACAATCAGACCATTTGAATGTACAGTAGCATGTTGAGCGCAGTTTTTTCATATTAGCAATGTTGTTTCTTGCATAAAAGCTAGGAGTAAGCGATTTGATTAGTGTTGCTCACAGGGATAGTATGTCGAGTAGGGGTGAGCAAACGGACCGGATGGACCGGACCGACCGACAAAACCGACCGGACCGGACCGGACCGACCACATTCGGTCCGGTCCTCGGTCTTGGCATTTTGGCTAATTCGGTCCTCGGTCCGGTCCGGTCCGGTCCGATCCGATCCGGACCACAAACCGATTATTTGGCCTTGTTGGACCGGACCGACCGACGGACCGACCGAGACCGGACCGGACCGGACCGAACCGACCACATTCGGTCCGGTCCTCGGTCTTGGGTTTTTGGCTATTTCGGTCCTCGGTCCTGGACCGATGCTCACCCTTAATGTCGAGGATGCTTGATTTTTAGGTACTGAGTGCTTTTTTGATGGTGGTTGAATTTATTTGTCTTAGCTGGATTTTGATGTGTTGTATTGTTGGTGATTACTTAATTTTGTCATCAACTCATGAACCAATGGTACTATTTGGTTTGAAACTTGGTTATCTCATGAAACAAAGGTGTATGGGGTTTAAGCTTGGTTTGAAACTTGGTTATCTCATGAAACAAAGGTGTATGGGGTTTAAACTTTAAAGCTTGATTTGGATATTTTGAAAAGCTTTTTTGTAAAAATGGTAAAGAACACAAGGATATGAATCCAACCAACCTCCCCTTGATTCAATTTATTAAATCAGCAGTAATACAAGTTACACAACAAAGATTGAACTCTGAAATGAGTCAATCAGATTAAACAACAACAATGCTTGAAACAGCAGAATGATAACAACTAAACACCAAGCTGATCTATGAGATCAGTCTTGCAAGAACCAAACAAAAACACTAGACTACACTTTGTAAAGAGTAGACATCGATTAACTTGAAAGGTTGCATAACACAAATCCAAGTGAGGGTTTATATAGGCAGAGATGAAGAGACAGCCACCATGGAAAGGGGAACACTCAACATCTTTGATAAGGGGAACACTCAACCTCTGCAAACCCACATGGGGTGGGTGATTAGATAAAGATAAGCAAGCAACCGGGACTTTGTATATTCCAAGAAAGAGATAAGCCATCTTTGGACCCTGCACAACATAAAAGAAACAAAAGAAGAACAAAAGTTAGAGTTAGAGAGGGATAGTTTCTGTTATGACAGAAACTACCCTTGAAAGTTTGGAAGGTATTTTAACACCCTCCCTCAAACTTGCACTCCAAACATGTCCATCATTCCCAGTTTATCACACAAAAACTTATGGCTTTTACAGCCAAGAGCTTTTGTCAAAATGTCAGCAGTTTGCTGAGAAGTATGAATCTTCTCAGTCTTAATAACACCAGCAGAAACTTTCTCTCTCACAAGGTGAACATCAATCTCAAAGTGCTTGGTTTTTTCATGAAAGACAGGGTTTCCAGCAATTTGAAGAGCTGAACTGTTGTCACAGTACAACACCACAGGTAAAGAAATTTTTACACCCATGTCACCAAGCAGATTATTTAACCAGATGACTTCACAAGTACAAGAAGCCATGCTTCTGTATTCTGCCTCAGCAGATGATTTAGACAAAGTAGATTGTTTCTTGCTTTTCCAAGTGACCAAGGAGTCACCCAAAAACACACAGTACCCAGATACAGATTTCCTTGTAACAGGACATCTAGCCCAGTCAGAATCAGCATAAGCTTTAAGCTTAAGATTCCCATTTTTGTTGATTTGCACACCATTACCAGGTGAGCCTTTCAAGAACCTCAAAACCCTTAATGCAGCATCCAAGTGAGACTCAAGAGGGGCATGCATGTACTGACTCAAGCAATGAACAACATAGGAAATATCTGGTCTAGTATGAGTTAAGTAAATTAACTTGCCTACCAGTTTTTGATAGTTCCCAATGTTTTTCAAAGCTTTATCATCAGCAGATTCAATGTGATTAAGGGTGGTATTTTCAGGTAAAGGTGTGTCAACAGGTTTAGCAGCAAGCAGACCATATTCATGTAATAGATCTAAGCAATACTTTCTTTGACTAAGGCAGACACCATTACTATTTTCCAAAATTTCAATACCTAGGAAGTATTTTAACTTTCCTAAGTCTTTGATTTGGAATTTAGATTTCAAAAACACTTTGAATTTCTCAATTTCATCAACATCATTGCCTGTAATGACAATATCATCAACATAAACAAGAAGAACCAAAAACACATGCCCAGATTTCTTAGTGAACAAAGAATAGTCATACTTGGATTGCACAAAGCCATGTTCATTAAGAATAAGAGTTAATTTAGCATTCCATTGCCTGGGGGCTTGTTTAAGGCCATAAAGAGACTTATTCAGTTTCACAACTTTAGACTTGTGATTATCAAAACCAGGGGGCAGAGTCATGTAAACATCCTCAGTTAAGTCACCATAAAGAAAAGCATTATTGACATCTAATTGGAAGAGACTCCAATTATTACACATAGCAACAGTGATTAAGCATCTAACAGTGGACATTTTAACAACAGGACTAAAAATTTCATTATAATCAAATCCCTCCCTCTGGCTGAAGCCCTTGGCTACAAGCCTGGCTTTGTATTTATCAATTTCACCTGTGGATTTGTATTTTATTTTCCATAACCATTTGCTACCAACAGGTTTTCTTCCTTTGGGAAGCTCACATTCAGTCCAAGTATTGTTTTCCTTTAAGGCAGTGATTTTATTATTCATGGCTTGAACCAGTTAATGTTTTTAGCAGCCTCATCATAAGAAGAGGGTTCAACAGACTTATTTAAGGTAGTGGAGAAACAATAATTAACAGGACTCAGATTAGAGTAACTCACATATTTCTCAAGACCATATCTGATACTACTATTAACAACATATTTATTAAGTCTAGCAGGAGCCTTAATGTTTCTAGTGGATCTCCTAAGAGCAGGCTGCACAGGACTTATGTTGTGAGTGGGATTGAGTTGAGCATTTTCAGGAATGGAAGGGACATTTCCCTCAGTTAGAGTGTTGTCACCCATAGATGTTGCGGTGCCAGCAGTCTCACCATCAATAGAAGTATTTATACTTCTAGGGCATGAAGGGGCACTACCATCATCATTGGGTGAAGGAATATTCCCCCTCTGTTCATCATTGGGATTATGGTCAGTATGCATTTCATCAAAGAAATTCAGATCATTTAGAGTAGAGTTAGGGTTCTTATCAGTTTGAACTTTAGACTTCATTTTAAAAGGAAAAATAGTTTCATAGAATTGAACATCTCTAGAGTAGAAAACCATTTTAGAGTCAATACCATAAACTTTGTAAGCCTTTTTTGTACCAGAGAAGCCAATTAGAACACACTTTTCAGACCTAGCATAAAATTTATCTGAATTATTAAGAACAGAAGAGAAACACAAACAGCCAAAGCTTCTCAAATGAGAAAGTCTTGGTTTCTGACCATACACAAGCTCAAAAGGAGATTTCCCACTCAGAACAGAAGACGACAACCTGTTAATTAAATAGGCAGCAGTTATGATGCATTCAGGCCACATACTTAAAGGAAGACCACTTTGAAACAACAGACTCCTAGCAACATTGAGTAGATGCCTGTGCTTTCTCTCAGCAATCCCATTTTGCTGAGGGGTGTAAGCACAGGAAGTTTGATGAATAATACCAAGGGTGTCAAACAAGTTACTCATTTTGTTATTTATAAACTCAGTTCCATTGTCAGATCTCACAGTTTTAATACTGCATTTAAATTGATTGTGAATCAGATTGAGATAACTAACAAACAGATTATACACTTCATCTTTAGTTTTAACCATATAAATCCACACAACCCTGGTATAATCATCAACAATGGTCAAAAAATATCTAAAACCCTCTCTGCTAGTGACCTTGTAAGGCCCCCAAAGGTCTAAGTGCACAAGGTCACCAATAGCAGAACTCTTATGATCACTTAAGGGAAAGGGTTCTCTTGTCTGTTTGGCCTTGTGACAGATGTCACAAGGAGACACATGAGACCCTTTAGTGAACTTAAGGTCAGGTTGAAGATGGCTGACAGCTTGGTCAGAAGGATGACCAAGTCTGCTATGCCATAAAGACTTGGAAACATGACAAGTAACAGAAAGATTACCTACCATAGTAACACAAGAGGGAGAATCAAACAAATACAGACCACCACTTTCACTCCCAGTCCCCATGAGTTTGTTTTGGGTCATGTCCTGAATGTAACATTTAGATTCATCAAAACCAACAAACATCCTACTATCTCTGATAAGTTTATGAACAGACAAAAGACTGACATGATACTCAGGGACAACCAACACATCATATAAGGTAACTTTGGCAGAAAGTTTAAGATTTCCAATATACATGATTTTAGCCAGAGTACCATTGGGATGTCCCACAGTGAGATTTAGATAAGAAATATCAGTAATGTTAAACATGTTTAAAGTATTAACAGTCATGTGTTAGTTTTCCCCTGAATCAATGATCCACCCAAAACTAACATGAAGAACAGAGGTGTTGTTATTATAAAACTTGTGAAAGTTAACATTGAAAAAAATGTTGTTGTTTAAAAAACTAGCCATACCTAGTAAGTTGGCCTGCACATTGCTAGAAGGCATGTCTTTGATAAGACTCATCAGTTTTATCATCTGGTCATTGGTAAAAGTCATAGAACTAGGTCCATTTTCCACAGAAGAAGACATAGAACTAGAATTAGCACTATAAGAGGTTTTCTTATGACCAGGATGCCAAATGGGATACCCAACAACTTCATAACATCTATCACTGGTGTGACCAGTTTTGCCACAGTGAGTACAAGTCCAGTTGGGATTTTTGTTATTGCTATTGGTCACATACTTCTTATTGTCAGCAACATAGCCCTTTTTGTTTTTATTTCCATTATTAGACCAATTAGTTTTAGCAACAAAACTAGCAAATTGATTTTTAGATTCAGAACCAGAAGAAGAAGAGGCAATGCCTCTGTGAGATTCTTCTCTGGATACAACAACAAAAGCTTCTTTCACATCAGGGAGAGATTCTCTGGAGAGAATGCTACTCCTGATAGGTTGATACATTTCATTAAGACCAGTAAGAAATTGCATAAGTTTCATGAGTTGATTATGTTTTGACACATCTTCCCTAGCAGAGCAAGTACATTTAGGCAATTTGGTCATAATGTCAAATTCTCTCCAAAGAGAGTTCAGTTTATGATAATACTCAGAGACAGTAAGGTCTCCTTGTTTAAAGTTATTGATCTTTTGCATAAGACTTAAAATGATGGAGCCATCAAGTTTATCATATGTTTCTTTAAGTTCAGCCCATACTTCAGCAGCATTATCAGAAAAAATTTGACCCAGATATAAATCCTCAGACACAGAGTTTAAAATCCATGACAGAACAATAGAGTTGCATCTATCCCATTGATTAGACAGGCTATTACTACTGGCATAAGTGGCCTTAAGGCATGTTCCATTTATAAAGCCAATTTTATTTCTAGTATTAATAGCAAGAGTCATAACAGTAGCCCAAACCCTATAGTTCTCAGTTCCAGTGAGTTTGACAGACACAATAGAGCTAGAACTAATGTCATTAGAATGAAGGTGCAGAGGATTACCCAAGTCAAGACTGCTAATAAGGTCATCACCAGCCATAATAACACACAGAGATCAATAAAGGCAAGCAGAAAAGCAAGGAGCAAGCAGAAAAGCAAGCACATAAACAAATAGCAAGCAGAAAGGCTTGCAAAACAACTAACGAACAATCTTCAAAACAAGCAAAGAAACAAAGAAACTCACACCCAAGATATAACAAAGGCTAAGTCTTTGGACTGGGGTTGGCCAGAGCAGGTTTCCACTCCATTCAAGATGGAGGGTCAAGGTGTTAACCGAACCCGTTTGCACCCAAATAACTAAAACCTTGTTAATCTTAAAGGAAGAAAGAGAGACTTACAGTGCTTTGAGAAGCAGATAGCGGAAAAAGGCCTCACAATACTCTAAAAAGAGATATTATAAGGCAAATAGGTCCCAATAAGCGTCAGAGACCTCAGGAGTCACAAACACCCAAATAAGAAAAATTAGGGTTTCAAGGATCAAACCCTAATTCTTCCAATTTTACTCCAACCAGCAATTATCCCAGCGATTAACGAAGAGAAATCAAAGATAAGCCCAGAGAAGTCACCAATTTCGGAAACCCCCAAATTGATAGAAACCCTAGATCTTGAGATTACTGAATCGATAGAGCCGTAGCTCTAATACCATGTAAAAATGGTAAAGAACACACGGATATGAATCCAACCAACCTCCCCTTGATTCAATTTATTAAATCAGCAGTAATACAAGTTACACAACAAAGATTGAACTCTGAAATGAGTCAATCAGATTAAACAACAACAATGCTTGAAACAGCAGAATGATAACAACTAAACACCAAGCTGATCTATGAGATCAGTCTTGCAAGAACCAAACAAGAACACTAGACTACACTTTGTAAAGAGTAGACATCGATTAACTTGAAAGGTTGCATAACACAAACCCAAGTGAGGGTTTATATAGGCAGAGATGAAGAGACAGCCACCATGGAAAGGGGAACACTCAACATCTTTGATAAGGGGAACACTCAACCTCTGCAAACCCACATGGGGTGGGTGATTAGATAAAGATAAGCAAGCAACCAGGACTTTGTATATTCCAAGAAAGAGATAAGCCATCTTTGGACCCTGCACAACATAAAAGAAACAAAAGAAGAACAAAAGTTAGAGTTAGAGAGGGATAGTTTCTGTTATGACAGAAACTACCCTTGAAAGTTTGGAAGGTATTTTAACATTTTTAGTTTCTTGTTTTTTAGAATAAGCTAATACATAGCCTTTTGAAGCTGTTTGCATAAGCTTCTTTGGATCATCTACTGGGTTTTTCAGAGAGCAATAAGATAGTAATAAGCTTAATCCTTTTGTTGTGCTTTTGGAAACAAGGGGTATGCTGCTAAACTGTTTGACTTGTTTGTGATCACTGAGCTATCTCATGAAATGAGGGTTTCGGGTTCCTATATGTTTCAGAGTTTTGCAACTCCGTGAACATCTATTGCGTGCCTATGAGGGACAACTTTTATTAAAGATGCAAAAGTAGCTGTATAAATATTTTTGTTAACGGTTAAAAAATAGACATGGCCTTGTATTACACTCTTATCACCAACGATGATGCTCAAACTTATATATTCTTAAAATCAAGTACTCCGTATTAATTATTTTAACTTTGTCCAATATCATAACTTTTGTCTTTACTCTTTAGTTTTTTTAAGTATTGTATCTAGATGCAGATACAGGGCGTAACGCTATCTCTTATCGGTCGAATATGGTTTTCCGTTTATACCTTTTAAAGATGTAAATACAAACACAAAAAACAAGAACTACATAAAATCAACATTCTAAATTATATCAAAGATTTTCAATCATGATAAAATGTTAGATATGAACAATAATCTTGTGTCAAACTATTTGGTCTATACTGTTGGTTTCATGTATTAATTGAAAGTCACATTCAAGAAAGTTACATCTAATTCATCTAGTAATATATATATTCCTACTCACCAACAATCTTATAAAACCATCCTCAATTCAATCAAGAATTTCCAGCTTTCAACTTTTAGCCATGTTGACATCTATGGCTACTTCATCATCTTTGTCCTTTCACTCACTACCATTCTATTCATCCGTTCATTCTCTTCATCCTCAGGGATCAAATCACGGCTTCCACCAAGCCCTTTCGCTCTCCCAATCATTGCTCACCTTCAACTCCTTGCTACAATCCCTCACCAAGCTCTACACAAACTCTCGATCAAATATGGACCAATTTTCAGATTCTTCCTTGGTTCAGTACCATGTCTTGCTGTTTCTTCATCCAACTTGGCAAAAGAATTTCTAAGAACCTATGAAGCGAGTTAACTAGATCGACCAAGAAACGCTACATAACGTATGGATCAAAAGATTTAATGTTTGCACCTTTTGGACCATATTGGAAACTTATGAAAAAACTTGTTATGTCTGACCTTTTAAATGGTAAAACACTCGATTTACTTCTTCCACTTAGACAAGACGAGACTAATTGGTTCTTGCAATCGTTGTCCCAGAAGGCTAAACTTAGAAAGGCTGTGGATGTTAATTGTTAAAGGTGAGCTTATGAAGTTGATAAATAATGTTACTTCAAAATGATATGAGGAAGCTTGTTCATGAGATTTCTGAGATTACGGGTAAGTTTAATCTTGCGGATTATACATGGTTTTGTAAGAATCTTGATTTACAAGGGTTTAACAAATGGGTGAAGGAGATACACCAAAGATTTGACCAGTTGATAGAAAGAATCATTAGTGAGCATGAAGATGAAAGAATGAAGAAGGGGAGAGATGAAGTGAGGGATCTTCTTGATATTTTACTCAATATTTCAGAAGATGAGACCATGGAAATGAAGTTGATCAAAGAGAATATAAAAGCTTTAATTTTGGTTAGTCTACATTATGATTGTGAATATATGGGAATTATTACAATGATTGAACTTGCTGTTTGTGTTACAGAATTTATTTGTTGCGGGAACAGATACGTCTGCACTTACTATAGAATGGGCTTTAGCATAACTAATCAAACCATCTAAGAATAATGAAAAAAACTGTAGAAGAAATTGACCAAGTGGTTGGTAAAACTCGACTCTTGAAAGAATCTGATAAACCAAACCTTTCATACCTCCAAGCAATAGTGAAAGAAGCGCTAAGGCTACACCCCACGGCCCCGATGATCCTAAGGACTTCTACGAAAGATCGTACAGTGAGAGGCTACCTTATTCCAGCACAAACTCTTGTTTTTGTTAATGTTTGGGCCTCGAGTAGAGAGCCACAGAATTCAATCCTGAAAGATTTGAAGGGAGTCAGGTGGATGTTAGAGGACAACACTTTCACATGTTGCCATTTAGGAGTGGGAGATGGATGTGTCCTGGGACGTCGTTAGCCATGCAAGTCGCACAAGTGACACTGGGCGTAATGATTCAATGCTCCGCCACTGGTAAAGATAAAGTTTTACATTCAAGAGAATGTGTGACAAATATCTTGGTCAAGTGACTAAAGGGTTGTCTCCAATTTCACTTCAGTATACATTCTACTCGCACTAATCCAAGGATTTCAACAACTAATACACATATGTTCTTCATGTACTATGATAGAATTCAATAGTGATTTATCATTGTTCAAATTATTGCTCTAGCTAGCCCCCGAACTCCATTATTTGCTCTAGAAAGTAACTTTGATTAGCATGACTATAACAAAAATTGAATCACAAGATTCAAACTCGGTATAAGCATAAATTAATTTTCCCTGAATCAGGATCGACACACCAAAAACCAATTAGTATTGCTTGAATTCATATGCGCACAGACATATCTCTATAAAACACAACGGTTTTTTCATCAGTGAAACCAGAAACATTTGCAAGAAATAGATAGTTCAAGAGCAAAAAAGAGAATGTTTATGTGAGCGTTTATGTGTGCGTTTTGTAACTAGCAATTTTTTTTTTTCTTTTCAAAGCGAAGATATATTACTATCGATCAATAATTCAAAAAACATATCATACGTCCTTGAAACTTTTTCGCAAGAACAAGTTTGGCCCAAAAACTAGTTCCACAAGCCTAACGATAAGTTAGGACTAAGCAAGCTACAAGTATGAATTCCTAATTAAACCTTAACTTATCCATGCAGTCATGCCAACTACACTTTTTTCTTCTAGTAAAGTCTTCACAACGTACACCCATGTTTCAACTTTCTTTTTAGACAAAAATACACCGTTGGTCTCTAAACTTTCTCAAAAGCATCGCAAGGGCCCTAAACTGAGCATTTTTGTCGCCGTGCGTCCCTTTTCCAAGTTTTTGAGGCCGATTGCGTCCTTTGACCCGTAATCCGTTGGTCAACGCCGGTACATTTTGTTTTTAGCACTAGAGCATAATCTTCATTTCGCATTAACGCTATATCAAGTCTGTATTATTTTCACATGTCCTATCCCTCTTCCCGCCCCATAAACACCTAGTCTGCCTCTTTTATTCGTCCCAAAACTTTCTTTACAAGAATTATCAGAATTCACAAACCCTCATTGCTTTTCACAAAACCAGTTCCATATTATTCAGAATTCAAAAACATGGATTTTACTTTATGGAAAGTAAGAAGAGATCCAGGTTATCCAGTTGATGATACCGTTCTGTACAACTCTGCTAAGAAAAAATACGGTACGTTTTGTTGTTATAATCGTTGGAATATCTAATAGGGGTATATTTTAATTTGCTATTAAGGTTTGATAATGTGCTTTGGTCTATTGATATGTTTCAGGTGGTAGATCTAATATGTTTAGCATGAGGGTTCATCACAATGGTGTTTTTAAATACTGGCCTGGTAGAATATACGATGGAGGTATGGAAACTTTAGTTGATTTGGTTGATTACTATTACTTTGTTAAGCCTGGTAGTAATTTAGATGATGGTTTGTATAGCTTAAGTGAGGCTGCGAATTTAGAAATATTGAAAGATCTTGTTGATGACCATAAGATAATAGAAGTTTATGTTGAAAATGGTAAGACAAGATTGGATGTTGATGAAATGTCACCAAAGTCAATTAGGACAGTTATTGCTGATGTGGATGCATCAAAGAAGAATGCAGCTCTTGCTGTTGTTCCATATTGCTCGCAAAAATTGTTCCTAGAAAACATTGTTAAAAAGCCTGTGGTAGAGGCTTTAAGTCAAGTCACACAACCACCTTTGGAAGTCAATACTCTGGTAGAATCTAGTGAGTTGCTAGAAATTGAACCCTTGATGACCATAGATACACCTGTTGAGCATATGCAAAAAGATAGTCCTGTTAGTGTTGACCATAGCCAAAAAGATAATCTTGTTAGTGTTGACCATAGCCAAAAAGATAGTCCAGTTAGTGTTGACCATAGCCAAAAAGATAGTCCTGTTAGTGTTGACCATAGCCAAAAAGGCAATCCGGTTAGTGTTGACCATAGCCAAAAAGATAGTCCGGTTAGTGTTGACCATAGCCAAAAAGGTAGTCCTGTAGAGGTAGGTGAAACTGAACAAGAGTTTGGTCATCAACACGAGGAAATAGATACACCTGTTAAGCGTATGCAAAAAGGTAAATTTGTGGAGTTCTGTGAGACTGATGAAGAGTTAGGTGATGACAAATTGACAATGTTAGTGAAACAGATAGTTCTGAGAGTGATGTCGATGTTATTGAGAACATTCAAGATGGAAACATAGTTGTTGATGAGGAGAATACTTTTGAGGAGCCTGATGTTGATGTTGCTTTGTTCAAATTGATTGAGAATACAGAGTTACCCACTATAGGTAGCTCTAGCCAGATACCAGATGATTTTTTTAAGAAAAATGAGATACAAGGTCTCTGTGATGATAATGAGTTTGCAAGTGGTTATGAGAATGAGAATGAATATGTCATTAGGAAGAAAAAGATGAGGGCATACAAGAAACAAAAGTTAACTGAGGCAGAACAAGTAGATGACGAAATATTTTTTTTCTGTGGTCAAACTTTTGTAACTGCAAAAGAAGTGAAAGATAAGATCAACCTGAATTCAATACAAACTAGGAGGAAATTGCAACTCATTAAGAATGACAAACAGAGAATTAAGGCTAGGTGTGTGGGAACAATACCAGTATGTGGTACAAGTGGAGGTATTGGGCTGGGAACAACCCCAAAGAGGAAAACTGGTCCGTTAACTAGAGGCTCGGAAGGGATGTATATTTGCGATCACAAAATGAGCAAGCAAAAGATTGCCCATGGTTGTTGTATGTAGCAAAAGATACATCCAAAGATTTATGGAGTGTTAGAACTTTCAAGGATGAACACAAATGTTTGCAATCAAGAGAGATCAAAGCTTGTGACTACAAGTTTCTCTCAAAGCAAATACTTGACCAAGTTCAAGTGAATCCAGATATTCCAATCAGGGCTGTTCAAGATCAACTCACAAAACAGTTTGAAGTCCAAGTGTCTATGCAAAAGGCATTAAAGGCAAAAAACAAGGCATAAATTGAGATTAGGGGTGATCATAAGCAGCAATATACCATTTTGAGGGACTATGTTGAAGAGTTGCAGAAAACAAATCCTAATACAACAGTTAGGATAAGTGTACAAACTGCAACAAATCCATCAAGTCCAATGAGAGTTTTCAAGAGAATGTACGTTTGCTTAGGTGCTTTGAAGGAAGGATATAAAGCTTGTCAAAGAGAGTTGTTGGGATTAGATGGTGCTTTTATGAGGGGTCCTTTTCCTGGTTAGCTTCTTACAGCTGTTGGTATTGATAGCAACAATGGAATATACCCTTTAGCCTATGCTGTTGTAGAAGCTGAAAACAAAGATTCATGGATTTGGTTTCTTGATTGTCTAGCAGATGATCTTGACTTGCAACCAAATTCAAACTACACTATTATCAGCAACAGACAAAAGGTGATGTTAATTTATAGTTGATTATTTTCACTTATATAATTCATAAATGATAATTTTATTAGTAATGAATTGATGTTCCTTTGTGTAGGGTATCATTCTAGCTTTAGCAGCAGTATTCCCTAGTGCGGAACACAGATTCTGTTTGAGGCACATCCATGAGAATATGAAATTGCAATGGAATTCTAGAGCCTACAAGGAACATTTGTGGAGATGTGCAGCAACAACAACTGTCCAACAATTTGAGGCAGCAATGCTTGCATTCAAGAATTTTAGCGAACCTGCCCATGCTTGGTTAAGTAAGATACCACCAACCCATTGGTCAAGGTCGCATTTTTCAGGTACTAACCAAATCTGTGTCTAAGTGTACAACTTTTGTTGTTCAACATTGTTTTCTGTATTACTAAAACATGTTCTATACATGTGTAGGGAGAGCTCATTCTGATGTGTTACTTAATAACATGTGTGAAGTGTTTAATGGAAAACTAGTGGGAGGTAGGCACCAACCCATCATTACTGCTTTAGAATACATTAGAGAATATTGTATGCAGAGAATAGTGAATGTTGTGCATACAATTGACAAGTGTGCCGGACCATTAACACCAAAGGCAACACACATGTTAGACTTCATTAAGAAAGAGGCTTATAAGTACACCATTTTACGGACTGAAGGAGATAAGTATCAGGTTAGTGGATGGGGAGATAAGTGTTTTATGAATATTGAAGCTAGGGCTGGTACTTGTAGAAGATTGGAGCTTACAGGTATGCCATGTAAACATGCTGTTGCCACCAACCGGTATATGAGGTTTAATGGAATGGAAGTAGGATCTGTAGAATCATGGGTGCATCCATGTTACTTGCTTAAGACTTGGGAGGAAACTTACAAACACCACGTCCAGCCCATAAATGGTTATCAACATTGGAAAAAGTCAAATGTGCCTACAACCATTCTTTCACCTAAACATCATAAACCATTGGGTAGGCCATGAAAGAAAAGAACTAGGGATTTTACAGAAAATGATGATAATGATAAATATAGTAAGTTGTCACAGTCTAGTAGGAGTGTAGTTTGTGGTATGTGTGGCAATGCTGGACACAACAAGAAAACATGTCTTGGGCAAGGAGGTGTAACAGGAAGTCAAGGCAGTACCCATCAGTCACAAAAAACAGCTTCATCCCAGCCAAAAGTGCCATCAAACAAGAAGACAAAGGTTAAAGGTAACAACTTTGAAGCAATTGAACAAGCTCAATGTCAAACTGATGCTCAATCTCAAAGTCATGTGCATGAAACCTTTGGTCAGTCTGAAAGTCAATCTGAAGCAAGTGTGGTCCAGCCTGAATCCGGAAGTCAAGTTGATGCTGCTTCTGGTGTGGCTCCAAAACAATTGTGGACTAGGAAGAAGATTATAGCAGCAAAGATGGCTTCACCACAAAAAAATGTTGGTAAAGTATTTCAAAGACAATGGTTTTCATCGAATATGTAATTCCTAGACAATATTTTCTATCTTTTAACAATGTGTGTTTCTGAACTATGTAGACTACAAAATTTTATGCATTTGGAAATATATCCAATTTGCATTATGTAAGAAATCATCTCATGTTAATCTATGGGATTAATTGAGGTTTAAATGTATCCATTTGCCACTTTATCCAGTTTCTACTTATTGTTGCAAGTTCATACACATACTTATAAGTGTTGACTTTAACAAAGTCAATTACTTTCATTATACATGAAAATTG
This sequence comes from Artemisia tridentata subsp. tridentata, assembly GCA_021014915.2. Taxonomy (NCBI): domain Eukaryota; kingdom Viridiplantae; phylum Streptophyta; class Magnoliopsida; order Asterales; family Asteraceae; genus Artemisia; species Artemisia tridentata. The sequence goes on from CP139509.1 coordinate 144,187,594, forward strand.
ACTATTTGATAATCAATTTACCAGCTTGCGTTCTTACTTGGATAATGTTGCTGTATTTTGACAAAGAGCAAAGAAGAATCAACAATGGATGAACAACACCAAAGCAAGTTTATGTTCATACTTGAAAGTGGTGTCTGTTCATTCATCGTTGATACTTCTTCCATCTTTAATACTTGGATGTGTCTTGAATCTGTGTTTGTGAGTTGGATCATGTTTTTCTATTGTGACAAAGACCAATGACGAATCATAAATGGATGAGGGAGAATCTGTGTTTGTGAGTTGAATCTGTGTTTGTGAGTTGGATCATGAGTTGGATCTGTGTTTGTGAGTTGGATAATGTTTGTGTGGCTAACCTACTAGTAAACCAATAAAGGCAGCACATGAATAACATATTTATACTCTTAGCCAAGGACCAAAGTAGATGAAGTCAATGCTTTCTATTAGTCAACCTACATTGAAACTTTCCAAACACACAAAACAAACTACTGTACATGACTTCTACTTTCTAGAAACGTTTCCAAAACACAAAAAAACCAGTGTCTTTCTAAAGACACTACATAAACCATATGCAAACTAAAACGATGACTATCCAGGAGAATACACACATGTTCCTCAAACGGCAAACTTTCTCCTTCTCAAGAAGGAGATCAGCTAGGGATGCTTGGTGAGCAGCCTCTAGCTGGATTGCTCTGTCTCCCGCGTTGACAGCCTCCAATGTCTCAGCCATGAGGCCGGCTTGGCATTCTTGTAGTGCCGCCTCATTCCGGTGAAGGTGCCTCCTCAGGTAGAGGATCACCTCCCTTGCTCTTGGTTGCATTGGTGGATCGTACCACCCATTGATGGGACATGTGGATCCCTAAAAATAAAAAATCAAGACATTGACGCTTAAACTCATAACTTGAAAATAAACTTTTAATCTAAAGCAACCTTTAGACTTAAACTTGACATTTTAACTTAAAGAAACCCAACCATTAACGCACCTCAACAGGACAACCATAGTAACGCCTGCCGGCGTTCACATTGTTCCAACAGGTTCTTACGACCGCCCGTCTGCCATATCCGCAACGCACCATTGTTAAGATTTGATCAAAAATATATAGGATAAGATTTTATGAGAGAGAGGAGAGTTTAGGGATGACTAGTGAAAAACTTTAGCTTTTATTAGTGATATTGTTACAGTAGCAACCACAGAAGCCGCGTGGTACTTACTCACACGTTAATACGAAATGACGATTATGCCTTAGTGCTAAAAACAAAATGTAACGGAAAGGAACGACGTTGACCAGCGGATTACGGGTCAAAGGACGCAATCGGCCTCAAAAACTTAGAAAAGGGACGCACGGCGACGATTTTCCCAAGTTTGGGACCCCTGCGATACTTTTGGGAAAGTTTAGGGACCAACGGTGTATTTTTGTCTTCTTTTTATTTGAGAATTCTCATTCTATGATATCTTAAATAGATCGACGAAGTTGTGCATGTATTTGTCAGCAATTTTGCCATGTGAAGGTAAGTCGTGTACTTGTGCTGCAGTGCTATTTGACTCTTTCAATATCATTAAAGTTATCTACAATTTGTGTACATGTGAAGTTAATTGAGTTGTGTACCTGTGCCTTAATTCATAAAGCCCTTAAATATTTAAAGTTATCTATCTCGACATATTTGACAATGTTTTAGGCCGGATTTTTTGGTCTAATCACCAAGTTGTTAAAGATTTGGTCAAAGTATCACCTATGTGCAAGTTTGAGTTTGACTCTTTATAGCTGTTTCAAATAAATTTGAGGCTATCAACAAAATGTATATTACACCCTCTCAAAAAGCAACTTAAGAGTTCCTTGATAATCTCTTGTGTGTTAGTATAGATAATTCTTGAATTATAACGATCTGGAACATTTTAAAATGTAATGTAAGCTTTCTATGGAATATTGCATTCTTGTCGAACCCAATGTTTCAACTTTCATTTTATTTGAGAATTTTGGAATGTTTTACTTGCCCACGAACAAGGATATTATATGATCTCCCTCCGTCTCAAAATTATTGTCATGAGAGAGAAATCACAAAGTTTAATAAAAATGAGACCACTATAAATCTCAACCACTCAAAGAGAATATTCCTCTAATATATTCTCTAGTTTTTACTTAAAAAGAAAAGTGGACAATTATTTTGAGATATCCTAAAAATGAAATGTGGACTATAATTTTGAGATGGAGGGATATTAGTATATGATATCGTAAAGAAAGGGTATGTGTAGAAGTTGTGCATGCATGTTGTCAATAGAGGATTAACCATTGACTTCAAACATCTATCAATTCTTTATCTCGTGTGAACTGTGAAGATAAGTTCGTGTTGTTTCAATACTTTTTGAAAGTATGTATCTCTACATATTTTACATTGTATTAGGTCGTTTTCTTGTGGTCAAAGCACCACCTTGTAAAATATTTGCTCAAAGCATAGCGGGTTGACTTTTTATAGTTAACTATAGACTAGATTTGAAAAGTGAAACAAACTACGGGCTTACAAAACTAACTAACTATTTACTACTGGTATAATGTTTCAGGATGCATGAATGTGTTTATTTAATTACTATTCGAAGTTTAAAACCCATAACAACTTAACAAGCAATCATTTTCTTAAAGCAATAAAAAGTAGTTGTGAACACAATCTAGTTAAAATTCAGTAGCGAAACTAGGTTCAAAATAACCAGATGCATCTTTATGCGAACCATAATACTCAAATAAAACTGATGTTACTTTTTTATTATTAAAAGCCTAATTAAACAAGGATTAAAACTAACTAACTATTTACTACTGGTATAATGTTTCAGGATGCATGAATGTGTTTATTTAATTACTACTAGTAATTAAGAACCGTGCGTTGCACATGAGCTATATATAAGTGTTCATAGTGTAACCTTCGGCACTTATTTTCGTTATTATATATTTAAGTTGTTATGGTATCACACATATTGACATGTAATTTTCGGTACTTATTTTCATCATTATATATCTAAATTGCGATGGTATCACAATTTTTGCAAGCATGATACACATTTAAAATAGTTTATTGACATTAAAAGAGTATATGTGAAGATATTTTTTTTAAGATGTTATATTTAATAGAGTCTCTTCACATGTAGTCTTTTAATATGTATAAGTTACATAATATTTTTTTCCTATTTATTTGGCACCTTTGTCATAGTTAGTTATAAAATCATTTGTACTTTGATATATTTTTTTTCAATGACACAATTTCAGTTATTAGAGGACTTAATGAACGTTGCTGGTTCTTCTAAATTGCATGATTGTATGCGTTTGTGGTTTGTGCAACAGGAAGGTGAAGATGATGTTTTGTCCAAATTGCTTATCGCTTGTTGTCAGCATTTGAGGCGGGTAATGGTGAAAAACCAAAGCATGATAGCCAACATGGAAGCATTAGGTGGTCGTGGTGTTGCTATGTACTCGTTAGAAGCTTTGAGAAAGACTCAAGAGAGGCATCGGGTATTGCTTGAAAAGTTAGGAGCATTGTTTTTTCAAGTGAAAGCTGGTGCTCGTGAGGAAGAAGCTAATGCTATTAAGATGAATGAGTTTAATTAGTTGTTTGGTGACATTTCTGTTTAGACTTTGAGTTTTGTTTGTCTATGTGTTTTTGATATTGAAAATAAATATAAGGATCCATTTGGCTATTGACTCTATCGTTAAAACATTTGGCTAAGTTATAACTATTTCTTATGATGTTTAGGATGGTAATGGTATGCATTGTGTAGGTGATGAGTTTTTTTATGTAAAAGGTAAAGTGTGAGGAATTTTTTTTATTTATTTTTATTTTTTTATTTTTATATATATATTTGTAAATATAATTTTAAATACTTAAATGATAGTTTTGCATGGGAAGATGAAGTTCCTGCTTCAATCAGTACTTCAGTTATGTTTTGCAATCATTCCTTCTCATTACCTTTTTGTATTCCGATTGCCTATTTGTATTCTAAAACGTATTTATTTGGTTATTTATAACACATCTAACACACAATTAGGGCATCATCAATTATTATCAACCTAACTTAAAATATCAGCCAACCAACTCTCTCATCCATGGCTTCGTCTTCCAACAACATCAAGGAACTCAAGGAAGCATCTGGGTCTGACGATTTAGCAACAGCTTTCAAGTTCTTATTTAACAATGAGTTAACTGAAGAAGAGGGTTTTTTTATTCGAATGGGGGAGGAGCGTAATCAACTCCTTAGCAAGGTTGAGAAGCGTCAGGTGACAATCAGGGAGGCTCATCACTTGGGCCCTTTCAATGAAAAAGCTGTTGATGTTCTTCGTTGTCTAGTTGAGACACAGGATTCTGACCTTGACTGCTCTACTTGATGAGGCCCGTGATGGCATTGCGGAGAAGGACGGCCATGTGAAGCTTATGGAGTTTGATGAAGGTCTTTCTGATGATGATTAATAGAGTATGATGGAGATGGTTGTCTTTTGGGGTTCTCTTTTGTTAGTTTATTTGGTTGTGTATGTTTATGAATAGATGGCTGTAAGCCTTTAACTGTTATGTATTTCATGGATGATAATATTAACTTTTATGTTTATGTTTATATATGTGTATTTTTTTTTTCCATTTTACATTTTATCAAAAAGCGGTGGGGCTTTTATCTCTCACACACATGAGTCAAATACACATACTTATTAGATCTGCTGAAATTAAATTAGGGGTTTCCTCTCATATTAGGGTTTTCCAATTATACAACATTTTAATCAAATTAAAACATATAATCTGTTTAATTAAGGAGTGTGGTGATTGAGTATTAAAGTTGTGGCATCAAATGTGATGAAATGATCATATAGGGATGATAATTGTATGGCGGATCTTATGCACAGGTTTGCATCTTAATTTGATTAGTATAGATTTTTTTTTGTTTGATTGTTGATATGTTGAATTTGTTTGTTCCTATTTGTTGTCGATTAGCCGATGAGAATTGCTATTGCAATTTGGAAGTGATTATTTGCTTAGCGTATAGGCGTAGTCAAGTTTATTTAGATCACAGTTTGAGTGCAATGGTTGATACTTGGATCTCGAGTTCTTAATGGCTTATTGTATCTTGGAAAAGCTATTAAGCAATTTGAAGGTGTTTACTTCTTTTTTCTATCATGACTGCATTTAAGTTGCATTGTTACTTAAACCATAAACAGGAATGATTGCATTCATACTTAAACCATAAGCATAGGGGTTACAATAAATTTATTCTAGGGCATTTATGTAGAACCCGGTAAAAATCCCTCGTAATTATAATCGTTAATAAATAATAAACCTCAGTTACTGTTACTGATCCCCATTATTACAGAAAAAATTGAAATTTTCTTATTATATTAATTAGTCGTGTTTACGATATAATATAATTCGTTTAATGACGGAACAAGTTCTCGACGCGTTTGACAAAACTTAAATGTTTCATTAGTCCTAATTAACCCCAAATTAGTATTAATCGGGCCTCATTATTTTTTTAGCCCAACTTCTATTCGGTCCACTCTATTCTAAGCCCAAGTTATAAGCCCAAGTTCTATATTATGGTTTTATGTAAAAATCGACTAGAACCATGCTTCTAAATGCTCTTCGTTCTCTCGAATATTAAACACGACACGACTATATTTTTATGTCATCTCATCACTCACCTAGCCAACTCTTAACGTGCCAAGTTTCATCATCTAATGTTGCGTTTTACTTCAGTTTTGAAGTCGAATCTATTCGGCCTAAATAAACCTAACTCGACACAAACTATTATTTCAAAACTTAACAGTTTTGACTCTCGTTTGTTCCTACGTAATTCTGATATTCGTTATATCGTAGTTCCATGTTTAAAACCAAGATTTATCACCATACTCCATGTGTTGCACGATTTCATCAAATCGTATATATAAATAAATGGTGATCGACATCATGGTTGACTCACAAGGACACACACCTTGTTTCATGCTCTCACAAGCCAATATTATAATCATAGGATGGCTGTGAATTCTCTAATATTGACTGACAATGACTAGTTACTAGCATGGTGAATTATTGAAAACAATACGTATCCAATTAACGACTCTATATATACTCCTTACTTACCACCTTTCATCTTACCTCAAATACTCTCAATACAACTCTTATCCTTCCATAAAATTTCCTTTGCAAGACCAGAAGTATTCGTTCCTCTTTATTTGAAAGCTACGAGAAGATTTTGATATAAAGTATATTCGTATACTTATTATAAATTGAACGTGGCCATTTACTCGTGTTTCAAATCATTTCTTTCGATCCTCTACTTCATTAGAAGTGTTGTAAGTATTTTGAGAACCCTTTAATTCGACTCGTCACATATTTTATTTCACATGCATCGTATATTTTTACTACTCGAACGTATGCTTTTCTTATTTATTTCTACGCATACATAAATATATAGAACCACAAACGTGACACGACTCCATCTTGGAAGTCATAGAAGTCACGTTACACACACCTTTCACTTTTATATTCAAGTTACATGCATCGTTTAATTTATTTTTAATCATGTTTCAATCGTATATAATAATCTGTTCCAACACTTAGAAATTATTTCAACTCTTTTACTTATATACAAACGTCTCACGTCGCCTACAAAACGACCCTATATATCGAAATCTAACTTAACGACCATGTAATATTTTTACATAACCTATTAGACCACCTAGCTAGCTAACACTTTCGTTAATATAACTTGTAAAAATAAGCTCGTCTCGACACTCTAAATTTGCCAAAGCAAATTGCATAAAACTGAACTTCAAAACAAATAAACTAGCGATGTGGGCTTTTCAGCCCATTAAACTATTTTTAAGCTATAGAAATAAGCTAGCTTTTCAAAGCTTTTTGACATGAATTTATAACATGAAAAATGACATTTTTGATGAGCTCAACTCGTCTCACGATTTACGGATTTTAAAACGTTAACGGGCCACTAATTTGATCATTAAAGCCCATTAGATGAAATAATAAGCTTTATACTTTATAAGCTCTTAAAATAAGCTTTTTATGACTTAATAAAGCTACGGAAATTTTAACATAATTTTTTCCATCATTTTTGTAAAATTGGATTAAAAATGTAACTCGACAACACCTAGAGGGACTAAAACTGTTAACCGAGAAAGGACATGGACTGAAAATGTAAAAACAGTATCAATAGGGTATAAAATGACATATTATTAATTCCCAAGCTCAGAATTGTATATTGGACAAGTAGAGGACTATAATTGTAAATTATATATAATAAAGGACTAACGGTGTAACGCTAACGCCGTTAGGGTAAAAAGTGTAAAATTGGAAAAGGACAAGGACCAACATATTCTATTTGACATTCTTAGTTTATTTTCTATTTTTGTCATTTCAATTCACGTCACATGCATATTTATTATAATTCAATTATTTATTTATAACGTTACGTTAATTATATATATAACGAGATTTTTAAACGATTTAATTATACGTTTCGAGGAAATGATATTTTGGAATATTAGACATAAAAACAAGATAATATTTTATGTAATTTTATTTTTAACTTGAAGCATTTTAAGCATATCATCATTCTCATTCTAACGATCAAATCGTTATTCGTTCGCGTTATCATTCCATCTTTCGTATTTAGGTCAAGTTCTTAGAAATCCCTATTTATTCAGGTTGTATTTCGAAGCCGTTACCATAATCTCATCCGAACTTACTTATTTCCATTCTCAGTATCATATAAGGTGAGTTATAGCCTCACATTTTACTTATTTAAAGACTTTAAACTCAGTGAGGGAGATACATGTTATAAACAGATTCACAAGTATTTTTCTGTATGCTTACCTGAATTGATATATGTCTAAGTTACCTATTGCCACAAGACCCTTAATCATGAGCCATTAATTATTTTGTAAGTGAACGCGAATATAGTGAATAGATCTATTTAGGTTTGACAGCCTATCCCACTAATACTGGACGGAATGCCTTTTGGTTAGTCGTATTAGTCGCGATACATTATATTTGAGTACAAATAGGAATTGGCAAATCTCCTATTACTCAAGGGCATAACTATCATCATTGACTTGATGATCAACAGCCGTTTTACGGTACTATTAACGTTTTGCGTGTCATGAGACTTAGGGCAATATATATACTGTAATATCAACTTTTCAAACTGATTGTATCTTCTATACAATCTTACTTGTGTATCGAAATGATTATTAAATCTTAAACTCTATAACATCACTCAACATTTTTGTTGACTTTTAAGCATGTTTATCTCAGGAAACTAGCAGGAGAAGCAAGGGCATGGAGCGGGCAAATTTCCTATCTTTTAATAATGGTGTAAAATAAAATGTTTAATTCAGTTTAAAACATTAATCCTCCTAAGGATTTTATTACTCTGATATGTACTTTTGTAACTGAATTTCTATAATAATGGACCTATGTTTTCAAAACGTCTCTTTCGAGTCATTTTCTATAATTATGACTAAGATTCTCACAGTAATACCCCGATTAGTCTTCCGCTGTTAACTTGTAATTTAGGAGGTGTTACAATTTAAGCCATACATAAACGACGAACATCCATGAGGAAAAGTCCTAAACATACAACTAAATCATACTTTTTTCCCCTTCCCTTTTGAACCATCTCTTGTGTCTTTTGGATTTTTGACAGCAAATGGCTTAATACCAATTGCATCACAACATTCCTTATTTAGCAGCCCTAGAACTTTAATCCTATCAGCAAAAGCGAGCTTTGCAATCTATTTTGAGGTTAGACTCTTGCTAGCTTCAATCTTGTTTGAGCTTGAACCGTTTTTTGGTTGATAAAACTGCATTTCATCATAGCTAGAATCAGAGGTTGAATCTTCAACCTTTGAAAAGTAGTCAGACCATGGCATTGGATATGATACATCTGAACTTTCACTGCTGGAAATTGTTATGATTTCTATACAAAAAAAAAATAATAATAATAATAAAAAATAAAAATAAAAAATAAAAATTGAACGGTATGTTACAGATATGAGAAATGACATGAAAAAGACAACACTGAATACCTGGTTTCTTGTTGGAACTCATTTTTGCAATTGTAGTTTTTGTTACAGATGTTTGAATGGTTGTTTAGTGCTTATGTCTTTATATAGTGGATATGTGAAGGGTTGTTTGGTGTTTCAATTATACACAAAGCAGTCAATGTGCAGGGATGAGGAGAAAAAAAAGTGTTTGCTAGCAAAGATTCTCATCTTTACTTTAGTCCAGAGTGCAGTCACTTATTAAAGAAAAAAAATAGTGTTTGCTAGTAAAGATTCTCATCCTTTGGCCTGCAAATCCTTGCTCTGCACACATAACAAAACAATTTTGTGGATCAAAATTAATGTCTTGAATATTTACACTGATTGCTAAAGGATTTGGACATAGGGAGTATAATCATTTTTTTTTTAATCTTTTTGATATCTTGAATATTTGTATTGATTGCTAAAGGTAACAATATGATTGTGTTTTTATTTAGACATAGGGAGTAGAATCTTCTTTTTTTCTTTTTATGTATAATAGTTGATAATGTCCTATAGATGGTAACTTTGAAAGCTAACCGCTATGTAAATATCTTTTCGTAAATGGTTAAATATAGTTTTTACTTTGTATTTTCTTTGAAATTCAAATTTGAAACATGAAGTGTTAGTAATCTATTTGTTATTTTGGATATATCATTGAACTCAATTGTTTTGAGAAATTTTATAGTTAATCTATTGAAATCAATATTTTGATAACTTTAATATGTAATTGTGGAATAACACTTGTGTGCTGTTCCAACATTTTCTTGCAAATGTTCAGCTTTAAGGGGTGTTTAGCAATGAGTGATTCAATATTTTCCTGATAGGTCAAGTCGTTTGATTAGAGAAGCATTGACAGCTTATTGTAGATTTGTTAGTTAAGGTTCGAAGGATTAGTACTGTTGGTTTAATCTTAGTACTGCTAGTTAAAGTTCGAAGGTTAGTAATGCTCGATTTGGTTAGTACTGCTACATGATTTTAGCTATATGAATTTATACTTTGAATTGTAGAAACTTAGAAGAACTTTTCATCAGGAATCAATGAGAAAGATATAAATTATTTGAAAAGTAACAGATACATGATCGGGTAGCAATGATTATTTGAAAAGATATAAATCATCGGGTAGCATTGATTCATTATTAGAATAGTACTACAGCTTATTAATTTAGGTTACTGAAAGTTTCCTTAAAAACAATATTTCGTCTACGCTCTTTTAGTTCCCCATCTTCATCTTCCGTCATTAGTACTTTCAGCCTGTCAGGGCTTGTAACTCTAGATAGTGCGACATATAGTTGCCCATGGCTGAACACAGGGTTGGGTAAGTAGACCCCGACATACTTAAGTGACTAGCCTTGGCTCTTGTTTATGGTCATCGCATAGCATGGTTTCACAGGAAATTGTCTACGTTTCATTATGAATGGCCATTTTGACTGGGTGGATGACATTGTGATCCTAGGTATAAGAACACTATCTCCTATATGTGACCCAATTAGGATTTTAGCTCGAATAACAAATTGGCCAAGATCAGTAATGATTAGCCTGGTTCCATTGCATAAACCCTGGCCTAGGTTAACATTTCGCAAAAGCATTATCGGGAGTTCATTTTTTAAGCATAGAGAATGTGGTGGCATCCCTTGGAAATTTAAGGAATTCAAGAACTCAATGGGATATAGCTCGTCTTGAGCTAGAGTATCAGTTGATGCCTTACATACTTCATCTGCACTATTGTACGTGACAGAATCACTTGCTAACTTTTTTTAACATATGTTCATTTATTGCATCAGCGTCGTCATTTTTTGGATTTAGTATAGCCCTTTCTTTTAGATACGCATCTTCATTCTGCCTTGTTGTAAAATCAGGGAATGTTTCTATGACGATTTGATCAATTGGAGAATCCCCTGATTTTATAATAAAATTCCGCGGAATCTGAATCCAGCTTGGCTCATCCTCCCCTTCTTTAATTTTGGCTTCCAAATTCCCATCGCCCACATCCAACACCCATTTATTAAATTCTTGTTTTCGAGTGTCAATGCTCCCGTTTTTTGTATACTCATTGACTCACATATTGCGTGTAAGGGTAAAAACCTTGCAAGATTTCCATAGCTCTGATCGGTTTATGCAGGCTTGGATAACTTCTGATCTTTTGGCTTTCGGGATTACCGGTAGAATTTGTCTGAAGTCACCTCCCAGTAACACTGTCATCCCCCCGAAGATGCGGTCTCTATTTTCAGGATTCTCGTACCCCAATATATCCCTCAATGTCTTGTCTAAGGCTTCAAAAGCATATCGCTGAGTCATGGGGGCTTCATCCTAAATTATCAACCTGGCCTCTTTCATTAATTCTGCCAGGTGTATGTTTTGTTTGATACCACACATACTATTGTCCATTAACTCCAATGAAATAACAAATCTGCTATGAGCAGTCCTCCCTCCCGGTAGTAGTAAAGATGCAATTCCTGGTTCAATCATAAAGGTTGAACAATTCAGCAGTTCTTTTAAGTTGTGTAATATTGCTGTAATGCATAGTATGGATGTATAATAATTCAATAAACGCGTATTAAATGATGTACCCGAAGATGCAACTGCAAGAACTATCATTCTTTCGGATCTTAGTTTTGATTTTATAGTCTTGTATAAAAATGTCTTACCACTCCCTCCGGGTCCATAAACAAAGTAAAACCCTCCTTTTTGACTGTATACAGATTCGATAACTCCTTGATAAATCAGATGTTGATCGGTGTTTAGCATCGATTGAAACTGTTCATGTTCAATCTTGCTTGTTTTCATATCAAAGTCCAATGCTTCTCTAATCAAACAATTGTCCATGTTTGTTAGGAGCTTTGGGTTTGGTCGTGGAAGATCTTCGAATTCAGCTAAAGATCTACCAAATCTGTGTAACAATTCCTCTATTTCCACCAAACAATAGTTCTAAATTTGTTCTTCTATAAGTTCTAATTCTGGGTACCTGAAGTGTTTTCTTTTTTATGTAGAATATCCTCTGATAAAGCCTCCCAATTTTCTTCCCATAATTGTCGTGGCTTACTTACTTCACAAAACAGCAATATTGTAAAAAATAAGTCCCGCAATTGAGGTGCTAATACCCAGAATCTTGCCTCTGATATAGCCTGGGTCCATTCTCTGTCATCATTGAGCAACCCATATGCAAAACAGACTTCCTTAAATGTCCGATATGTTATCTTGTTAACCGTCATCAGGTGTTGAAACGATTCAGGACCTTTGGCTATATTTAGTACCATTCTGAGATAGTAACGTTCCCCCGATGCAGGGTTGGAATAAACCATTCGGCCTATGCATTTTTTTTTTGTTTTCTAAGTTTCCAAATTCTTTCTTGTTCATGCCATACATACTTTGTTGGAATTTGAGCATAAGTCAATTCCCGTGCTTTCGTATCACGCTTGTTTAGCTCAAACCACTCGGCAAACATAGTTATATTGATGCCTTCCTTTTGAAGTAGTGCCGGTAAAATTTCAGAATCACGCAGCGTTATTGCGTTTTGGTTGGGTAGGTGGTAATTTAGCTTCATGACTGAAGGGTAGGAGTAATGGATGTCAAAAGAAAAGAGTCGCCATACTGCTTCACATGGCGCTAAGTAGCGACAATTCAAGAAATTCTTGATTTCATCAACTTTAATAACCTGTGTAGGATCTGCTGCATCAGTTTTTTTAATGTTTTCTTGGATGACAATAGTAGCTCGGTCAGGCCCTTTTTTTAAGTATTTAAATAAGTTCTTAATTGCCCTTGATCTATTGCACCATTCAACATTTATGTGTGCCTGGTATTTAAGCAGAATATATCGATTGTAAGGAATGACATATCTGTTATTGAAAGTGAATTTACCCTTTACAACATTGACTTTATTATCTCTCCGGCGGTAAACAGGGTAGCCATCCCCATCAATTGTTGTTTCTCGGATAAAACGATTTAAGGAAATGTTTTGAACATTTTCCTTCTATGTTGCATGGGGCGTACTTCGTATCCTTCCCGCGTGGTCCATGCAACATATATTTAGTAACAACTTTATATCCATCCGGATCATTTGTTGGGCACGGAATCTCTGCTGAGATTATATCATCTATTTCAGCCCCCGTCCTGCACTTGGCGTAGTCTTTGAGCCACAGTAAAATTTGTGCATGGGGCAAGCCACGTTTTTGGAATTCGATAACATACACAACTGAAACGAAATATTTGAAAAGTATTAGGTACAAATCAGAATGATTTAAAGGAAAAGTCTCATTGAGTCTAAGGTGTGACCTGTATTACTGATTAGTCATTTTAGTATGGTTTATTTTTCCGAAGGAAAACGCAACGAATGAATTTTCCCCGGGTCGTGTCCCAACGAAGGTTGAATTTGAGTTTTCGTTTCGGTGTCGAATATGTGTGGTGAATGTGTGTAAAAAGAGTGATGATTTGTGATTTTACACTACGAACAATTGAAATATAGAATGAAAACAAGTACTAAGGCTATGGGTACCAGTAACTAAAGCACACTATTCTAAAAACGCGATTAGGGATTTAAAAACGTACGAAACGAATTTTAAAACGTAACTAAAAAGTGATTTTCTAAAATTTAAGCCCTAAAAATGCAAAGTAATTTTTCTTAAATCCTAAATATAAAAAGAAAATTTTGTGAAAAAGGAAAATATTTTTTTTGACTTTTTAATAATTTTTTATGAATTAAAAACTAATTAAAACTATTTAAATGATTTAAAAATATTAAAACAAATTGGAAAAATCTGGAAAATTCTGAGTAATTTTAAAATTGAATAAGAAATCTAGGAAAAATAAGTTTAGACTCTGAATAAGCTTAATTCAGCAAAACAGCCCAATAAGCATCTTGGAAATAAGCACAAAATAAGCACAAGCTGTCCAAAAATCACAAAAAGCTCAGGAATCAAGCAAAGTACTATTTCAAGCTAAATTCAACTCAGAATGATCAAATAAGTTCATGCAATAAGCCAAAAAGCTTCTGCACGGTTGACTTATATGGACAGATTCAAATCCACTAATGCACCTATTTGTAGCTTATCTATAAGCTAGGAGACAGCTTATTGGTGAAATCCAGAAGAAAAAACTTGAAGCCTATATGAAATACTACTTATAGCCCAATTATGCCCAAAAGTTGACCTCAATTGCTACTCTAAATAAGCTATTGAATAGGTGTTATTGGAACTGATCTTGTGCAGGCCTCAGATAGCAGTTCTAATGGCTTATTTTAAAGACAATCAAAAGGCTATTTAATAAGCTAAAACTTGAGAACCAATCTCTAATCCTAAAAGCTACTACTGCTATCAACCTAGAAACCAATTATCAAATATAGAGATTAACTACATCAGCAGATAAAAGGCAAGAAAAAACTGAGATTGGCACTTGTGTGTGCAGGTCTACACACAATCATGTCTGAAGCAGCAGTGTGAGTTTTGACCTCAACTCTATCAAAATTCAATGTAACATTACCAACTCATGCAGTCTCATTTGAAAACACAATTAGCACCTAAAAATTCCAAAAGTGATACCTAACAAGCTAAGCTTATTAAAAAGCTTATGAGGGCAGTTTAAGTATCTTAAATTTGCACTAACACTTCTAATCCTCAAATATGATCAAATCAACTTAAATACTTTCAACTAAAGATTACATAACCTATATTATGCTCAATCAAACTTCTTCAAACTACCATTGTACATTATTCTGTTCTTATCACTAAGCTAATACATGAACCAAACACCCCTTAAAACTGAAATAACTAAATTAATACTACAAACTACTGAAATAAGCCTTGAAACTGATTAACTACTGCATAACTATCTTAACTAAACATTAATAGGCAACTTCTAATTCTAAATAAGCACAATTAAGCAGTTTACTCTAATAAGCTATGTATGAAACCAAATTGAACTTACAAGTAAATCTGCTGGAAATAAATGATCTCAGAAGCTACAAACCACCTAGGTTTATCCAATAAGTCAAAATAATACCCAAATAAGCTCTTCCAGTACCAGCTTATCCTTCTAGCTTATTTGACCAGCTTGTTGACTTTTGGAGTTTTTAGAGATTAAAACAGATTTGAAATTATCAAAAGCTTACTATAAGCTACTGAGCTTATATAAGCTTGTAAAATAATGAAATTAGCTTATTGAAGCTAGGATTACAATATTTTTTTGATTTTTTGAATATTTTTGGAATTTTTGCAAATGAGATGAACTATAAATGAAAAATGAAAATCTAAGAGAACTGAGATGATAAAAATGAGTGAAAATAAGCTAAATAAGCAGTAAAACTAATTAAGGATCAAAAGAGACACGAAATGAGAATAATGTAAACTAGTATTTCATTAACCAAACTTTGAAATTACAACTGAAAACTTGAAAATACAACTGAAATATAACGATTACACTACGAAAGCATTAAAATGACAAGAATAAAATTGGCAACAATTTTCTAAAGCGTGAAAAATTGGACAAACACTAATGAAGGAGGAGGTCCTCTATTTATAGCCTACTGGAGAAGCTTCTGGGCTGTCCATGCGGGCAATCCGTGTGCTATCTCAGCCAATCTTCACCCTTAGATCATTCCCTATCATCCACAGCCGTTTGATCAAGAATTGTGAGGTGTCCCAGCCGATAAGAGGATGCCATGTGTCCCATTCGTGCGTTCTGTGCTAGCCCTGACATCTGACATCTTCTAGAACCCTAATGATTAGACAATCTTGCCCTTAATTGCTGTAATTGTACGGGGTAATTTCTAGGGTTCTTCAAACAGTAACTTATCTGGGTAAAAGGGGGATAAGAGTGGCGGGTGTGGTGTGTTTATTTATTTTTGTTTGACTGGCCTTTATTTAACCTTTGACCGGGTTTAGTGAATTGGGTGGATCGGGGTTTGGTGATGGGTTTCGGATCTTGGTTTTGGGTTTAATATAAAAGAGGGTGATGGGCTATTTAATTCTTGGGCTGTGAATGGGATTTTTAATTGGATTGGATCCGGTTTTGACTTAGTATAGGATTTAGATTTAATAGGTTTAGGTAAAACAAGGACCAAACTTGTAATTTCTGAAATTTCAAGGACTTATCCTGCTAATCTTGTAAACTTAATCCAAGGGCTTCTTTTGTCAATTGATGAGACTTTGAGGACTGACTTTGACTTTTGAGCAAAAATATCTCTCCCGGCTTCGGCTTTAAATATCCATTCCATATCTCGTGCTCGTTTTCCGGTTTTTGCTTCGATTATGTCCTTTTTTGAAATATCCTTCCCTGCACAATCAAAAACACAAAAACACAATATCTTTTGGCATTTTGGTTAGTTTTTGGTCTTTTTGGGTCCGATTTTGGTCAAGAAAAGGTATGTGTTTAAGCACATACCAATTACCTGCACAACAGTCACCAAAAATCTGTTTTTTTTGTAAGATCATCCAATAACTCAGTTAATTTAATTTTAAAAACCCGCGTTCCAACTTCCGGACGATCGTGTGCTTTCTGGCCAGGAATATGGGCAAGCATGTCACCAATTTCAAGCCATTTTGGATTGGAAGTAAACGTGATGAACAAATCTGGATTCCCAAGCGCCCTACATAGAGCCATGGCATCTTGGTAATTCTGCATCATATACCTTGGGCTGCCTGTAAAGCTTGAGGGTAAAACTATTATTTTTCCAATTGTGGCAGCGTTTGTATCTCCTCTTGTAACAACATCAAACACATTATGATAAAGTTCCACTCGTAAGTTGTCTTGATTATGTCTCGTCCATTTAAGCCATTGTTCTTCAATAGCTGTGTATGCATCGACCAAAAATTGCTGAAATAGCCGTCCTCCTCTCAGCAAAGTAGTACCCTGGTTATTTCGTTGTTGAATTATGTACGCGTAATACTCCTTCATTGTAACGAATCCACGTATAGTTTTCCGTACACCTGTATTGTTATGATAAGGTATTCTATCATGGAATCCATCCTCTCCGTATGGAAATAGTAAAGGATATTGCAGTGCCATGCAAGATGGATGCAATTCTGATATTCTTTGCTTGCCCGTGTCTTTACAGGTGACAATGATATCTCGTGAAGGGATGCCCTGACCAAAATCATTTGTAATTAGAGCAGCTACTTCGGACATAGTTGGGGTGTTGTACTGTCATGCACTTGTTCTATTGCTAATAAGCCGCAACTGTAAGTTAGGCGTATCTTGTGAAGCACACCAATCTCTTGCCATGTGAAATGCCTTGGCAACTGCGCTTGACTGATTTAGCATTGCAATGAGGCTAATGACTGTTGTTTTATAAATCTGGTGTTCTGTGTCTTTATCAATAAAAGCAGACATGCGATTGTTAGCTTCATTCTGTGTGTTAAAGAAGTAAAGCTGAGCAAACTTCGGTTGTTCTCCTTCTGTTGGAAGCAGGGACCCAATTAGATGATAGTTTTGACCGTTTATTCTAAATGTATATGGCCCCGTCCTGAATTAATTGAGTTATCTATTTTTGCTCTAAAAGATGTAAAGTAAAACATAATATTGTATATTCTAATTTGATCTCTAAATTTTGTTGCAGAAGAATCGCTATAATCAAGAAGGTTATTTAACAGCATCGGTTGTAACACCCCCAAATTACCGCAGCGGAACAGTAGAGTCAAGGGGGTATTACTTCATAATATAGATCAAGGTATAGAAAACGACCTCTAAATGAGACGTTTTGAAATATTATCATTCGAATTATTAAAATCAGAGTTAAACAAGTGATTCAAAGTATAACGTTACATAGAAGTTTTCAAAGTATATCGAATGATAAAGATAAGATATGAGTCTTCAAGTATGCAAATGACTCTAGAATCCATGCATCCATTATCGCCTTATAACCTGAGATAAACATGCTAAAAAGTGTCAACCAACGGTTGGTGAGTTCATAGAGTTTAGTTTATTATAAAGCATTGAATAAAGATTTCACAGCAAAGGCCTTGTAAATCCAATCAGTCCCAAGCCCCGCCCATACAAGACTTGCAACCTGTGTGTTTACAATCCACTGCCAACATAGTATGAATAGTACAAGTACATAGAACAAGTACATATATGTACGTAAATACGTATCATAGGATGAATATGATTAAGATAGAAACAAGTACAATTAGGACAAGTACAGAGGTGTATAGAAATACGTATCAATGTATGAATAGGATAAGTACAGATATGTATAGAAATACGTATCAATGTATGAATAGGACAGATGAGTATATAAATACATATCAATGTCATAAGTATTTTGGATAAACGAGTAAAGTAATCTAAACATGTTAACAATGCATAATGTATAAGAGAACAGATATGTATATAAATACGAATCATGACATAAGTGTTTTGAGTACTTGCAAAAGTAAATAAATATAGTTTGAGCATGTATCTCCCCCAAAGAGTAAATTAAAACGTATAAAAGTAGGGGCTATGAATTCTCACCTTAGCTGTAAAAGTCAAGGTAATGTTAAGTCAAAAGTATCACGGAAACGGCTCCAACACACGACCTGAATAAATAGGGAAGTCTGAGAATTTGACTTATACGAATAGTGGGCGTGAAAGTGAGAAAACGGATGACGATTTGATCGGTGATGTGAGTTTGATATGCTTAAAATGCTTAAAGTTTCAAAAATAATATCATATATAATATTATCTTGTTTTAATGTCATTTAATCCAAAAATATCATTTCCTCGAAAGTGGTGAAACGAAACGTTAAGTTAAATCGTTTAAAACTCGTTATATATAAATATAACGTAACGTGTTATATATATATCGACGAAACGTAAAAATGTACGTGATCGAGTTGGAAAGTGTAAAATATGAAATGGTACTGAAAATGAGTTAAAGTTTCTGTTGGTACTTGATCTTTTACTGTTTTTACACTTTCTACCCTAATGGCGTTAGCGTTGCACCGTTAGTCCTCGGTTATACTTTTAGTCCAAAAAGGGTCAAACTTTTCATTCTAATCCTCCAACTTACTGTTTTTATCATTTTCTACCCTTAGTTTACTGGTTTTACAGTTTTGGTCATAGTTTAGGGCTGTTGACAATTTTAGTCCCTAAGGTTGAATTGTTTTGCAAAAGTTACTATTCTGAAGGTAAAATAAACTTAGGAAAGTTTATTTTGAATGAAGATTATTATTTTATGAAGTTCATTATGTTTAGTGAGTAATTAGTTTTGAAAATCACATGGTTCTTAATTACTTGTTTAGTGAAAACTAATTTTATTTGACGCCGAATCTGTTTTATAATTTGAGACAGTAAACTGCCTTCATTTGGCATTTTCAGGCCGAGTTTGTTAAAGGTGGACGTAAAACATTATTCCGGACAACTTTCGTGTTTTAACTTTTTGATGAATCAGACCAGAAGTGCCTCGAAAAAATACATCAGTTCGATATCAGTAGGTTTTGGACAGTTTCAGTTTTTCGGTTTCCTTAACTTCTTTCGATCATAACTTTTGACTCGTGTACTCGTTTCGGGTGATTCAAATTGCTACATTTTCCTTATAAAACCCTCTATAACAGTAAGTAATTTCCCAAGATCATGAGTATTCTATTTTGGTCATTTTTCATAGCATAAGTCACTAGTTTACTTGTTTACTTATATAAGTTAACATACGGGTCTTTCAACTTGTTTTAAAGGTTTTGTACATGTCGTGTGAGTGTGAAAACATGGTTTCTTAGCCTTCCATAAAGGAGGCGACCAAGTTTTAGCTAGAAATAAATAATGACGATGCGTAATAATAGAAGAAATTAATATACGTTCGATATAAATATGTAAACGATGCATGGAACTTTAAAATGTAAAGAAATGAATTAGAAAGGGAGTTGTGAGACTTACTACACCCTTTAGGTGGTGAGTTATACGTGGAAAACGATATAGGAG
The DNA here is from genome assembly GCA_021014915.2 of Artemisia tridentata subsp. tridentata. Taxonomy (NCBI): domain Eukaryota; kingdom Viridiplantae; phylum Streptophyta; class Magnoliopsida; order Asterales; family Asteraceae; genus Artemisia; species Artemisia tridentata. The sequence continues at coordinate 144,207,540 of CP139509.1, forward strand.
TCGAATAGAAATCAATAACTCGTTACAATAAAACCAATGCTTCGAAAAGGAGCTAGTGACTTGGAAATTTAGATTAATGGAAGTGAAATTTGGTTTTAGGCTACTGTGGTGATCGAACCTAATGGAAAAGAAGAAAACTTAGGAGAATTGCATGACAACTATTATGGTGTGAACAAGGAAAATGCATGAAATCTATGTGTGTGTATATTATGTCGATATATACTACTTAAGTTACAAGTTGGCATGTGCTTTGAGAAGGGCAATTCGAATGTTCAGTGAGTGTGTAAGAGATGTGGATTTTAAGAAGATTGTGTGATATATTTTGTAAGGATATTGTGTAGGATTTGATTTGGTGACAATATATATGTCGACATAATTGTTTTAAGGGTCCAAAGTGTAAACCAACGTGTGATATTGTGAACTAAGATAGGAAATACAATTAATAACTCACTAATGATCAAATAAAAATATTAGAACTAGTTATCATTGAGTTTGGGTCGATTTGGAGAAATGGTGAAATAAAATGAATTCGAATGGGTGTGTTTGAGGGTGATTTACTTTGCCCCATTTACACGTATCAAAAGTTGATATCATGAGCTAGAATTCGACACCCTAATACTTTGGTGGGAGGAGAATTAGATGGTACAAAATATTGAATAAGTTGTGTTTCGAAATTGGAAGAAAACAATGCAAAGTTGGGGCGTTTGAGTCGAATGAGAAAATGAAATATATAAGAAAATTGGGCCTTAGTTGGGATGTTGTGAACAATAACCAGATTTTGAGAGTTGGGCTGGAATATTAAGGTCCGTTTGGCAGTTTTTGTGTTTATTTAGTTTTCATGGTTCGGGTGTGAGCTCGTCCCGATATTTGGTGAATAATGTTTTAGCGTGTTAATTATAGAAACGTAACAAACAAAAATTTAAATTTTCCCACAAAAATGGTTAAGTGAATAGTAACGATGTGTTAATACTAGATTAACGCTGACTAATGACTAGGGATTTCTACGGGTTGCTACATCGGTGCTTCATTGAATTTGGATAGCAGGACTTTACCACTTTGACAACAAAGGGAGAATGTTGGATTTAAAGGCTTGAATGTCTTAACCCTTCTTTCTTCATACCACATAGTTGCTTCACAGTTACAACATGTATACGATGGTGGCCCAAGATTATGGTAAGAAACAGGAACCCCTTGTTTAAATAACAGTAATAATGATAAATGATTTCGTTAGTTACTTTTGAATCTGTGTAGTTTAAATAAAATTTAGTAAAATTCGTGGAAAAGTTACCTCTAGATGTGAACCCTATTCTTTTATGGTTTTTTTTTAGGTATACGCTGCTTCACTTGTTCCAATATAATATCTGATGTTGGTAACTGGTAATTTGAAGTAGAACATGAAGATTTATGTTTTACATTTAGCAGACTTGTTAAAAAATTATACCACACATGTACTGAAAATTTACCTGTATATCTTTTGCGGGTTTTTTTAGACATGTTGGAAACAGGAACTGCTGCTTTTTCTTTAATATTTTTCATGTTCTTTCTTGGAATTGCGGATGTTTCTGGACCAATTTTTTGAATTTTTAGCATAGGTGAATTGATGATTCATTGTATAAAAATATATATGTGTTTGTGTTTACCTGCTTCCTGCGTGCTTACGTATCTTATTTTCAGACCACAGTAACTCTCGATTTTGCCATCTGATCTGATATTTGTATGTGAATGAATAATTATAGAGTTGTGGATTATGTTTGACAGGGATGTAATCTCGGTGTGCTTCATAAGTGAATATGTAAAATAAATAAATCGATAATTCTAATTGCATGAACAATTTAAATATATATGAAAAGCTATTAAATTTAAACTTATCATGATCCATAGTTTCATAAAAATGGCTATTATAGAATTCAGAAGCTCAATAGGTTGCCTTTTGGGATTTTGTGATGTAAATGCTACATTTACTGATTGTTAATATGAAAGATGTTTCAGATTTTATGATATTTGGAAGATGCTATGAGTTATGGGTAGTTTTTGTAAAGTGATATTGACCTGCTGAAAGTTTGATTTAATTAGGGTTGCGAGTGTTAGTTAGTTGGATGAAGTAAGTTACGGTTCACTTTTTTATATGGCTACTGCTTTCTATACAGTAGATTGCATCGAGTATGTACATAGTTTCCACTTTTTAATATAATAGATTGATAGGTCTTTCTGTCCAATTTTACATTCGTATATCGATGATAAGATAGAAAAATTGTATTATTGCATCTGTAACCATTACACAATCACTAACAACCTTCCATTGATTAGTAACTAACATTGTAAACTTGAACATTCATGATTTAGTTTACAATATTTTGTTAAAACTCTAAGATTTGAATATCAATTTTCACCTACTCTCGCCTATCATTGTCACTACCATAATCATCATCCATCTCTTCATTATCTGAGTTATTGCTTGGATATATAACCTGCAACGGTGTAGCTTCAATTGCCGCTGTTGGGACCAATCTCATGTTTTTCCTTCATTTGTATCTAGCTTTGAAATTACTCTGTCTCAACCTTTTGGTTTCTGTGGCAAGTTCGTAATCAGGATTTTCTTCTACCCCCTCTTTTCTTCTTTCAGCCTTGTTATGATTTCTTGAGTGTTCTCATCAACTTTTGCACCTCCATTTTCAGCCTATAATGCAAGCTAACTTTGTCAATAACATGGGATGTTATTAGATTACTTTTTTATATATAAATTTACACATTCATTTTTCCAAGCGATATCCTTGGATTAAATGTAACATTGATAAATCATAAAAATAAAATGTTAGCTTCATTTGAATTCTGACCTAGAGATTGCTAATTAATAAATCTAAATTATTCAGCTTACGATGTGGCCAACGCTGAAAACCCATATCTCTACAGAACCTTTTCAAAAGAGTTAAACCAACATTAAGTTCTTTGGCAGCCTGCGCTATTGGCAGGTGAAAATACTGGGCAATCACCTCTTTGCTGAATTCCATGAGATTTGAATGTGGATATTGGATATGTGTTTGTGGATAAACAATTGGATCTGTGTGGGTAGAGGTTAGAATGTGTCTTTTTAAAGCCTTACTAAGTTATTCATCTTTCCTGCAGTTACAAATTTTTTTTATAACTTCCACTCACCCATAAAGTATATTTATTAGGTATTCATAAGGTTTTATAATAAACAACTCATAAGATAAGATAATATTCATTAAATTAAAACACAAAATCAAACATGAGTTATTTGATGAATAAGGCATAAAGCCACATACACCTAACAATATCTGTGATTCATCTTATTATTTTTTTCCTAACAAACTATTTGTTGAGCTCTTCAATCTTCATGTTTTTTATCATGCTTGACTCCAGGGATGATCTCTGCATCACATATTTTTATGGGAAATTGTGTGCACTTCATTTTGAATGGCCATCTAGTCATGGTTAATGTGAATGTAATTCTTGGTATTAGAACCGTGTCTCCTATATTTGACCCGGTGATGATTTCTGCTTCAATAACTAATCGTCCCATCCGCTTGATAATTAGGTGGGTTCCAATGCACAAACATTTGCTTGGATCCACATTTCTAATGAGCACAACTCGTAGGTTTTTTTTAGCCTTAGGATGTGAGTTGGCATATGCTGAATATCTGTAAGATGTGACATAGTGTTGGGATGTGTTGTTAGGAGGATATCAGTTTGTTATTTATATTATGACATAGAAGGGTTAATAAACTGAAGCATTTATTGGTAAGCAAATGAAAAGCACTTGTTAGTTGGTGATGACTGTTTACAACCTGATTGATCTGCTATCAAATTTGTAGTAATGAACACCATGTTTAAATTTAAAATATAAGTTTAATATGAACTGCTCTCACAAATTACAACTGCCAAAGGAATGTTTATACTGCTAAGCTTATGGTAAACGTTTGTAATGCTGGCTTCACGTTTATACTGCAAATGAAAAGTTAGTACTGCTACTTAAAATTTTTAGTACTGCTGCAAGTTTTCATTTAATACTGCTATCACGTTTCTACTGCTTATCGAATGATTAGTACTGTTGGTTTAATCTTAGTACTGCTAGTTAAAGTTCGAAGGTTAGTACTGCTCGATTTTGTTAGTACTGCTACACACTTTTTAGTACTGCTGATTGATATGCTTTTAGGTTATTCCATAAGTTATTTATGTAGTATGAATAAGTGTTGGCATGTAGATTTTATTATGTGACAAATCAAGTAATAATAAATAAATGTGATTGTGTGTTTGATATATTTACGCAGAAATTGACCAATGCTATTCTTGATTTGCAGCGTTTGAACATGGAAACAAAGACAATCCATTCAAAATATGAAAATTGATAACTAAAGATAACTATTGTCTCAAGGTAGGAAATTTCATAATCCTATTAACTATTAGGATCAAATTTATTACATTTTTCCTAACTATTTATTCATTGCATGCTTCACTCATCAGGGGGTTCATTATGCCTGCTGCTTCCAAAAACTTGATTGCTTGATGTCTACCCCTCGTCTGATGTCACAACAACCATCCTAAGCAAAGCATGTAAGAAATTCACCTCTTAAGATTTGGAACAATATTAAGGCAAAGGGATAATTTATATCAGATACGTACCTTTTTTTAAGCTTCTTCTTAGAAGACCCTGCAGCTTTGTCTTTTATCTGTTTATCTTCTTCGGTGTCTGAATCCTCAATAATAACCCTAAAATAATAAGGCAATAAATAACAGACTAATCTATAGTACAATAACAAAAGAAATAACAGAAATCCAGACCTTCTTTTTTTCATCCCTTCCTCTATTTTAGTGTTTGAATCCTCAACATCATCCCTTAAATAATACATTCATAAATGCCATGTAAGCAGTTGTAGTTTAAACTGTTTACAAATGTGAATGAATGAATCATTGCCTAACCTTTTTTTGATCTTTTGTTCAGTAGGCTTCAATGGAGTAGAGAGGGATGGGTCATCTGATAATTTCTTTAACGGACGCTTTTCAGAAGTAGCATCTTTGCCGGCTTTCTCTTCCTCTATTTCAGTATCTGATTGCTCAACATCATTCCTTAAATAATACAACCATAAATGACGTAAGTAGTTGTATTTTAAACTTTTTCAATGTATGGATGGAGAAATCATTGCCTAACTCTTTTTTGATTTTTTCCTCAGATGGCTCTAATGGAGTTGATTCAGAAGTAGCAGTTTGGCCAACTGTGCTAGAACTCGCACTTTCATTAGTAGTCTGGTCTGCACAAATTGCTGAACATGTGAAACTCTCATAGCTTCCATGCTCATAATAAATATGTGTTTTTATCTTCAGATTGTGGGTAGCGCATACAATATCAGCTATGGCACGCGGCAACACAGCGTGATCTTCTGAATCCTGCAAAGGAAGATAAGGTTAGGAAAAATTATTGCAACACTCTTTAACATTATTAATGTACCTTGCCCTCTGTCCCAAAAAGTGAGGCTGCCGAGTGTTTAACCAACTCTGTTGCAGTCTCGTCAAACATCACAACAACAGTCTGTTCTGTCTCGTCAGATACACCAAGCTCAAGCCTGTACCTACACATTCATTATTGCACACCAAAGGTAAATAATAACTCCAATTGGTATTTAAGTATTGTTGGATCAATATTTTTAAAAACAAATCAATTACTGTTGCAAAGATAGAGCAACACCTTATAACTGGGTAATCCGAAACCGTGTTACATCCGTCACACCAGCATTTTCCTTCCTGCTTGGTCAATCCTTTCTTGCATTTTTCACCTCCACACGATGGATAGTTCCATCCCTTTCTAGTTATGACATTGTTTATCCTCACCTTACAGATGAAGGTTGAACTCTGGAAAAGGAAACAGGATATCAATAGGTGGTAATGGGCTATAATTACACTAACAAAACATTAGGGATGAAGATGAGTACATCATTCCTCCTATTTCTGGCCCACATCAACAAATTCTCTAAGGTCCCAGGCTTTGGTAAAGAATGATCAACAGGTACAATTTTCTTCTTTTGATTGACACCACTGCAAGCAACATGAATGGTAATGGCTAAAATGATCCGAGTAATTAAAGTTGTATGTAAGTTTAACTTTGATTACCTAGCGCCTGCTTTAAAATGTTTCAGAGCTGGGATGTCATCATCATCCATAATCAGTGTGGAGGAGCTGCTCGACAAATAAAGCTTGTCTGAAAGGTAAATACACAAACTGAGTTAATTTTTGCATGTTTTAAATGACGGGGAAACATTATGTTGCATGGACCCTTACTATTATAGTGTCTAGCATTAACTGAAGTTAGAATCACGACACACAGTCCAGTATGCTTGGTTTTCTTTTCTATCAATACTTCGCCTAGCCCACCCCATAGGGTAACCCTAATTGACTGGCCACTGTTTAAACAAATATAAACCCAACAATTTGGTTAGCAATATACGGTTACTTGTAGGGCTGAGCATCGGGCCGGATCCCGACCCGTCCCGCCAAATACCGATACCGAAACAAGCAGAAGTTACATACCGATACCGAATCGATTAGAAGTTGGGTCAGTTCGGGCTCAATCGGGACAATCGGTTTCGAATTCGGGTATAAGCAGCCAAGCCCGAAAATAAAAAAAAGTAGCCCAGTAGCCAGCCCAGTAGCAGATCCAACTTGGAGATCTAGTAGCAAATCCAAGCACAAAATTACAAATTACAAATTACAAAATTACACTGGTGTTTGCATTACAAAATTACAAATTACATGTTCAAATACAAATCCACTCTTACAAAAAAATCCAGTAGCAGATCCAAGCACCAAATGTCTTCATGAAAAATGTAACCAAATAAGCAACCAAATACCAATACAAATCAAATGTTCAAATACGCAACCAAATACAACTACAAAGCACAAGTTTGATGACAACATTCTTGAATCATGGCTCAACATTCTTCTCTTTTCCATGTTCTCCCTTTTGTTTGTCTAACGCCTCTTGAATTTCTAGAAAAAACATGACAACATAAGTGATTAAGTTACACACACAAACATAAGTTGACTGGGACTCTTTTCCACAATCATTTCTGTTTTCTTTTCAACAACAGACACAAACATGCCATGAGATCATACATAGCCTGCATATTACAAATTACAAAAACACTAGGTTTACAATGGCTCCACAAAACTGACAAGTGTTACATATGAAGCACTTAGAACTGATTACTTTAAAAGTTCTTATATGCTATAATCAGTAAGTGCTTAATCCTTCTAAAACAAGTAAATAGAAATTGCCCCTAAGCACTGCCTATCTAGCCTGGACATTCCATTCCACTGTAACAGAAACCATGAAGCTAGCCTATATCAAACACATAAAGCTGCCAAAGCTAGCCTGCCTATCCCTAAAAGCTTAACAATGCTAATGCAGGACTTTCCATTCCACTGTAACAGAAACCAAGAACTCTATGTCTCTACATTCCCACTGGTGTTTGCCAATACTTAGTTTAAAGGTCTTGTTGAGTTCTGCATATGAACCCCAATACAGACTTTTTTGCTTGACAAAACAAATGATTAGGTGCAGGGTAACCACATCAATTCAATGTACCACAACAATTCAATGTCTAGGTGCGGGGTAAATGAACCACAGCAATTCAATGTCTAGATGCAGGGTAAATGAACCTATATTAAGCTAACAACCCCTCAAACTTACAAGGCTACCCAGATTCAAAACCAATTCAATGTCTAGATGGCAGAATCAAACAGAACCAACCAAGTTCGGCAACTTATGAAAATGATATAACATCCCTATAAGTTAAAGTGCTACCACAAACACATCAGAATACGTTCCTACGTCCTATATCAAACAAGGCAGAATCAAACAGAACAAGAGCATATGATGGAGCAAGAGCAGAATCAAATAGAACTCAGAATCATATCAGAACAAGGCATAATCAAACAGAACTCAGAAACAAACAGAATCAAACACATATAAATAGTTTACCTTTAGCAAGCTCGTCGTCTTTCATTAAATCCTCTAACGTATCCACAGTGATGTTTTTACTTGATGTACGAATCCAATCTTGTGTGCACACCAAAGCCTCTACAATGCTAGGCGCTAAAGAATTCCTATACGGGTCCAAAACTCGACCACTCGCGCTAAAGGCGGATTCGGAAGCAACGGTGGATACTTGGATGCACAAGATATCTAAAACAAAGTTAATAAAAAACATAAGTTAATTAAAAACAAAGTAACAAAGCACAAAGATATCTAAAATTTAATAAAAAAACATGAGTTATTACCTTTCGCCATCTTTGATACAATTGGAAATCTTGGACTATTTAACTTCCACCAATTAAGTATGTCGAAGTCTTCATCATCCTCTAGCTCAAGACGCGGTTCTTTAAGATATTTGGTCAACTCGTCTTCACCCCCGCACAACTTATTTCCAACTTTATCTTTAAAAGCATTTAAGAAAGAATTACCACGACGACGACTTGTGTTACTACTTTGACTTGACGTTGCTTTTGGTATGTCACTTGATATGTTTGTGCCATATTTTTCTTTGTACATGGCAAACAAGACCCCCATATCTTTCTCAACCTTCTTAACCAATTTGTCACATAATTCTTCATCGGTTAAAAATGAAATTGGAGTCTCATCACTTTCTTCATCGACCTCCATTGGTATACAACCATTTTCTATCAAATGTCTAAACCCATAGCCAATTATTTTCGACTTCATTGTGGGATCTAAGATAATGGCAAAGTACATATAATGGTTTATTTTTTTGTAATCACCCTAATATTTGTCATACTTTTTTCTCATTTCTTCAACCATTACCTTAAAAGACGCATTTTCTTCCCACTCACGAAGATGCTTATCAATATCAAGTACCTCACCAAACCACAAATGAGCTACGGGACATGATACATTTGACACAAGTTCGGTTGTTTCCTTAAACTTTTCCAAAAATGCAACTAACTTCTTACAAACCTCAAAATCGGCCCGCTTAGGTATTTCCTCAAGGTCTCGGGCAAAACTAGAGTTATTAAAATCATAATCAAAAAAAGCTTCTTTTAACTCAATGGCGGTTTTCAACATATCATGTGTAGAATTCCATCTTGAAGGGCATTCGAAAACCAAAAACTTATTTGAAGTACAAGCCTTTTCAACACTTTCTTTAAAGTTAGTAACTCTTTGGCTCGAATGTTTTATGTATTTCACGGCCAAGCCTATGGTATTCACTTCCTTCTTGAATGTTTTTAGACCATCTTTGACAACTAGGTTTAAGATATGAGCCATACATCTTATGTGAAAATGTTTACCACCATCATACTTAGTTGGTAAATTTTCTACCAAATATTCAAGAGCTTTGTCATTTGAAGCAATGTTATCAACCGTAATGGTCATAACATTCTTTATACCCCATCCGTTTATACATTCCAAAAGTGCCCTACCAATATCCACCCCTCTATGGCTATGAATTGTGTGGAAAACTAGAAGGGGGGGGGGGGTTGAATAGTTTTACCGATTAAAATTAATTCACTTTGTTACTCTATGTTAATTCAAAGGAAACAAGCACAAACAAGTATTCACACAATATATATGAAAAGTAAAGAGAGAAAAGATCAAACCACACAACACGGATGTTTATAGTGGTTCGGCTACAAGGACTCTCTTCCTTGCCCTACTCCACTCCTCGAGCCTCTAACTCGAGAGTTATCCTTCACTAAGAAACAAACTCTTTTCTAGGTGGAGAAAACCTTCACACGTTGCTTACTTCCTTTTCCGGTACTAAGCTAAACACCGAGCTCTACTTCAGGGCAGAACCAACCCAACGTCGCCTATACAATTACCGACACTAAGCTAGATGTCGAGTTCTTTCACAAGGGTACAACCACTCCCTACACTCTTTTTGTTTTGAGGACTAAAACTGTAAAACCCGAAAATCCAAAACGTATTAAAAGACCAAAATGCCCTCATAACTTTGAAATTTAATTAAAACATATATAACTTACAAATAAAGCACAAAACCTATGAAAACGAAACAAATGCGACATGTAATGATTATGAGACATCATAAGATAATTGCTCAAGCTACCAAAAATGTTTAAAACACATTACAAGTCTAAACGAGTCGAAAAATCTTAAGTGCATATGTAATATGTAGTTAAAAATCTATAACATAAGGTTTAATGTATTTCTAGTATAATGGTGATCCAAATAAACCCATGGGCTTGACTTAGCCTCATTTAGGCCGACCCATATCCTCCCCACCCTTCCAAAAACGTGGCCCACTCCTCTATATGTTAACCACACTTCATTTGATCCTCCAAAAATAATACCGGTCTTCCAAAAACTTCTCAAGAAACCCTAAAACCAAAAGTTCTGCCGCCTCCCTTCTTGCTGCTGTGATCGAGCCAAAAATACCACCAAGAAGCCTTAATCTTGTTCTTATTATAAGGTATATACGTAACACTATCATCTATAATCATTGTGTGTTAAGTATTAAAGAGGTTATATGTTAAAAACCCTAAGTTATATATGAATCTGTGACAATCTGCTACTGACCTGGAAATTGGTTCGAATTTAACCGGCTATAACTCAATGATGTGAACGGGTATTGGGATGGTTTTTGAGTCTAAAACTAAGTTCAATGAAGTGGCTACCTGGGAAAATTTAGTTTGTAATTTTTAGAGGCCTGGAAGGTTACTTTTAGATTTTTGGAAATTTATGTGTCTGGTCGAATTCATGAAGTCTGGAAAAACAGGTCGGGTTTTTCATTTTTCATTTTAAAACCATAACGATTTAGAACATTTACTTTGAACTAGGTAATATAACACATGTTAGCTAATTACTGAAATTTTTGTAGAATTTTATAAATTTTATAGACTGGGTAAGCAGATGGTAAATGGTCGGGTGTTTTTAATTGATCCGGTTCTGGAACAGGTTGGGGAAAAGGATTTTTAATTCGTACCTAGACCATTTAATCAAATCTGGAAAAATTATCTAAAATACTCAAAACCCTGAGGAACGTCTGTGAATTTTTATAGATTTTATTTCGAAGGATTGATATGGTTTATAAATTATTTAAAACGGGTTTAGATAATACTTAAAGGCTGTCTAGATATGTAAAAAGGTTGTAAATTGTTAATTTTCCAAAACTAAGGGTTATAAATGGTAAATCATGAAACTTGAGGGTAAGTCGTGTAATAAATCATATTTAAAGGGGTTTTATGTCATTGTGATAATTAAAGGACCTAATGTATAATTATTAATAAATAAAAGATAGAAACATAAATAAAGGAACCAAATATGTAAAAGCATTAATTTGAGGGACTTGTTTTGTAATCTTGTATTTAGAGGTCCTAATCGTACAACATAATAAACTAAGGGTACGTTGTGTAATTTGGAAAGCCAAGGGGCTTAATATGTAACTATGGATATTATAAGGACTAAAAGTGTAACTTTTATAACTAAAGGACTAAAAGTGTAAAGTATGAAATCTTCAAGGGTGAAAATGTAACTTTGGATAATTTGATTATAACTTAGCCTAAATGAGATTTTGGAAATACTACTAAGTATGGGAACTTTCTAAATAAGGAAACTTTCTAAAAGTGGGAACTTACTAAATATGGAAACCTGCCTAAAATGGAAAGTTACTTAAAATGGAAGGTGTTGTAACACTTGTCTACCCCTCTAGGTGTGAAGAAGGAGAAGAACTGAGTTCATTCTATCTTATTCATTTTGTTTGTGCTTTGCTGGAATAAGGTACAGATATTCTGACCTTTCTTTTAAGGTTTCTCATGATCTCTCTCGTATTTTGAATTCATTAGTTTTTGATTCGATTGCTATGATTTCCCTTTGCTTGAACCTCCCCAGTTGAGTTCCATTTGATATGATTCCTGATCTGAAGCTATGCTACGAAAACCTTTTCTAATTATATCTTGAAAATGTTTGAGAAAAACTATTTTAAAAAAAAGATGTTTATAAATGAGGCAAAACCATTTTATATAAATGTTACTAACTTTTATGAAAGCTATTTTGGAAGACTAATCTTTATGAAAAACCGTTTTGAAATAATATTTTTATGAGAATTATTTTAAAGGATCGTTTTATGAAAATCACGAATAAAGGATTGTTTAAAATGGACTTTTGATGGAAGTTAAAATGAACTTTTAAGGTGAACCTTGATTATGATTATGAGTTATGATTCAGTTAAGATTTCTCAGGCCATTGCTATGTTCCCTTGTGTATGAACCTTTTGATATGACTTTGAGATGCACCTTTGATATGACATTGAGACCTGACTCTTAGTTTGATACCCGAGCCACATTTCTGTTACCTAGCCAGGAAGGTAACCTGGCCGTGTCTGTGATGCACCACTGGCATGACTCCTGTGTGGGGGAGTGATTTCTCACACCGTCCCTGTTCTGCTATCTGCCGGCTATTATGATTATGTGATTATGATTTCTGTTTGGGGGGCGTATGGATTGCAATCCTAGATCTGATCTGTTTAGTGGATTTAATATGATTTGATATGATATATGTCTGGTGACTGGTGCTTGTGTGCAATACACGCCTTTCACATTTCTGGGAGCTAGCTACTCCACCCCTTTGATACATGAGGACACCCCTCATATTATCTGGTTGCCTGAGAGGTATCCCCTCTGATTGTGAGACTATGATTTTGAGATGTTGACTTTGAGATTATGACTTTGAGTTTCTGGGCTCGTGGTGGATGACTATCCTAAACCTTTACTCTTGTATCTTATTCATTATGCTACATCTGATTATTTCCGTTTACTTTCGTTTCCGTTTATTATATATCTGTTCACTGGGCTTTGTAAGCTCAGCCGCACGTTTTCTTTTCGTGTGCGGCAGGTTTTAGATGGAAGATGGGTATGAGTGAAGAGAATCTTTGTATTACTTTTGAATGTATGCTTTGTTATATCTGATATGAAACCATTTGCGTGACATCTTTACCCTTGTCGGGTTGGGGTGTTACAATTATGGTATCAGAGCGACAGGCTGCGATTCGTAATACATTTACCCTTGGCCTGTGTAAGTTAGGACCACTAAGTTTCCCTGTAAGCACTCATAAGATAACCTGTAAGATTTGCTTTAGGATCTCCCTATAGGAACCTAAATTTGACCAGTGAGGAATGGGTAGACTAAGGCATATATGTGAGTATCATTTGCTTCCGCATCACTCTGATTCGTGCCTCTGCCTTTAGAAGTTTTGTAACTTAAAGCTTAGAAACCAAGTAAGTGGAATGCCTCGAAAAACCCACCTGGATACCTTACACCATTTAAGTTTCATTTCCAGATTTTGACCTCCACCTCCGACTTGTTTGACAAGCTGTTTGACACCTTTCCGACCATATCATAGGTCGTTCAACCATAATGTGTTCGACACATTTTGTGAATTCATTGCTTATGCTGAATGTAAATGTATCATCCGATACTACTTAACTTTGCATAGATCCATTACTACTCCTATGAGAATTCCGGTAATTATTAACCATGGATATAGGAAGTTATGTTCCTTTCCTTTGAATGACGAACCTTGTACTGCCAACCATTTCCTTTGGAAGTATATGATGTTATGTTATCTCTGTATGGGTTGTTAACTGAGCATGATGATGCTAATAACGGATATTCTGTACATTAGCATCGCCCCTCGGGTTAGCAATTGTGTTGCTAGGAAGAGAAGAAGTACCCGAGGTTGAGGGTTGATTCATCTGAAAAAATCCACTCATCATTTGCTTAAGGTCGTTTGTTTGTCGATTAATCGTCGTATCAATCTCCTTCCGAAAGTCAGCTCTCATATTGTTGATTTGACCTTGCATAGTTCGTATGCTAGCATCGGTTGCTTTCATATAACTCACAAAGTCGGGAGGAAGTGGAACTTGGGGAGGAGGAGGTTGATAGACTTGTTGCGGTTGAGCTTGATAATTGTTTCCTCGATTTTGGTTGTAGCTTTGATTTTGATTGTACCCTTGATTGGTTTGAGGTAAACGGTTTTGGTTGTTTTGGACGGGTGTTAAAACCGGGTGGTCCCATTTGGTTGCTAACTCGGTAGTTAATTTCACCTTGAGGACGGAATCCTTGATTTTGATTGTAGTTTGCAGCTGCTGCAGTAGCATTGCAAACTTGGCTGTCGGTAGCTTGACAATCATAATAAGGATGGGGACCACCACAAATAACACAATTTTCTTGCACCGCTTTAACTTGTGCGGGCGGAGAAGATTGTTTCTTTTGTTCTGAGAGAATGAAAGCTTGGAACATATCTGCAAGCTTGTCGATCTTAGCATCACTGCTAGAAGCTTGGGTACTCACCTTAGAAACAACCGGTTTGTTCCTTGAGGTAGGTACCTTAGATTTGTTCTCAATAATTGAAAGAATTTCTCTCGGCATTCGACTCATGATATTGCCACCGGCGGCTGCATTGAGTGAATCCTGATCTGATTGAGTTAAAGCATTGTAGAACGTATCGATTTGATGCAATTCCGAGAATCCGTGATGTGGGCATTTCCGTAGGAGATCCTTGAATCGTTCCCATGCCTCACCGAAATTCTCATCAAATCGTTGCTGGAAATTTGTGATTTCATTCCTAGCATTGGTCATTTTAGATGGTGGAAAGAAATAATTCACGAATTTATGGACGAGATCTTCCCAAGTATGGATTGATTGAGGAGGTTCTTTCTCGAGCCAAATTCGGGCCGCCCCCTCGATCGAAAATGGGAATAACATCAATTTGATTGTTTCGTGAGGGACATCCTTATGGTAATGTGTTGAGGTTAATTTATTGAACCATCGGATGTGATTGTGAGGATCCTCCCGATCAAAACCATGAAATTGATTTCCCGTGACAAGTTGGATTAAACCGGTCTCGAGTTTAAAATTTGTATTTCGAATCGGGGGTATGACAATAGCATCTCCGTATCCCACGGTGGGACATTGGAGTAACTCTTGCATAGTGCGGAGATCGGGAGCTTGCCCTTGGTTGTGATTGTCAACACCCACCGGCGGGGGTTGATTGTGTTGGTTGTTGGCCATTTCTTCAACGGTTGAGAAATGAACACGGTTGTTTTGACGGATAATCCTCTCGGGATTTGAAAGTGGTGAAAGAAGAGGGTTAGAAGAAGAAGAACGGGTGTGCATACACCAAAAAGGAAACAAAAATAAAAATCAAAAATCTTTTTGTATTTTTGGTTGGGAATTATTTTTGGCTTTTTTAATATATTGAAAAAAACAAAAGACTTTATTTTCTTTTTTGGTAACCGTTACGTTAACCGTAACCGTTTCCTTTAAAACTACGCGCAGCGTGGCGGGAAGGCAAAGGTAGCTCCGAAGATGCTTAAAAACCCGCCTTATTCAGCTCGACAATTTAATGTCAAGCTTCCTTAAACCCCGTAATTAGGTTGTAGTAATAAAGTAATCCGATAACGATCAATTTCACGATTTGTTTTGTTGTTTATTCGGAATGGTTTACAACCGCCCTCCTTCAACGGAAGACCGAGGATGTTTATTAAGATGTATTTATGAAAACACTTTAGGAAAAGTGTTTTATTTATTTTCTTTTTGTATATATTTTTTTTAAAAAACGATAACTTCCGAGGAAGGGTCTTCAAAACACGTACCGAAAAACAAAATCACAAATTCGCGTCAACCCTCCCCGGCAGCGGCGCCAAAAATTTGATACGTGTCAAATTATAGTTCAAGGAAAACACACGTGGAAATATGTGTTAACCCGAGTCGTAGTCCCGATGAAGATTGAATGGAATTTAGTGATTCGGGATTTGTGATTCGTGTAGTGAATGTGAATAAGATTGATTGATTTTTGATTACACTACTAATTTTAAAATAACAAACAAGATTAAGAATTAAACTAAGCTAATAGAAAAATGAAACCAAACATTTTAAACGAAATTTGAATTTTAAAGACGAACGCGACGTAATTTAAAAACGTAAATAAAAGTGAAATTTTAAAATTTTAAACTCTAAAAATGCAAAATAATTTTTCCTATATTAATAATGATAAAAGAAAATTTTTGGAAAAAGAAAAATAATTTTTTGGCTTTTTAATAATTTTTTATGAATTAAAACTAATTAAAACTAATTAAATTCTAAAAAAAATAGTAAAACTGAATAAAAAATTCTGAAAATTTTTGAGGAATTTTAAAATTAAATTATCTATCTAAGAAAATTAAAATAAGAACTTGATTAAACCAAAATAAGCAGTCTGGTCAAATAAGCAGTTTGACCAAGTGCTTATTAATAAGCAAATACTAACAATTAAGCACTAATCTTTCAGGACAGCTTAAACACACCACAATAAGCACAAAGCAACTCTTGGAACACAAAAAGCACTTAGAATAAGCTGAATAAGCACTAATGACAGTACACTAAATTGACAGAATACTCAGCCTAAGTACCCTACTTTGAGCAATCAATTAAGCAGTATAATAAGCAAATTTTTCAAACTTTATGGGGGCAAAAGGTACACAGGCTAGCTGAGAATCCAAAAAAACACAAAAGCCCTATGTCAAACAACCTAATTGAAGTCCAATTAATCCCTAGAAAATATGCTAATGGGCACTTTTTCAGAAAATCCAAAACTGCACAGATTTTGGTGGAACTTTGCAGCAGGCCTGGGAAATTTGGCGCAAACCTATTTAGACTAAAACCAACTCTTTACTACTACTTATACCAACATTCTATCCACAAAAACACCATGTAATCACCACTGATCTAGGCTAGATTTATTAAAGCTTATTATGCAGCCTAACTTTAATTATGCCACCAATGATTAGAAATCTCAACTTAATATAAAATCATTCACAGCAACTCAAGTTCAATAAACATCAATCCAATCTCAGAAAAATGCCAATGAACAATATAATTATCCTAGCTTTAAAAACAGTACCTAAAGTAGCTTATATTACCAACTGATGCACTAATCCAACTAACAACAACTGAAATAAGCTTAAACTATCTCTAATCTATAATCACTACAGCTACTTAACAACTCTTAAACAAAGATCAATCAACCAAAATGCACTATATATTATCAAACTCAACTGATGCAAAAGAGGACAAAATAAGATTGAAACTTACAAGTGACCTATATGTAAAAACTACTCTGAACAGAACCAACGTAACACCCAGGCTTATCAATAAGCCATAAAATACCACACCATAACAGCTCAGCTTAAATAAGCTTATTTTCCCCCTCCGTTGACTTTTGTTGACTTTTTATGAATTTGAAGATTTGAACCAGAATTGTTACTAGAAATTTCTTACAATAAGCTATGAAGCTTTTATAAGCTAATTCCAACTGAAAAACAGCTTATTGAAGCTGTGAGAAAGCACTTTTTTTATTATTATTTTTTTTTTAAAGTATTTTCTTATTTTGCTTTTTTTTTGTTTTTGGTTTATGTAAAATAAAAGTCAGAATTGAAATAAGGATTTGATATAGGAACTGAAATACTAAAAACAATAAGCAGTAAACTTTAACAAGCTTAAGTAAATAAGCAAAAACTTAAGTAAATGAAATAAGAGACAATAAAAAAAAAAAAAAAAAAAAACAAACCAAACTTTTTATTAATTCAAAAAAAACATTACAAAAAGATTTTAACAGCATAACAATACTAAGAAAATTACATGCTTAATCGGGGAATAACCCTCTCCTATTTATAGTGCTCAGCCGAACCTTCTGGGTCTTCCAGCTTGGCAATCCTCGTGCGTCCACAGCTCCTATCAACCCTTAGATCATTTCGTGCTCCCTACTCTTCAATCTTGGCCCTAGGATCAAGTTAGTGACGCGGCTAGACCATTTAGCATCCCCCACGTGTCCTCTGAGCTGTCAGGAGCTTCCAGAAATTACCCAATCATAATATATAATCATTGGTACGAGGTAATTATGGGCGGGGTAAAAGCTAGGGTTCGTGTAAATAGTTTTTTTTCTGGGATTGGGATGAAAAGGGGCGCGTGTGTGAGATGGTGTGTGTGTGTTTTTTTTTTATTTTCATTATTTGACTTACGGGTGTAAGTGTTGACCGGGGTAAAGTTTTATTATTTCGGGTTAGATCGGGTTTAGAGTTTGGGTCGGGTCAGAGGGTGGACTGGGCTAGTGAATAAGATGGGTTGGTGGGTATTTAAGTGTGGGTTGGGTTTTAATTAAAATCCGGGTAGAGTAGTATTTATGGATTAGGGATTTTAAGTGTAAAGTTCTAGGGACCTTTTATGTAATTTCTGGATTCTTAAGGGGCTGATGTTGTCATTCTTTCAAAGTTAAATCCAAGGGCTGAATATGAACATTTCTGATAATATGAGGACCACAGTTGACTTTTTGACCATAATCTCTTTCCCGGTTCTGGTTCTGAGCCGTTTCCGCATCCCGTGCTCGTTTTCCTGATTTTCTTGTGTCTTTTGTCGATTTTTGAAATATCCTTCCCTGCACAATTAAAAACACAAAAACACAATATCTTTTGGCATTATAGACGGGTTTTTGGTCATTTTGGTCCGGTTTTGGTCAAGAAAAGGTATGTGTTTAAGCACATACCAATCTCACTTTTGACAATTATACGATGTTCGTATTACTGATAATACATGCCCTACTTACTGCTTATGCTAAGAAGCCGAACAAATTCCCACACTTTGAACTGTTCGTTTATCCATCTCAACGCTTTCATTGAAAAACGTGCTGAACTTCGATATATGAACTCCCCGTCTGATTCGATGACTGTATTCGTGCTATGAATCTTTTGATCTTGACATGTCTCATTGTATGGTCTTTTAGTTATGGACTGGATGACTAATGGTAAATTTGCCATGGACTATCTAATCTGAAATGTGATCTTAACAATCTATCTCACCCTATTTCGTTATGATGAATCTCTACACCTGAATCTGCTAAAATTCTGCCGTTATGGAAGCACCAACCCTGAACTCATATGATTATCAAGTTTTCCTGTCAACCATTACTATCCACCCTTGGAAAGTTCCGCCATTAGAAATATTCCGTTGTACGAAGATTTTCCGGTATTTTCGATGTAATATGATTTTGTTCACCTCAGCAATTCTCTTGTATGCTCTTGTTGGTTTATGAAGAAGAAAGGAAGAAGGATGTGTCGACGTATCGACTATTGTAAACCTAATCGTACCACTATCAGTAATCATTATCCGTTTCCGAGTATCAATAATTGATTCGGTCTTTCTTTTGAAACTTCGTATCTGATTTCATCGTTTTAGATTTGAAGGGCTGAAGCAGCAACCACAAGAACTTCTAAGAAGGGGGTTAACTAACTGAGAGTAACCTCTGTGAAGTAGTCCAGTGTTATTTTTGAAGAAGGAGGAAGGCGGCATGAAGTGTATGTGAAAGTTTTCCCTAAATGATTTCAGAGACTGTCCTTGCACTCGTTAAAAACCTTATAAGTTTGAGTGATGCCAATGGTATTGGCTAAGAATGGTCATGTCTTTGCGTATTTTGGACAAATTGTCATTGTATGACATTGTGTTATGTTCAGAAAACGAAAGAAGAACATGGAGATTATTGATGAGACGACCACTTGTTCTGGAAGAGGAATTTGATTAACATTCAGAAACCATTGTGGACGACACTACCCTGTATATTGTGAAGACAGAGTTTTCCACAGGAGGAACCGAGATCGAAGACAGTTATCGAAGTGAGAGACTTGGTGGAAGAGTAGTAGAAGACGGTGGCGACCAGCATTACCATGGATGAAGCACCTAGGAAGAAGAGAGGAGCTGGGATAACACTCAACCATATATTATGCAAACCGTGAAGATTACAGTTCGGGCATCAAGACAACCAGACCGTAAGAAGACGAACCATTCAACACATAATCTAGAGTTGACAACGGCGGTGTTACCTCAAAACCTGGAGCGGTGTTAGAAGACCTGTCGAAGAAACGCAATCTTGTTTCTCTATTCATTTTAGTTGTACTAAGATGAATTGATAGCTGAAGCAGGCTTGCGGATGGAGGGATGCACAGTGATCATGTCAGAGACTACCGTTACGACGCCACAATAGCAAGAAGAGTTGCCAAAGGCTTAAGGAACCAGACTTAAGTTTGTAATTCCTTTTCACCATGAGAGAAGATAGACAAGCGTCAAACTACTCCAACTTGGAAGGAACTTTAGAATTTTGCAGGTGAATAGACGAGTGTTGAATCGGAAATTGTGTTCAGCCGAGATAATTCTGTGAAGGATGAAGCTATCGACGACGTATTTGTTTCCCCCCAACCTACTTAAATTCCGTTACCTGTTAATGAGGTCCTTTGAATGATTTGGTTCGCTGTTAGTAATTCCGTTCTGTGTTCATTCTGCGTTTGTTGAATAACGATTTGCATGAGAATTTTGACGAGATATGGAAGGAATTTGGATATTTATGAAAAGACGGATGTTGAAGTAACCGCTTATTCTGGGCTGAATTGATTTCGGTAAGTTATGAAGCTTTGACGCTATTAACGACGTACCTGAATTCTGATGGACATTTTCGGATTTCTGTTACTCTTCGAGTGATTTCGTATTCTTAGTTATGATGTTTGACTTTATTGACCCTGAGACTATAGGTGGACTAGGTGGATTTAGATAAGTTGTGTTTGCTCACGACTTGAGATAAAGTATGACCATCATGGGGGCATATTTATATGATGCTAGTATTATGACGCCTGATCAACGTGATAATACTTACATTATATAACGTGCACTCGTTGTGGGCATAGGATATTTCGAGAAGTGCCTTATAACCTTAGAATTTCTAATATCTGAATGAGATTATCCGCGTTTAGTGAGACTTTGGATTCATTCTACCTATCCGTTCGATCTGCTGTTATTGATATTCGACTTGACACGTTTGGATGCTCGACGAGCGTTTGCTGATCTCTGCACTTCCGATAATGATCTTAGATTCTATTATAAGGCCTTCTGCCATTTGATGATATCTAACGACATGCTTTCTGTCCTTATGGAATCGATCTGTTATTATATGAGAATATGCCTCTGTTCTGCTATATATACGTTCCGCATTCGTTAAGTCTATTCATTTTTGATCTGCTATGAGTTAAGATATGAGATTTCGGATTCTGAGAATAACAAGACCTGTTTGTGTATGAGAATACTTCTGGAAGACTATATTTAAGCCGAGACTATTTGAAAAGCTGAAGAGTTACTTTTGCATCACCTCATGATTGCTACGATTCGATGTATTCTCGTTTAATTCACCTAATCAATTCGATGCAAACCCTGCGTACTGTTTGTACCTTTTCCTGGAGAATTTGATTATCATCCGTATTTTGGTACGTTGTCAGTTGGATTCAACCTCAGCCTAGTGTGCCTCTGTTTTGTTTCTGATCCTTTCATTTCTGATTCTTTGCAAATTTCGAGGACGAAAATTTTTGTTAGAGGGGAAGAGTTGTAAAACCCGAAAATCTAAAACGTATTAAAAGACCAAAATGCCCTCATAACTTTGAAATTTAATTAAAACATATATAACTTACAAATAAAGCACAAAACCTATGAAAACGAAACAAATGCGACATGTAATGATTACGAGACATCATAAGATAATTGCTCAAGCTACCAAAAATGTTTAAAACACATTACAAGTCTAAACGAGTCGAAAAATCTTAAGTGCATATGTAATATGTAGTTAAAAATCTATAACATAAGGTTTAATGTATTTCTAGTATAATGGTGATCCAAATAAACCCATGGGCTTGACTTAGCCTCATTTAGGCCGACCCATATCCTCCCCACCCTTCCAAAAACGTGGCCCACTCCTCTATATGTTAACCACACTTCATTTGATCCTCCAAAAATAATACCGGTCTTCCAAAAACTTCTCAAGAAACCCTAAAACCAAAAGTTCTGCCGCCTCCCTTCTTGCTGCTGTGATCGAGCCAAAAATACCACCAAGAAGCCTTAATCTTGTTCTTATTATAAGGTATATACGTAACACTGTCATCTATAATCATTGTGTGTTAAGTATTAAAGAGGTTATATGTTAAAAACCCTAAGTTATATATGAATCTGTGACAATCTGCTACTGACCTGGAAATTGGTTCGAATTTAACTGGCTATAACTCAATGATGTGAACGGGTATTGGGATGGTTTTTGAGTCTAAAACTAAGTTCAATGAAGTGGCTACCTGGGAAAATTTAGTTTGTAATTTTTAGAGGCCTGGAAGGTTACTTTTTGATTTTTGGAAATTTATGTGTCTGGTCGGATTCATGAAGTCTGGAAAAACAGGTCGGGTTTTTCATTTTTAATTTTAAAAACCATAACGATTTAGAACATTTCCTTTGAAATAGGTAATATAACACATGTTAGCTAATTATTGAAATTTTTGTAGAATTTTATAAATTTTATAGACTGGGTAAGAAGATGGTAAATGGTCGGGTGTTTTTAATTGATCCGGTTCTGGAACAGGTTGGGGAAAAGGATTTTTAATTCATACCTAGACCACTTAATAAAATCTGGAAAAATTATCTAAAATACTCAAAACCCTGAGGAACGTCTGTGAATTGTTATAGATTTTATTTCGAAGGATTGATATGGTTTATAAATTATTTAAAACGGGTTTAGATAATACTTAAAGGCTGTCTAGATATGTAAAAAGGTTGTAAATTGTTAATTTTCCAAAACTAAGGGTTATAAATGGTAAATCATGAAACTTGAGGGTAAGTCGTGTAATAAATCATATTTAAAGGGGTTTTGTGTCATTGTGATAATTAAAGGACCTAATGTATAATTATTAATAAATAAAAGATAGAAACATAAATAAAGGAACCAAATATGTAAAAGCATTAATTTGAGGGACTTGTTTTGTAATCTTGTATTTAGAGGTCCTAATCGTACAACATAATAAACTAAGGGTACGTTGTGTAATTTGGAAAGCCAAGGGGCTTAATATGTAACTATGGATATTATAAGGACTAAAAGTGTAACTTTTATAACTAAAGGACTAAAAGTGTAAAGTATGAAATCTTCAAGGGTGAAAATGTAACTTTGGATAATTTGATTATAACTTAGCCTAAATGAGATTTTGGAAATACTACTAAGTATGGGAACTTTCTAAATAAGGAAACTTTCTAAAAGTGGGAACTTACTAAATATGGAAACCTGCCTAAAATGGAAAGTTACTTAAAATGGAAGGTGTTGTAACACTTGTCTACCCCTCTAGGTGTGAAGAAGGAGAAGAACTGAGTTCATTCTATCTTATTCATTTTGTTTGTGCTTTGCTGGAATAAGGTACAGATATTCTGACCTTTCTTTTAAGGTTTCTCATGATCTCTCTCGTATTTTGAATTCATTAGTTTTTGATTCGATTGCTATGATTTCCCTTTGCTTGAACCTCCCCAGTTGAGTTCCATTTGATATGATTCCTGATCTGAAGCTATGCTACGAAAACCTTTTCTAATTATATCTTGAAAATGTTTGAGAAAAACTATTTTAAAAAAAAGATGTTTATAAATGAGGCAAAACCATTTTATATAAATGTTACTAACTTTTATGAAAGCTATTTTGGAAGACTAATCTTTATGAAAAAACCGTTTTGAAATAATATTTTTATGAGAATTATTTTAAAGGATCGTTTTATGAAAATCACGAATAAAGGATTGTTTAAAATGGACTTTTGATGGAAGTTAAAATGAACTTTTAAGGTGAACCTTGATTATGATTATGAGTTATGATTCAGTTAAGATTTCTCAGGCCATTGCTATGTTCCCTTGTGTATGAACCTTTTGATATGACTTTGAGATGCACCTTTGATATGACATTGAGACCTGACTCTTAGTTTGATACCTGAGCCACATTTCTGTTACCTAGCCAGGAAGGTAACCTGGCCGTGTCTGTGATGCACCACTGGCATGACTCCTGTGTGGGGGAGTGATTTCTCACACCGTCCCTGTTCTGCTATCTGCCGGCTATTATGATTATGTGATTATGATTTCTGTTTGGGGGGCGTATGGATTGCAATCCTAGATCTGATCTGTTTAGTGGATTTAATATGATTTGATATGATATATGTCTGGTGACTGGTGCTTGTGTGCAATACACGCCTTTCACATTTCTGGGAGCTAGCTACTCCACCCCTTTGATACATGAGGACACCCCTCATATTATCTGGTTGCCTGAGAGGTATCCCCTCTGATTGTGAGACTATGATTTTGAGATGTTGACTTTAAGATTATGACTTTGAGTTCTGGGCTCGTGGTGGATGACTATCCTAAACCTTTACTCTTGTATCTTATTCATTATGCTACATCTGATTATTTCCATTTACTTTCATTTTCGTTTATTATATATCTGTTCACTGGGCTTTGTAAGCTCAGCCGCACGTTTTCTTTTCGTGTGCGGCAGGTTTTAGTTGGAAGATGAGTACGAGTGAAGAGACTTTTGGACTTAGAAGACTTGACAGTTTTGGGTCTAGAGATGATTAGAAGTTATCTTATTGTTAGAAATTGTATTCGCCTTGTAACCTTGTTATTTCAGTATTTCCTTTGTAACCCTTGAGAATCTTTGTATGACTTTTGAATGTATGCTTTGTTATATCTGATATGAAACCATTTGCGTGACATCTTTACCCTTGTCGGGTTGGGGTGTTACAAAAACACTAACCATACTCACTGAGATAAATGATACAAATGATGATGTATGAATTACACAAAGATCACACAGTAACTATACTAAAGGTTTACACGTCTGTGTTGAACCTTGATGCTTAATCTTCTTTGCTACAAAAGAAAGATCAAATGATATGAATGAATGATGTTAGTAATATGAATGAGTATGTACTTAAGCTATATGAGTGATGAGAAGGCCAAGTGATCAGCTTGCAATTTATAGGCAAGCTGATAAACACTTGGCGGATCCGGCGGATCCCTTAAAAGGGATCCGTCCTTTATGTCGAAGGGATCCGTGGGTATGCCAGAGGTAAGACAGCTAAGAGATTTTCCAAATCTCTCCAATCTTTCCATATTTTTGTGTTGTCATATCAAGATCTTCCAATGTCAACTATCTTACTTGAAGATCTATCCAAGATATTACAAGATCTTACCAAGATTACATGTATGATGCATGCCATGATGTCATTGTATCATTTTAGAAATAAAGTTTCCTTTTAAGGAAATAAACATGTAGATGTATGAAATGTATTTCCAAGTAAACTTGTGACATGTAAAATGTGTTCTAAAGAGACTTTAGCTAGTATTTATAATTTGCTTAAAGATATACTTTGTAATTGTCATTAACAAAACTAAGTAAAGATCGTAAAATATAAATAACATTTTTAGGACGATATTTGTATTAACAATCTCCCCATTTTTGTTGATGACAAAACATAAAGTATATTTTTGAGCAAAAGAATAAGTATAGCATGATTTCTTTAAAATATAGATTAAGTTTGTTTTATTTGAGTTTAAAAACTATTTTTATGCAAAAAGTGTATGTACTGTGATGATTCACAGTTATGCAAACTTAATCCTTTCTCCCGCTTTTTGTCGAAACAAAAAGAAGAGTTGCGTAGCGGAATGTGATTTTGAGAACTTTAAGAGCTCCCCCTTGTTTGATACTCCCCCTAAATGGAGTAACAAGGTAATGATGCATGATCCTACAAAACAAATGGTTAGAATATGATATGCTCCCCCTCGATGTATACTCCCCATTATAAGAGTCCCAACGTATACATTTGAAGAGTATGAGATGCTACAAATAAAATGTTAGTTGTGAATAGCTTCAATGGAGAAGCATAATGCATATGAAATGGTCATCCAAATAGGACTTTCAATCTAGTTGACTTGAAAAAGTCAAAATGTAGTGTCTGATCAAAATTTTGTACCAAAAGTACATGATCAAACTATAATGTAGATTCCAAATAACTATAATGTTAGTCACCTAAATAATGATAATATGTTGTATGGTGATCACTCATAAGCATAAAAACATCACATTCATTAAATGAAAATTATGTGACAAAAGTCACAAGCATGATATGATGTTACATTACAAAATAAATCCTAAATGAAGACAACTACTACAACATCATCCTAGAAAGTTCCTAACAGCGCTTTTATTGAGGCGGATGAGAGATTGCATTGAGACGCTCGAGAACATGGTTCAAGATGAACCTCATCTCATTTTGAAGCTCATGGACCAAAATGTTGGTCCTTTGGGCCAAGTGAGCCGTTCTCTCACAATGTGCGCAATCATGACTTGAAAAGCCGGGAGGAAGACTAGGCTCCAAGTTTTGTGGCGGTGGTGGTGGTGGTGGTTGGTTGGTTGTTGTTGGATGGTTGTTGTTGTTGTTCATTGGTTGGTGGTGGTGTTTGGAGGGAGTTCATGAGGATGTTTTGGATGTCCATGGCTTCATTTAGGCGGTGATCTACTATACCCGAGAGAGTGTAAAGACGGTTGAGCTCTTCACTAATCTCTTCTTGGGTTTGAGGCATATTCATCCACATTGCCTCGTGAATGGCAACTAGAGTGGATGTGGGTGATAGAGGTTGTGGTTGAGGTTGGGATGATGGTGCATCATGGTATAAAGGACCATGGATATCCGGGTAAACCGGGTGAAAAAGCATGGGTTTTTGACCTTAAAAGGTCATGGTTGGAAGATTGGGTAATCTTGGTGAAAGTTCTTCTAAGTCATCAAGATGTGGTGATGTAGGAGGAGTCCTAAATAATTCAAAGGGTTGGAGTTTGGGTGATTTTAGTGGTGATGGTGATCTAACAGGCTGTGATGGAGCCGATGGTGGAGTAGTGGCTATTGGAGTAATGGTTGGTGGTGGTGTTTGTATAACAACATTTGATGGTGTTGGGGTGGAGAGTGTAAGGAAATTTTCACTAGCAATGGGTGATGATCTATTGAGAGGAGAATTTTCCTCAGATGAGGAGTTTGCTAAGTTGATAAAACAACAAGGTTTAACACTAATGTGGACTGTTCTTCTTGGAGGTCTAGATGTGGAAGAGTTGTTTGACTTGGTCATGGTGAAGTATGATAGCTAAGATGTACAGGAGAGGAAATGGTTGTTGTGTGAAGTGATGATCCTAAAGCACTAATTTATAGGCAGAAGGTATATGAGTCTGTGTGTTTGGATTTGATGTGAATCCAATAGAGAATGTTGGTTCTGAATGATTTGGAACAGAAATTTGTGCAAATCACATCACATAAGTCAATCCATAGAACTTATGTTGAGTAAGAGGAGGAAGATATGCAGTAAATGCAAAGGGATAGTGGAAAATCCTGTGATGTGATGTACCCACGGATTTGAAGGATCCCTAAAAAGGGTTCCTTACTTGTAACAGAAAGGTAACTTACTCCTAAGATTTGAAAATTCAAATTTTGGTGGGAAATTTTGTTCTTAAGTTTCTAAGAGTTTCTAAATCATTCTAAGATTTATAGTGATCAGTGAACGTATTCTAAAGAACACTAGAAACTAAAATCAAAGAATCGGGATGAGTCGAAAAGTTTAAGAAATTAACTGTTATACCTGCGGATCCAAACGACAAGGCGTGCGGATCCAAAATTTGGGATCCGCCTGATCTGCAAGTTGTAAAATGACGGAGCCAACGCTAACACTAGGCGGATCCAAATTAAGGGATCCGCTAGATCCGTCTGGCAAAAATGCTAAAACTTCACAGAGAGTATGTCATACTTCGCGTTTTTCGACGAAAAACCCAAAAATTCTCTTGGAGCATATCTATCATCTAATATGTAATGAAAAACAACTAAATATGATGATACTAACACATATTTAATCATAGATTAATCCGATCATGTGAACTTACCTTAATAGGAGTTAAGCCAAACATAGGCTTACACTTGGAAAATTGATAACACTAAGGGGGTGCTTGGTTGGGGGGATAGGAGGGGTGGGGAATGGGAATATAATGATTGATGATGGTTGGTGTAGGGGAATGCAATGGCCCATTACCCGGTAGTGGGTAATGGGGCATTACCCAACAATTTGGGGGGAAAGGGAATGCATTGCTTTGCATTCCCTTTGCATTCCCTTTGCATTCCTCAACAATTGAACCAAACGGCCCCTAAGTGTTATCGACCTGCAAGTATTAGTTAGTTCACATACAATTCAAGTAGCATCTTAGCAAGTTAATAACATAACCATTCAACATAACATTGTCTAGAAACGATTAGTTCCAAACACTCCTATCAACTCAACTTCTTCTTCAACTTCTTCATACCCTTGTGAAGCTTCATGATCCATCGACCTAAATTCTTCACCATTCCCTTCATTTGACGATGATTAGGTGATTCATTCTGAATTGGTGGAAGTTGTCTCAAGTACTCGGGTGGAGGAAGTCTAGAATTTGGTAAGCCGTCATCGTCACTCATTGATGATGAAGATGATGAGGTTTGAGCACGAGGACGTTTGCCTTTATCAAGCGCTACCCTATGGTCGCTTAAGGGAGCAAAGGTGCGTTGGATCTCATCATAGTCGGGAACAAAACCTAAGGCATTTCTAGGAATGGGTGCAAATGCTCGATAAAGTCGGGTTAAGAGCATTCCATAAGGCAATGCCATTTTTCCTTGAACTGGAATATCGGCCATTCTCTTGGCGATATAGTAAGAAAGATTGAAAGGTTGACGGGTTGACACATTGTACATCATGTGGCAAAGACAAGCATTGATGTGATCCCGGTTTCCTACCGTGCACATGACATTGGCCCTTAAGACTTCTTCCATTTTCCTGAACTCGGGCTTAATCTCATTTTCCTCCATAGCAAACGGATCTCTAGCTACTTCTTTACCTCGATACATCCTAGTGGGGTTGTTCCTAGGAATGAAGAGATGCTCACGAATGACTTCTTTTGAGGCTAAAGGAGTGGCATATGGTGCCGTTCGTTCAAGATTTGACTCAAGAATGGTTAATGACCATTTATCGGTATAGACACTCGTTCCATAACTTGGAACTCCTAGGACCTCACCGAATTGATTTAAAGGGATGTTGTATTGTGTTCCATTGACACTGAAGTGAATGTTTATGTAACCTTGATCATTTGACTCTAGAGTGATACTAGCATAGAATTCTAAAATGAATCGTGGAACTATTGGTTCATCGATATCTAGGAGGGAATCAAAGTGAATGGCCGCTAGTTGTTCCCTAAGATTGGTTCCTTCATAGAATGAGGACTCTACAAACCTACCCTCATGTACGTAGTGTTTTTCTAGAGCTTTGAAAGTTTCAACTTGTTGTTCACTAAGTCCTTTGGTTTTATGGTATTTAGGTAGGTAATTGACGGTGTGTTTGTGATCATAGTTGGTGGCGGGAGGCATGATTATCCTAGACACGAAAAATATATATAGTTTAGTTGAAATTATCAAAAATATATATGTCTAGTGTGTGCCTACATGGGGACAATGTGGAGGTGCAATTATCTCGACTCATTTTGATGCATGAAAATTATGTTTATGCAAGTTTTATAATAAAACAATAGATAACCCAAACGCTCCTACTTCAATGTAGCTACATTTGAATGTACCCGAAAATACATATTAGTTATGTATTCCCTTTAGCATTCAAGAGACATGATGCAAGTGATGCTTAAAACCTAACGTTTTTGTATTTGTATGAACAATGTCCAAAAACCGTTTTTCCTAGTCGTGAGAAGATTTTAGCAAAAATTTCTCATGGGGTGATGCGTGGTTTTGTAACCTTACAACAGGTTTTACCTCTCGAGGGATCTCAAGAGGCTTACAACCCCACCAGGCAGTGTACCTGACCGATGTAGTATAGTGTAGTGGTAAGTACGGGGGATTGATCGTTCTCCACAGGGAATAGTGTTCGTTAGGTATGAAAAACTACTCTAATAGGTCTAAAGGTTGAGGAAGATTCTTTTTATGTTTTTATTTTTTTAAAAGCAAGTAAAATCTCGGTTTTGAAAGAGTGGGCGGAATTAGTTGCTAGTCAACTAACCCAAAATTACTACGGATGCAAATAAAATAAATAACTGAAAATAAAATGTGGTGAGAAACTTATGTGTAGAGAAATGTGTTTACTTAGATTTCCTTACTCCCTAACTATCTTTTACCGGTTAATTAGTGTGTATTAGTCGCGTGGATGACGGGTGTATTCCTTAATACTATTTGTGGGGTGGCGTACGTACTTCCCCAACTCTACAAGCTCCTACTTCACTCCTATGTCGAGCCGGCTAGGAAGCTCCTAACATGGGATCACTAGAATTCGCTTGTGCATTAAATACAACCATAAAAACCTTTAGTACGCATTTGGTTCATGTTTCTTAAGACGTTCAAGCAAGTTACCGAATAGGAAGTTAGCCAGTTTTCTTAAGCCTAACATAGATAAACAATCATCCAATACAACTAACAACACACTAATAACCAATAATCAATAGCTAGGTTTCATTAGATCTAAGCAAACACAAGATAAATTTAGCCTAACATGTTAATCAAAAGACAAGAATAAGATAAAATCAAACAACACATAGACATATTGAATGATTAATTGATAACTTATCTTCAATGTAACATGGAAGATCTCAAGGCAAAAAGCCTTGAAAAAGAAGCTGAATTCGTCTTAGGGTTTTCTCCCAAAATTCCACACACTAAGCTCTCCCCCCATGACAAAAAATTAGAAAACTATATATAGATTTTTGGATCTGACGGCGTCACGTTATGGAGTGTGACGCCGTCACCTCGCCGCTTCTAGGGTTCCCGGATGACCTTCTTGACGCCGTCCCTCTTTAGCTCTTCCAAAATCCATTCTGGCTTATCAAGGCTTGACGCCGTCGAACCTTGAACGTGACGCCGTCCCCTTTTGATTTAAGCCGTGACACCCTTGATCAAGTTAAAGCGTGACGACGTCAGAATTCACATGCTATTTTCACTGGCTTATCATGAGTAAATTTCACGTCCAACTTTTCTTGCCAAGGCATGACGCCGTCCAGGGTAAATTGTGACGCCGTCAAAGGTAACTTTTAGCCAATTTTTGAGACTTTGCCGTTTTCTTCACTTTTATGCTCCAAAAACGTCCAAAATGCCTCCTTTTCCAGATTTCTCCTCAAAAGTACCTAAAATGACAAAAGGAACGATTTAGGGCGATATTTGATCAAATAAATACGATTTAGGGCTTAAATGACCCCTTAAAAGCGGTACACTTTTCGCTTCATCAAATACCCTTACACTTGAGATTTGCTTGTCCTCAAGCAAATGCGCTTTTATTCTAATCAAAATACAAGTTAGGGGTCATTTAATGCAAACATAAAAGTAATTACAACAAATAATCGTTCCACTTCAATCATAATAAGCACGGAGATTATAAACTAGCACCTCACAAGTAGTGTTTAGATACTCACATCTCTCAAGTGTCATCAAAATAAATCTCATAAATGAAAACGGATAATATCTCTCACTACCTGTCATAGCAAATAGATTACCATAGGCTTGGGAAAGGATCGAAAACCTCCTCCACTAGGCGTAAGCACCAAAGATAAACTATCAAAGAGGGCTTTTAAATGGGTTATAACGTTAGGTGTAGGGAAAAGGAAAACACGGTTTTGTTGGATACGGGATATTTTACTGGTGGCGAGTTAAAGATCTTGATCAATTACATGTACTATACAATGTTGCTAAGCCAAGACTAGACTCAATCTTAAGCTAAAAATGAAATAACAAAAACAAAAACATAAAACAAACATAAAATGAAACGGGATGGTAGTCCGTATGTTTTTTTTTTTTTTTTCTATTTTTCATTTTCTCATTTTTTTGTGTTTTTCTTGATTTTTTCGATTTTTTTTTTTTTTTTTTTTTTTTTTTTTTTGGCATACACTTTTGCCCTACCATCCAAAATAATACATCATAGGGGCATTGCATCCCCTTACACTTGATCTTTTACATAACTTTATAAATTACTATTCTAATGACTCGAATTAAGATGATTGAAAAACTTGGAGTACTTTTAAAATATTTAGCACATATGGGGGTAATAAATGATGTTCTTCCCCATTACTCCATTACACTAGTACTTTACCCATGAGTCCCAATTGTCCCAAAACAATATGTACAAGGATATGACTCGACTTAGCAACCATGTAATCAACTAGATAATTAACTTGGGTTTAAACAAATGTTGTAACAATAATGCACTAAAGATGAGTGCATACAAGGTAGGCTAAGGCGATTTGGGTGTACATTTTAGTGGGGTGTAACAAATTCTTCCTTTAAGTAAAATGCTTAAAGGTCGAAACGAAAAGATAGGCTCTGAGGGGTGTACTAGGGGTATCGTGTACTAAAAATGAGTACAACGCAAAGGGGTGTGGGAGAATTACTTGACCAATGTAGCCAATGTAATTATAACAAAAACACAGGTGTAAAACAATGGGTTAATCCTAATGCCTCTTATCATGTAGTAAATCTAACTACACGAATGTAGTCTCACTTGTGGCTTTGGAATGGTCCTAACGCAAGTTCTAGAATCTAAGTGCTACCGGTATACACATCATAGCATAAATGCTTTTCCTACCAATTCTAGGGGCGAACCTCACATATTTGGGGGTGGAAAATTTTTTAGTGGTACGGTTTTTGTGCTGGTCATATAACTCCTATCCGTGAGACGCTCATTAAGATCAAAGTTTCACTCCTACATGTTGTAAAAAATTTTAAATTTGGCACTAAAATTACTTTAACAAGTATTTCTCTCAGTTTTATTACACATCTACTATTAAACAAACAAAAATCAAGCGCAATTGTATTCTCTAAAATCGTACTTTTACCCTCCCCTTACACTTAAGATGAACATTGTCCCCAATGTTCAAATAACAAGATGTAAAAGAAAAAAGTAAAAGAATGAAATCAAATACTCCCCTGATTCGCTTGGTGGATAATGAAATTACACGGTTAGATCTTCCTCCAAGGTAATGTTGAAGTTCCATGACTAATGCATCGCCATAAGCTTGATTCCATAAACATCTCCTTGTCCAAAATAACCTGTTAAACCTGAGAAAACAAACACGAAAACCTGCATAACATCGGCGGGAAAAATCTATATATAAGGATATAATGCTTGTGGAATGATAATTTTGCAGATTCCTGGAGATTATAAGTTGGAGATTTAATAAAAACTTTTTATGAAAACAAAACTTTCAAAAATTTATGGAAATTAAATCTGACGCCGTCAGGTTATAAACCTTGACGCCGTCAGAAATGACCTGACAAAAATTTTCATTTTAAGTTTCCGGAAAATTTCTGGAAAAACCTTTACCTTACTTCCTGGAAATCCTGCAAAACATCATTATGACTCGATACAAGCATTTGACTCAAACAAATACTAATATGTATGCTAATTTATTATTATTATGATTCATGTTCATTTGTGTTCTAATAAACTGATTTAGATTTCCCTTACACTTAACTTTTGCAAAATACCTTTATATGTAGTTAAGACGAAGTTAAAAACAAAATAAAGCATTTTCACAAATTACTTTTGAACATGAATCAATACTAATAAAAATTAAACACACATACGGAAACAAATAAAATCAAACAAACAAATAAATAAACACACAAAGCAAATAAAACAAATAAAGCTTGGGTTGCCTCCCAAGAAGCGCTTTTCTTTATTAACGAGTCTTGTAGCTAGACTCAAAGTCACGGGGTCTACGTTTTTCCGTTTTGCTTCTCAATTGCCCCTCTAATCATCCTAACAACCTCCATATCAATTTTGTATTTAGGTCCAAGGTTTAAGCAATCTTTATAATAAAGGCTTCTCTTATCCCAAACATGGTCCATGCCTTTTTCTTTATCCTCTTCATTGATGTCCTCAATCGCACCAATGTTGTCCATGTCGAATCGAGGCACAAAACGAAATTCATTAACCCGATAAGGCATCCTATATGTGATCCTATCTATGTGATTAGAAAACTGAACCGTGCCTTTCAAACGGTCATACCTTAAATTGGATGCTTCGATAAATGGCTTACCTAACACAACGCGAGATAGGCGGCAGTCAACAACACTTGCCATATCTTCTAAAATCATGAAGTTGGTGACAAAGGTAAAGTTCCCAACAAGGATATGTATATCCTTAATCCTTCCAACGAAGTTGCAAACTCCGCCTGGACACTTGGGGTCCATCCTAGGCTCAAGTGGTGTGTTTATGATTTGGCTATAAAGGCCTGAGGACATAACGTTGATTGGGGATTCACAGTCAATGTAAGCATGCTCAACGTATTGGTACCCAATCATACATGGTATCTTCACATTCCCAGGATCACCTCTCTTAATCTTTGGGTCAATTCTAACAAAAGGTGGTCGAGGGTTATCAACTAAGTTGTTATAGTAAGCAATCTCCTCCTTAGTGGGGTATTCATTGAAACAATCATCCAACCTAGGATCTACCTTCACTTCCTCAATTTTCTCAATCAACTTATCAACCGTAAGATTATTACGTTCTAAGTAATTATCTGAGTATATGGCGGTCCCTAAGTTGTTCAAGGCATAATCAAGCTCTATATCAATCATTCTACTGAGCTCCCTGAGCTCACTAATCTCATTCTCAAGTTGGCTACGCAACAAAGCCACTTCGCCAGGTGTAAGGGGTGGATTCGCGTTTTCCATAATGGCAAACTGAATAGTCAATGAAAATCTGTTACGAACAAAAGCACAAAGAAAATAGATAGACTAAAGAAAACCTAGAAAAATAAAATAAAAATCTCACTAGAAAGGAATCTAGTGAGTAGACCTAATAGAAATAACAATTAAACCTAAACAATAACTATTCCCCGGCAGTGGCGCCAAAAACTTGATGCGTGGTTTTGTAACCTTACAACAGGTTTTACCTCTCGAGGGATCTCAAGAGGCTTACAACCCCACCAGGCAGTGTACCTGACCGATGTAGTATAGTGTAGTGGTAAGTACGGGGGATTGATCGTTCTCCACAGGGAATAGTGTTCGTTAGGTATGAAAAACTACTCTAATAGGTCTAAAGGTTGAGGAAGATTCTTTTTATGTTTTTATATTTTTTATAAAAGCAAGTAAAATCTCGGTTTTGAAAGAGTGGGCGGAATTAGTTGCTAGTCAACTAACCCAAAATTACTACGGATGCAAATAAAATAAATAACTGAAAATAAAATGTGGTGAGAAACTTATGTGTAGAGAAATGTGTTTACTTAGATTTCCTTACTCCCTAACTATCTTTTACCGGTTAATTAGTGTGTATTAGTCGCGTGGATGACGGGTGTATTCCTTAATACTATTTGTGGGGTGGCGTACGTACTTCCCCAACTCTACAAGCTCCTACTTCACTCCTATGTCGAGCCGGCTAGGAAGCTCCTAACATGGGATCACTAGAATTCGCTTGTGCATTAAATACAACCATAAAAACCTTTAGTACGCATTTGGTTCATGTTTCTTAAGACGTTCAAGCAAGTTACCGAATAGGAAGTTAGCCAGTTTTCTTAAGCCTAACATAGATAAACAATCATCCAATACAACTAACAACACACTAATAACCAATAATCAATAGCTAGGTTTCATTAGATCTAAGCAAACACAAGATAAATTTAGCCTAACATGTTAATCAAAAGACAAGAATAAGATAAAATCAAACAACACATAGACATATTGAATGATTAATTGATAACTTATCTTCAATGTAACATGGAAGATCTCAAGGCAAAAAGCCTTGAAAAAGAAGCTGAATTCGTCTTAGGGTTTTCTCCCAAAATTCCACACACTAAGCTCTCCCCCCATGACAAAAAATTAGAAAACTATATATAGATTTTTGGATCTGACGGCGTCACGTTATGGAGTGTGACGCCGTCACCTCGCCGCTTCTAGGGTTCCCGGATGACCTTCTTGACGCCGTCCCTCTTTAGCTCTTCCAAAATCCATTCTGGCTTATCAAGGCTTGACGCCGTCGAACCTTGAACGTGACGCCGTCCCCTTTTGATTTAAGCCGTGACGCCCTTGATCAAGTTAAAGCGTGACGCCGTCAGAATTCACATGCTATTTTCACTGGCTTATCATGAGTAAATTTCACGTCCAACTTTTCTTGCCAAGGCATGACGCCGTCCAGGGTAAATTGTGACGCCGTCAAAGGTAACTTTTAGCCGATTTTTGAGACTTTGCCGTTTTCTTCACTTTTATGCTCCAAAAACGTCCAAAATGCCTCCTTTTCCAGATTTCTCCTCAAAAGTACCTAAAATGACAAAAGGAACGATTTAGGGCGATATTTGATCAAATAAATACGATTTAGGGCTTAAATGACCCCTTAAAAGCGGTACACTTTTCGCTTCATCATGGGGTTTTTGATGAATGATGACAATGTACTATAAGATGCAATTCCTAACTATGAAAAACATGATTTGTTATGCAATTTGGAAAGTATGCTTCATGATTTTTCAAGAATTATGCATAACCCCATGGTTTGGTTTTGTGCATGAAATAGAAATCCTAGACGCAGATCAGGAGTATAAACATGATAAGGATACTTACAGTGATGTTTGGAGCACAATTTGGTTGAGAACAATGGCTTAATTTGTGAATTTGGTGAAGTATGGGACGAATTCAGTAGGTGATAAGTTTTAGGAGAGTGATAAATAGTACATGGTGTTGTTTATTTTATAATATAACAACCTGTGCATGTGACGGATCCGGCGGATCCAAAACAAAGGATCCGCCTTTGTTATCGTTTGGATCCGCGGGATCAGAACACAGTTTTTGGTTTAGTGTCGAGTTTGGTTAAACTAAGGTTTATGCTACTGTCTATTCTAATCACTAGGTTCCATTAATCCTAATCCAAGTCTAAGGTAGTTGAAAGGTTCTCTTTTGAGAGGTTTTGTGAGGATGTCGATAATGTTGTCCTCTGAGGAAACTTTCTCAATTGAGATATTTCCCTTCTGAACATTGTCGCGTAGGAAATGATGACGTATTTCAATGTGTTTGGTTCTAGCGTGTTGGACCGTATTTTTGCTGAGGTCAATAGCTCCTTTGTTGTCACAAAGAATGGGGATGTCGTTGAGTTCGATTCCATAGTCTACGAGAGCTTGTTTCATCCACAGTGCTTGTTGACACGCCTTTCCTGCAGACACATACTCTGCCTCTGTCGTTGAGATTGCGAGGGCTGTTTGTTTCTTAGCGAACCATGAGGTGAGACAATATCCTACAAAAGTACAAATACCACTAGTACTTTTCCTATCAACATAGTCACCGGCATGGTCTGAGTCAGCATACACTATGGTTTCTACACCCGTTCCTTTGGGATACCATAATCCTACATGTGTAGTGCCTTTGATGTACCTAAATATCCGTTTAACGGCTTCAAGATGGGATATTTTGGGATCTTCTTGAAAACGTGCACATAGACAAACACTAAACATAATGTCCGGCCTACTAGCCGTAAGATAGAGTAAACTACCAATCATTCCCCTATATTTTGTGCTATCAACGGATTCATTTTCTTCATCCTTTGTGAGTTTGGCTTCGGAGGACATAGGTGTTTTCATTGGTTTTGAGTCTTCAAGACCAAACTTCTTAAGCGTATCTTTGATATACTTTGATTGGTTGAAGAATATCCCATCTTCTAATTGTTTTATTTGGAGACCTAAGAAAAAGTTTAGTTCCCCCATCATACTCATTTCAAACTCGTCATGCATGATTTTTGAGAAATCATCACATAACTCTTGACAAGTTGAACCAAATATAATGTCATCCACATATATCTGGACGATGATAATATGTGATCCCTTTTTCTTAGTGAAGAGAGTGTTATCTACTAGGCCCATGGTGTACTTATGGTCAACTAAGAAGGTCTTAAGTCGATCATACCAAGCTTTTGGTGCTTGCTTAAGTCCGTATAAAGCTTTCTTTAATTTGTAAACATGATTTGGTTTTTCAAAATCGGCAAAGCCGGGAGGTTGTGCTACATATACCTCTTCATTTATAAAGCCATTTAAAAATGCACTTTTGACATCCATTTGAAATAATTTAAAATCATGTGCACATGCATATGCAAGTAGTATTCTAATAGACTCAAGTCTAGCTACGGGTGCAAATGTTTCATCGTAATCTATTCCTTCTTGTTGATTGTAGCCTTGTGCTACTAGCCTAGCTTTGTTTCTAGATACTATGCCATTTTCATCCATTTTATTTCTAAAAACCCATTTGGTACCTATTATGGTTTTATTTTTAGGTTGAGGAACTAATGTCCAAACATCATTCCTAATAAATTGATTTAATTCTTCTTGCATCGCAATGACCCAAGATTCATCTTTTATTGCTTCATTTATATTTTTAGGTTCTATTGTTGAAACAAAACAAAAGAAATTACTTTCATTTTGAGCTTTAGACCTTAATGTTCTTTCATTGAGTTTTCCTATGACGTTTTCTAATGGATGACTTTTATCTTCTTTGATGTTGACTAAATCTCTTTTTACTGGTTCATCTTCTTTATCATTTTCAACATTTTCCTGATTATCAACCATTTGGTTTTCAACTAAGTCATCATCTACCAAAGGTGATGTCTTAGAGGGAGGTGGACATTCATCGAATGTTACATTCAATGATTCCTCGACTCTTGAGGTTTCCTTGTTCAAAACTATGTATGCTTTACTAGTTTGTAAATATCCTAGAAATACACCTTCATACGACTTTGGGTCGAATTTGGTGAGATAATCCTTTGTGTTTAAAATGAAGCACTTGCTTCCAAACACTCTAAAATATCCTAAAGTAGGCTTTTTGCCTCGATAAAGTTCTTAAGGAGTTTTATTTAAAAATGGTCTAATTAAAACTCTATTTAGGATATATGTGGAAGTATCTACTGCGTGACACCAAAAATTTTGAGGTATGTTTTGTTCATTTAACATAGTTCTACTCATTTCTTGAATTGTCCTATTTTTCCGTTCTACTACACCATTAGATTGTGGAGTTTGAGGAGTCGAGAAATTATGTGTTATTCCATTTTTATCACAGAATGTTCCGAATTGGATTTCGTTGTCAAATTCTCGACCATGGTCAGTTCTAATAGATACTATGTTACTTCCTAATTGATTTTGAATTTTCTTGCTTAGAATTTCAAATTTATCAAAGGCCTCATTTTTGGTTTTCAAAAATTTAGTCCATGTATACCTAGAGTAATCATCTACTATAACTAATGTGTAAAAATTACCTCCATAACTTTGTATAGCCGACGGGCCAAACAAATCCATATGTAACAATTCTAGACACCTAGATGTAGATACCATGTTTTTAGCCTTATGGCTATTACGCACTTGTTTCCCAATTTTGCAAGCATCACAAAAGTGTTGGTCATATCTCAACTTAGGTAGGTTCCTAACGAGTTCTTTGGATGATAAGGATTGAATTAACCTCATATTGGCGTGACCTAAGCGTCGATGCCATAAGGTTGAGTTTTCATCCATAGAAGTAAGACAAAGCTTGTCTTTAGGTGTTTTATCTAATTTCATAACATATACGTTATTCTTTAAGACACCTTTTCCTACTGTTATGCCATCTTTAAGTATTTTACTTCCATTTTCACTGAAAAGGACGTTATACTTTTTGCGGCACAATTGACTTATACTAAGTAAGTTAAAATCTAAATTATCAACATGAGCAACATCATCAATAGAGAGGGAGTCATGAGAGATTGTACATTTTCCGATGATTTTACTTTTAAGCTTGCTACCAAATGTGACATTACCTCTGTCGTATACTTGGTAAGTGGAGAAAAGGCTTTTGTTTCCCGTCATGTGTCTTGAACACCCACTATCTTTGATCCACTCATCAGGTTCAAGTATAACTTTTAAGCACACCTAAGTTCAATAAAGACTCAAGCGTTTGGTCCCCAATATCTCATGGGTCCGTTTGGGTTAAACATAACATTATCATGGTTCATGTAAGCAAATGGAGGATAATAGTTACATGGCATGTAATTGGGACCTTGAAAGTTTCTAGGCATATTTTGGTTCCAATTATTCTGATAATGATGTTGTGAATTAACATTACTCTTAGGAAAGGGGTGTTTGGGAAAACTAGTTTGAGGTCTCTGTTGTGTTGTTTTAACTCTATACTCATTCCTAGCTTGACCTCTCCCTATAAACACAGCTGGTTTTAGCTTGTTATTAGTTATACTAGTACTAGGTTTTCTAGTGACCTTAACAAATTCAGTACGGTTTGTTTTCTGAACCTTCTGTTCAACTTCTGTACCCGCGGATCCCTTGGGTACAACTGGCGGATCCAAAACTTTGGATCCGTCGGATCCGTGAGCTTCTGACTTAGTTGAAACAGTTTCTTTTTCATTCACAGTTTGTTTCTTAAAGTCACTTAAGGTTCCTAGTTTCATAAAACCTAATCCGGTTTTATCATGAGGAAGTTTTTGCATCTTCATTATCTCATCTGCACAACTTATGTTTTTATCAAACCTTTTAAACTTAGAGTTTTGCTTAATGAGATCTTCCTGTGACGTTTTTAGTGCATCTAATTCTAATTTTAGTTCTTGACAAGAG
The DNA here is from genome assembly GCA_021014915.2 of Artemisia tridentata subsp. tridentata. NCBI lineage: Eukaryota > Viridiplantae > Streptophyta > Magnoliopsida > Asterales > Asteraceae > Artemisia > Artemisia tridentata. The sequence continues at coordinate 144,248,048 of CP139509.1, forward strand.
ACACATGTATCTTTACTATTTTCCCTTTTTTCCATTCGTATCTCTTTTTCTTTAAGCCAATACACTTCTTTTTCTAAAAGTGTTGTTTTAGTTTTCAAGAATTTGTTTTTGTTGATGATTTTTAATGTGATATCACACAGCTTGTTATATTCAATTTCTAAGGTTTCATCATCTATAGAGGAGTATGAGTCAGAATGTACCTCTTCTGTGTCATGAGCCATAAGGGCAACTTCGTTGTTCTTAGGCTCATCATCATCTCCTTCACTATCACTCCAAGCTCCACTAACGAATGCTTTTTGAGATTTGTTCTTTGGAGGCTTCGGACATTCACCTATAAAGTGACCAGAATCTCCACATCTATAGCACTTCCTATCTAACTTGCCCTTTCTATCATCACGGTCTTTTCGTAAAGATTTCTTTTCTTCACGAGGTGGTTTTACGAACTTTCCTCGTCTCCTAAAGAACTTCTTGAAATCTCTTACGGCCATGGCATATTCTTCGTCTTCGCTACTTGAACAAGACTCTTCATCATCACTTGACTCAACTCTAGCTTTCAAGGCAATGGACTTTATTTTCTCCTTCTTCCCTTTAACTATTTCTGAATCCTTTTCCATCACCATTTCGTGAACTTTGAGATTTCCTATGAGCTCATCTAGTGTCATGCTCGAGAGATCCTTGGATTCTTCAATAGCCGTAACTTTTGCTCTCCACTTAGGATGAAGTGCTCTAAGAAATTTCCTGACAAAGTTCTTACTAGAAAAAGATTCGTCAAGTGCATTAAGAGATGTAATAATAGTATTAAACTTAGAAAAAGCACCATCAATGGTCTCATCTTCAGAGATAACAAATTGTTCATATTGTTGAACAAGAAGATCAATTTTGTTATCTTTGACTTGTGAGTTCCCTTGATGAGTGATAATAAGAGATTGCCAAATATCTTTAGCCGTTTTACACATAAAAACTCTTTCATATTCTTTCTTAGGCAAGGCATTGTAAAGCATCATTTTGGCTTCATTGTTTTTGGCAATCAACTTCTTTTGCTCATCACTGTGACGAGTAAGAGAAGCTCCTACATCCTGACCACCCGAAATATCATTACTAATGGGCTTGTAATCACCCTCAACAATTATATACCACAGATCTATGTCCTTTGACTTTACATATGTCTCAAAGCGATTCTTCCAATATTTAAAGCAATTTGGTTCAAATAGAGGTGGTCTTTGCAAAGATTGCCCTTCTTTAAAGTTTTCAAAATCCATGGATCGTTTTAAGTTTTAAAATACAATATATTTTAAAAGTCTTAAGTAACGTAGCTCTTGATGCCAATTGTGGAAAACTAGAAGGGGGGGGGGTTGAATAGTTTTACCGATTAAAATTAATTCGCTTTGTTGCTCTATGTTAATTCAAAGGAAACAAGCACAAACAAGTATTTACACAATATATATGAAAAGTAAAGAGAGGAAAGATCAAACCACACAACACGGATGTTTATAGTGGTTCGGCTACAAGGACTCTCTTCCTTGCCCTACTCCACTCCTCGAGCCTCTAACTCGAGAGTTATCCTTCACTAAGAAACAAACTCTCTTCTAGGTGGAGAAAACCTTTACACGTTGCTTACTTCCTTTTCCGGTACTAAGCTAAACACCGAGTTCTACTTCAGGGCAGAACCAAACCAACGTCGCCTATACAATTACCGACACTAAGCTAGATGTCGAGTTCTTTCACAAGGGTACAACCACTCCCTACACTCTTTGTGTTTTGAGGACTAAAACACTAACCACACTCACTGAGATAAATGATACAAATGATGATGTGTGAATTACACAAAGATCACACAGTAACTATACTAAAGGTTTACACGTCTGTGTTAAACCTTGATGCTTAATCTTCTTTGCTACAAAAGAAAGATCAAATGATATGAATGAATGATGTTAGTAATATGAATGAGTATGTACTTAAGCTATATGAGTGATGAGAAGGCCAAGTGATCAACTTACTATTTATAGGCAAGCTGATAAACACTCGGCGGATCCGGCGGATCCCTTAAAAGGGATCCGTCCTTTATGTCGAAGGGATCCGTGGGTATGCCAGAGGTAAGACAGCTAAGAGATTTTCCAAATCTCTCCAATCTTTCCATATCTTTGTGTTGTCATATCAAGATCTTCCAATGTCAACTATCTTACTTGAAGATCTATCCAAGATATTACAAGATCTTACCAAGATTACATGTATGATGCATGCCATGATGTCATTGTATCATTTTAGAAATAAAGTTTCCTTTTAAGGAAATAAACATGTAGATGTATGAAATGTATTTCCAAGTAAACTTGTGACATGTAAAATGTGTTCTAAAGAGACTTTAGCTAGTATTTATAATTTGCTTAAAGATATACTTTGTAATTGTCATTAACAAAACTAAGTAAAGATCGTAAAATATAAATAACGTTTTTAGGACGATATTTGTATTAACAAATTGGTCTAAAATTAATAATTCTTTTGTGCATTACCCAATCATCATCTATAAAGTGGGCGGTTAAAACCATAAAGTTCATTCTTTTACAACTAGAAGTCCACGTATCGGTGGTTAAATGAACCGTGGTGGCCTTGTTTCTTAAGAAATTTAATAGGCTCTTCCTCTCCTCAAGATTAAACTTAGAAATATCCCTAGCAATAGTAAAACGAGAGGGCATGTTAAATCTAGGTTGCATGTTCGTGGAAAATTTAATGAATGCTGGGTGTTCTACAAACTTAAACGGAAGCTCAGCAAGAATAATTAACTCGATCAACGACTTTTTAATCACCTTTTCATCATACTTCCAAGTTTCTAAACTCCCAATGCTACTGCCACCCTCATCATTCTCCCCAATCTTTTTCTTTAATGCTAGTTTTTTTTGTTTCCTAAGTTTCTCAACATCAGGGTTTTTTTTCACAGTTTGCATAATGAGTATTCAAGTGTCGCGTACCATGTTGTTTTGAATCGGCTTTGAAAACCGCTTCACACCATTTGCAGTAGGCCATCTTAATGATTACCCCATCTTCATCTGGTTCAAACTTTGCATCAAAGTATTTCCAACATTCTGAAGTTGTTTTCCTTGGTTTGGAAGGGGCTTTCCTTTTTCGTTTATTATCATCACATTCAACAGTGTCAACGTCTATTGTTTGATCCTAAACAAACACATAAACACACAAAATCAGTAACAAAAAGAAATATCAGCCCTATCATTATCAAATCATTATATATGCTAACTTTTTTTATATGTTATTAAAGATCTAAAATCTATATATCTAACAGAAATAATTTTCTTGACAGGTTTAAGCTAAATATCCAATTGAAGTCAAACAAGAAACCATAAGTGTGATTCGGCAATATCAAATCATTATATATGCTAACAATATCTAATGTTTTAAACAAGCCTAGTCTAACTAGGAATCAACTTTGCATGCACACCCATGTTTACAATGTTATACTTGATAAAACTATGAATGTCTACTCATGTGTACAAGTAACGAACACAATATCAAACGCGAAGAAAATAGTACTTACTTCCATTATATTGTTTTGTTGAGATGACAATAACTCGTATGTAGGTACAGAAGATGAGATTGATTCACCCCTCGTGTTTTTGAGATGACATTGATCCATCCAATTGTTTTTTAGATTGATTCGTATGTGTGTTCTTGAGAGTCTGAGACTGAAGCAGTGAAGCGGGATAATGAAAAAAAAAGAGGCACCTAATTTTACTAAACCTAATATTATGTCGGGTTGTCGGGATGAAGCGGGCTTAGGTCGGTTTTTATCCCGACCCGACCCGATATCGATAACTGCCTATTTGTATAACCGAATCCTGACCCAAAACTTGTCGGTTCGGTATCGGGCTCTGTCGGGTCGGTCGGTTTGTCAGGACAAATCGGTTTCGGTCGGTTTTGCTCAGCCCTAGTTACTTGTAACAACCATACAAAATAACACTTACCTTTGGTTGGCAAGATAGAAATCAAGAGTCCTAGAACCTGTTCTCTGGTAAGTGGTCCTACCCACATTGGTGATATAACCAATAACATCTGGAAAGTGGGACTAAATTATAACTCTAGCTATAATTTGAAAAAGAACTGAATATATTGAACAAACATGACCTTACCAATGAGGCATTTGTTGTCAGTGGGTTTAAGATCCTCAAAAGCCACCAATTGGAAAGGATGTCTGACAAAACCATCCGGCTTGACCGCAACTTTCCATACGGTCGTTGCTCCATCAAATTTAATCATGTAAGCAAAGTCCTTCAAAACCCGGTACTCATCCTTATTTGCTATGACAGTAATGTCTTTGATTGAGTAAATTACGCCATCTTTTAACTTGTCAACAAAATTATGTGAAACGCTCCCCTTTGAAGTACAGTGCATAATATTACCCTGAAGGAACAAAATATAAGCAGTTTAGTGAATAATGTATGTGACCACTATGCATCTTTATGGGTTTTTATAATTTTATATAAAAGTTGTATTTGTAATTGTCACCATGCTTAACTTGCAGAGGAACCAAGACCTAACTTACCTTCCCATCAGAAACAATGAAATCCGTACTTAAATAACGCCCGGTTCTAGCATTCACATCCCATTTTCTACACACCATCACAACTATGGTTCCCGAGACACCCACACCCAGTGCATCAAGGAAAAGCTGGTTGTTTGCCTGGGTGGACTTTTCTGAAGGTATGATATTGGTTTCAGTTGCCTGGCTTGACCTGTTTGCCATTATTAATTTAGATTGAGTTATGCAGGGATGTATGATCATATTTGAGTTGGCTGCAACTTCAGAAATCCACATAAATTTATACAGGTCACATGCTTTGTGGGTTTGTGGTGTAACTGGAAAATTATATGGTATTAATGGAGATGTTTGATATACTATCTGCCCATGATTATGTATCATAATTACATTCGAATCAAAGGTTGGAACTAAATGCAAACTTATAACTGCGAGTCTTTCCATTGCCTGCAATCAATATGGGAGCTCCTTGAGTTGCATGGAATCAAGCACATTTATTAAGAACTTATAACTTCGAAGGCTGTATGTATTGTACTTACCCTTAAGCATGAACATTAAACCAATGTACTTAAACATGAAGCCTCCCACATTAATCATGAGCACTTTGCATTTATAAGATAACACAATCTTTTAGTATATAAGATTCAAAGTTTAAAACCCATAACAACTTAACAAGCAATCATTTTCTTAAAGCTACAAAACTAGTTAAAATTCAGTAGCGAAACTAGGTTCAAAATAACCGGATGCATCTTTATGCGAACCATAATACTCGAATAAAACTGATGTTACTTTTTATTATTAAAAGCCTAATTAAACAAGGATCATATCTATTATTATTAGTAGTTATCTTAATTAGAGAATTGTATCTTGTGAAATACTCTATCTTGTATTATAAATATACCTCCTTTAAGAGATAAATAAAATAATTCTCCATTCTCTTTATCTTCTTGTTCTTGTTTATAGTTATTGACTTTATTGTTTCATAATACGTTATCAACACGCTCTATATTTGATTTATGTTTAAACCGCTAGAGCACGCATGATTTTAAAATAGAGATCGATATGGACCATGCAAATAGAAGACGATTCAAGCTTTTTTTAAAGTTCATTGAGGACCTAGCTATACGTTTTAGATCCTGATCGTTCAACCAACCATTACTAAGATAAGTATTCTCTTGGCTTTCTTTTCCGGTGACCTTGTTGGCTATTCCTACTGGGTTGGTGTTGGGTTAGTTCTTCGCCCGTAGTTTGCTTCTTGTCCTTCTCTTTCCGGCCTTGGTTTTCTTAAACCTAGTTTTTTGTCTACTTCTTTCATTTCCGAGTCAAATGCAAGGTTGCTTGTGATGGTCCATTCTTTGCTATACAGCAGCTCTGTCTTCGAATCAGATGCTGTCTGGAAGAGGCGAGCAGACATGGAAATTTGGCAGAGAATTTTCAAGATTTTGATGTTTGATCTTTTTTGCATCTGTAAGTATGTCTAAAACATTGTTTCGTCTTCAGGACTATGAACGCAACGGATTGTATCTGAACCATTCAGTTAGCGTCGTAATACAAATGGCTGTGACGAAAAAAGAACAACATTAACTGAATGGTTCAGGTATAACACATTGCATTTTCTGAAGTTGCACTGCAAGTATCTGAACAGGTGGATCTTTGCTATGTAAAGCAAAATCAAGAATCCTCGAGTATGGTTTATATGGGCCAATATATCTAGCATCCTGGAAGTTTTGTATCTTACCTCTTTTGCAATACGGTTTCGGCAAATTGTGTAATTCTACTCCAAAAACACCGACTGGTGTGCTTTTAGATTGGGTTGGTCATTCGTATTTGCGGGCCTGCCAAAACAGGAAAAACATGATTAAAATAGACTTTACACAATGGGTTGTACCAGATGCATTGTTAGTCCACTGAAGTAACAAATGGAACTGGAGAAGAAAAGTAAGACCAGGCAGCTATATTGAACATCGTATGCTTCTTAGAGAAAAAGTCATGGTCGACAATACGATTAAATTCGAGGAGATCGGTGGGAAACAAAATAGGATAGTGTAGAGAAGTAATCTGGACCAAATCACCTGTGATACTATGCTATTTCGTTTCTCACCAATCTCCTAGAGTTGTATCCTACTGTTGATCAAGGCCTTTTGTGGTATTTCAGTTACGAAAAAATGGGAGAAATCGTATGAGCTTCAATGGGAACATAGTTGGGAGTTATAAATTGGTAAAAGTATAAGGAAACAACGGATTGCCTATAAACGGTAACAAAAATTATGGGTTTAACAGTGGCGAAGATTACCTGCCATTCGTAACCGCACTCCTATATAAAAGTCGAGGTTGACAATACGATCGAATCCTGGAAGATGAGTGGCAAATGAAATATATAAGAGCTTAAGTATATTATAGGTTTTGCTAATGAAATAGGGACAATGGAAGCTTAACTATACTAAGTTTTAGATTACCTTTTGTACATCAACTGTATAAATGAGCTTCAAAATTTACACGCGTACGCAGGTGTAATCGATTCCAGCTTCCTAGCATGAGAAACAGGCAATAGTGATAGCTAAGTATACAAAATTTTAGATTAACGCTTTACATATAAAAAAAGGAAATGGGATACTTATTTTGAGGGATATAGGTGGTCAAACCTGGCACAAATTACAGCAGAACGATGACGACGCCGACTAATGCGGGCATGCAGCAAATACAGCTGGGCGGTTCAAATAGTTTAAGCAGTTATTCGAGATTTAGGAAAAAAACAAAGTGACTTTGCTTTTCTCTCAACTTTATGGTGAATCTTTGCCAGTATGAAACATACGAACTTGTGTTTCAGCACCGACAATGTACAATGATCTGTTTATCTTTTTCATAAATCTGGAATAACTGCTTACTTTATTTAATCTTGAGCAACCTGAACTGCGTGTTCCCCTATTAAAAGGTACATAAAGAAATAAAACATTTCAAAATTTTGGTGTCTACTTCTTTCGTTTCCGAGTCAAATGTAAGGTTGCTTGTAATGGTCCATTTTTTGCTATATAGTAGCTCTGTCTTCGAATCAGATGCTGTCTAGCTGTTGTACCTGATGACTGGAAGAGGCGAGCTGACATGGAAATTTGGCACAGAATTTTCAAGATTTTGATGTTTGATCTTCATTGCATCTGTAAGTATGTCTAAAACATTGTTTCGTCTTCAGGATGATGAACGCAACGGGTTGTATCTGGACCATTCAGTTAGCGTCGTAATACAAACGGCTGTGACGACAAAAGAACAACATTAAATGAATGGTTCAGGTATAACACGTTGCATTTTCTGAAGGTGCACTGCAAGTATCTGAACAGGTGGATCTTTGCTATGTACATCAAAACCAAGAATCCTCTAGTATGGTTTATATGGGCCAATATATCTAGCATCCTGGAAGTTTTGTATCTTACCTCTTTTGCAATACGGTTTCGGCAAATTGTGTAATTCTACTCCAAAAACACTGACTGGTGTGCTTTTAGATTGGTTTGGTCATTCGTATTTGCGGGCCTGCCAAAACAGGAAAAACATGATTAAAATAGACTTTACTCAATGGGTTGCACCAGATGCATTGTTATTCCACTGGAGTAACAAATGGAACTGGAAAAGAAAAGTAAGACCAGACAGCTATATTGAACATCGTATGCTTCTTAGACAAAAAGTCATGGTCGACAATACGATTAAATTCGTGGAGATCGGTGGGAAACGAAATAGGATAGTGTAGAGAAGTAATCTGGACCAAATCACCTGTGATACTATGCTGTTTCGTTTCTCACCAATCTCCTAGAATTGTATCCTACTGTTGATCAAGGCCTTTCGTGGTATTTCAGTTACGAAAAAACTGGAGAAATCGTATGAGCTTCAATGGGAACATAGTTGGGAGTTATAAATTGGTAAAAGTATCAGGAAACAACGGATTGCCTATAAACGGTAACAAAAATTATGGGTTTAACAGTGGTGAAGATTACCTGCCATTCATAACCGCACTCCTATATAAAAGTCGAGGTTGACAATACGATCGAATCCTGGAAGATCAGTGGCAAATGAAATATATATGAGCTTAAGTATATTATAGGTTTTGCTAATGAAATAGGAACAATGGAAGCTTAACTATACTAAGTTTTAGATTACCTTTTGCACATCAACTGTATGAATGAACTTCGAAATTTACACGCGTACGCAGGTGTAATCGATTCCAGCTTCCTAGCATGAGAAACAGGCAATAGTGATAGGTAAGTAAACAAATTTTAGATTAACGCTTTACATTTAAAAAAAGGAAATGGAATACTTATTTTGAGGGATATAGGTGGTCAAACCTGGCACAGATAACAGCAGAACGATGACGACGCCGAGTAATGCGGGCATGCAGCAAATATAGCTGGGCGGTTCAAATAGTTTAAGCAGTTATTCGAGATTTAGGAAAAAAACAAAGTGACTTTGCTTTTCTCTCAACTTTATGGTGAACCGTTGCCAGTATGAAACATACGAACTTGTGTTTCAGCACCGACAATGTACAATGATCTGTTTATTTTTTCATAAATCTGGAATAACTGCTGACGTTTTTTAATCTTGAGCAACCTGAACTGTGTGTTTCCCTATTAAAAGGAACATAAAGAAATAAAACATTTCAGAATTTTTGTTGAAAAAAAAAGGTGCAAGGAAAAACTGTCACTATCAAATATGCGTACTGTTGGATGAAGTTACCTATGAAGATCTGGTATAGGCAAATGAGTGCATTTTGTCTGTGTTCCTTTGTGCCTAGTAGAGAAGGCAGTGGCCGAAGCTGAATATACCTGAGAACATGTGCTCATGTGAGCAGAAAGTTGGTTAAATTAAGCATAAAGTTGAATATTGGAACGTTGAATCATGGTCTTTGTTAATTACCAGTATTTGAAGCAATTGAATGTATGGTGGAAACTCTGACCTCCTTCTCAAATCGCTTTTGTTATTTAAACGGTTTTTAAACAATGGTTTGTACCAGGCGTATTGATAGACCATTTAAATACCAAAAGGAATTCGAGCAGAAGGTCAGACCAACCATCTTCGTTGTAATCATGCGATTGTTGTTTGTACGACGATACACTTTCTTACTTTGAGGTTTCAGTCGAAATCCCATTCGCATGTTAATGAAATATGTGTAAAGGCTTGTGACAAACCCATTGCAATTACAGTTACATAGGAATGGGTTTCCGAGGGGAAGATCAAAGTGCCAAGGTGTGCTGAAGAAAAATATGCAGTTCCAAGTTTGGCGGTACAAAATAATAGCAACCACAGATGATGTACATCGCTTGTCTATATTAGGAAATGAAGAGCATCTGATTTTCTTTACTTGTCGATACTAAAAGTTGATGGTCTGTGTCTGTGATGTTAAGGTTGTTTACGCATGCTTGTACATGCAGTTACACAAAAGGTCCTGGTCAACAACACGATTCAATTCAAAAAGATAGATGGGAAACAAAAGAGGATGGTGCGAATATGTAATTTGCACCAAGTCACTTGTCACAACATTTTCTCTTGTTTCGCATCTATCTTTTAGAACTGTACCATATTGATAAGCGGAAGCTTTTGTGGAACTGCAGGTACAAACATGCGAAAATTTTTTACCATTACAGACACAGAGCATCAAATGTTAGTATCGACAACTAAAAAAAGCCAAATAATTTTCAATTCCTAATATTGGCATGCGATGTACAACATCTGTCATTGCTTTTATGGCTGAATGCATATGGCTTATCACCAAAGGCTTTGAATGCAGATCGTGTTGATAAGAACCGCTGTTTCATCTCCATAAACGGTTCCATATCAATTATTAATCAACAATATGTTTGAATTTTGAAAGATCAGTGGCAAATGAAACAGCAGGGTGCGTAAAAAGGAATTTGCACCAAATAACCTGTGACACCATCCTGTTTCACTTGCCACCAATCTTTCAAAATTTCAAGCTGTTGTTGATGAGCACGATGCGATTGAATTCTAGAAGATCAGTGAGAAGCGAAATAGCATAGTGTAAAGAAGTGATGTGCACCAAATTACTTGCAAGACTATTCTATTTCGCTTCGCACAAATCTCCCAGAATTGCATCCCATTGTTGGGCACCGGATTTTGTTAATAATATCGACAAAGTATCAATGATGGATGTACGACAACCATGCAAATTTAGTAATAGCTGTGCTTGGTCGCCTCACATCCATCATCTTTACTGTGTCTATTTACAAAATGTGTTACCAGTCTAAAAAGGAAAAAATCATTAAAATATGTAAATCTTAGCAGCACTTATCTTTGGTTGATTCTGTGAACTGTATCCAACAGTGTTATTGGCTGCGACCATTTGGCCATCATTCACTGGTATTAAAAAAATAATAATAAGTCAAGGTTCACAGCAGGAACGGGTACAAAGTTTAAGTGGTCTGCAATCAATCAATCATAACAGTAACGCCAGATGGTGTGCATGGCTTTTTGATATTAGTAAATAATAGTGAGTGGCAGGAAAATATCAGCAAACTATTAATGTAAATACAGTAAGTGATACTTATCTTTTCCTCGTAGCCAATAAAATGTGTTGAGCAATTCAGCGTAAATACTTTGTTGGCGCAAAAATACTAACAAAGTATCAATGATGGATGTACACACCATGAGAAACTGCTAGCAGCTGTGGTTGGTGTCGGTACATCCATCACTGATATTCTGTCTATTTTTTATATCATTTCGATAGTTGAATCGGACTGAAAAAGAAACATAGGTAACCGTTCTAAGACCCTCTACAGTTCCTTTTGCCGTTTTAACTCCCTTTGTGCAATGGCCTGCACCAGGCAAACTGCTAGATTGTTGAAAGAACAAAAGGAACTATGTAGGATCTCAGAATGAGTAGCTATGCTGATGTTCAGTGGTAGGAAATGCTTTTATAACCCGCCGTTGCATTTAACATAACAAAAGGAACTATATAGGATCACAGATGATGTACATGGGCTGTAAAACCGTGTGGAGGCAAAAAATATCGATGGAGCATCAATGATGAATGTACAGCAAGTATGCAAGTCTACTAATAGCTGCGTTTGCTAGCCATACATCCAACATCGTTACTCCATCTATTTATTGATATCCAACTTTTGTGTACAACCTGCGGTTATGTTGTTAGGTATTTTAGCTGTTGCTTCCAAATTTACATGTTTTACATATAAAAGAAAGGAGTGGGATACTTACTTTCAGATACAAACATGTCTGCATTATTGCAAGCAAGTGTTATCCATGAATCCGGAGTTGAAGAGGCCAAAGGCATAGGATTAAAGCTGTTGGATATACAAAATGTGTTAGCTACCAAAAAAGGGGAAAACTTATTGAAACATGTAAATTTTAGGAACACTTATCTTTTGTTGATCCCGTAAACGGCATCCGATACAGCTATTAGCTTTAACAACCTGATAATCCTTTACTGGTATTAAAAAAAAAGTAGTAATAAGTTGAGAGTCAAAACAGTAATGCTTATAAAGATTAAGCAGATGGCCAACGTGAATTACAGCCACTGATTTTTAAAAATTTGATCCTGTTATTGATCACTGCAAGCTGCGGAAGCAACCGGTCTTATGAATATATGGTCGACAAAATAATGCAGTAACCTGGTAGTTTCAGCATGTTTTTAAAACAGTTCTATACAATTCACAATTATAATTTTTAATTTACTTTTAGAAAGCCAATTCTTTATATGACAGTGAGTTGTTACCTACGTGTTACCAAACGACGTGTATATATAATATATACACATATATGCTCTAAATTTCAAATTAACAATTTTCGTATAAAAGAAAGTAAATGGGAAACTTACTTGAAAGGATGTAGATAAAAGAACAATGTCGTTACCGATGAATGTGGGCATGGATTAAATAACCTGAAAGATACAAAAAAGTCATCAACCCATACACAAAGATACAGTAAGTATGAAAATAGGAAGTAAATTTTAGTAATACTTAACTTTTACTCATTGGCGTACGTCACTTCATATGAATCCTAATGTCGATGACTGAAGAATTTAAAAACTTGAATAATACTTATGTTTTGTTTGTAAGCAGTTGTGCTAAAGAATGTCGTCCCAAATTTTATCGGGAGGAAGTGAAGAGAACTGCCATTTCATTTCCATCATTACAAACGGTTCCACAACAACTCCTAATCAACAATATGATTTAATTTTGAAAGATCAGTGGCAAATGAAATAGGATGTTGCGAAAAAAATTATCTGCACCAAATAATTTATCACATCATCCTCTTTCATTTGGCACCAATCTTTAAAAATCTCATCATGTTGTTGTTTAGTAGGGCTGCTTTATTTGTTTGACACATCCTCTGTTCGAAAAACCGATGACAATGTAAGTCGCAGCGGATCTCTTTATTTTTGGATATCTAAAAAGAGAGAAATTCGCTGCGACTTACATTCTCATCAGTTTGTGGAACGGAGGATGTACATAATAATAGTAACATAAGTCAGCAACTTGGCAAACTGCGAATTAAAAAATCAGCTGTATATAGATGTTAACAAAGGAGACAACGGCACATAAGAGAAGATTAACAAAGAAAATAGTAGAAAAATAAAAAAATTGATATTATGTGGTGGTTAGACCTAATTTTTTTTTGCATATCTGTAACTGTGGTGACACAATTGGTTCTGGCCAACAGTATGGCTGAATTACGAAGGAAAGATGGGAAACGGAAGAGGACGGTGCGAAGAAGCAATTCCTTTTAAATTACTTGTCACACCATTCTCTTCGGTTTCGCATCTTTCTTTACGAATTTAACCTTAGTGTTGACCAGACCCTTTTGTGCCACTACGGTTACGAATATGTAAACAAAAATTAGTTATGATAGTTAGAAAAAATAGCTACCCTTTCTAAATCCCCTTACAATTCCTTTCGTTGTTTGAACTCCCTTTGTGCAAAGGCCTGCACCTGGCAAATTGCTGGATTGTTGAAATGACGAAAGGAACTGTATGGGAACTTAGAACGGGTAACTATATATTAAAATAAGCGTGAATAGATACTTTAGTACATGGTTTATGTTTATGAATAAACTAAATAGTTCGTCGACCAAGTAATGTGGACATCCAATAGACAGCTCAATACTTTTAACTCCTTTTTTGAATACTTTTATAGAATTCACAATTATAATTTATGAAAGACCTTTGAGATTGCAAGTTACGTTTAAAATCTTTAGCTAACTGATATGCTAAAATAATTGTGAATACATACCTTATTATGAGGCGTGTGTTTTTATAATTCGTCATTTTGTATCTGACCATAAGATGAGGTAAATGATACACCTGCACACGCATGGCGACGTCAGAATAAAACTGATTAGAGTAACTATAAATTTTAGTTTTGCAAATGTAAGCTGGAATGTTTCTTAACCTGAGAAAGGAGGATGATAACTGTAATTCGTGCGTTTCGGGTGGCGAATGGGCTACTAAATCCCAAGGCATTTGATAAAAAAAAATGTGTTTTTACCATAACAAACAAAGAATATATGTTATTTTTTTGTTTACCAATACTAAAAGCTGTTTTCATGTGCCTGTAAGAGTTAGCGTGTTTTCACATATTCGCAACTGCAGTTGCAAAAAAGGTACTGATCAATAGCACGGTCCAATCATCGAAGAAAGATGGGAAACGGAAGAAGATGCTGCGAGAAAGTAGTTTGTTCCAAATCACTTGTCACAACATTCTCTCCAATTTCCCATCTTTCTTCAGGAATTGCACCTTAGTGTTGATCAGGGTCTTTTCTGGAACTGCAGTCATGAATATGCAAAAAAAAGCTAACTATGGTAGACACATAGCATTAAGTGTTAGTACCGGCAACCCCCAAAAAAATACCATTAAGAGTTCACGAACCTGATGGCTGTCACTGAGTGTCAGAAATCAGGTACCAATCATCATAGCCCTGCTATATGTGAAGCAAAGAAAAGTGTTTTGACATACCCGATTTAAGAAATCACTAACAGACTAAGTGCATTTCAAAGTCAGAAATATAGGTCAACGTACGTAAACAGGTCAACGGATTTTGTTCTGGAGCAAGCCATTTCTTTATAGATTCAAGTACTATATATGTAGTATTTCTTAGGCTCAGATTTCTAAACCAAATATATTGCAAAAGGTTTTTTACTTTATCATGGCTGCAAAGAAACGCGGTTGCATAGTAATGCCATCCGGTACTTGCCCTGCCAAATTATGGAGACAATTTTTGATACCTTACTTCATTTGTATCAGAAAACAGGCAGCAATCATCATAGCCCTACTATATATATAGATAGCAACAAAGAATGGCTCAGACGAAGCAGCGGATGCAAAGAAGCACGGCTACATAATAATGTTAGCCGACACATTTTATTGTCGTTATACAAAGAAGTGCTACGTCGTATTGGTCAGATAGTACTTTCCCACCTAACTATTTCATCATATGGTGGAGAATGCATTTCAAGTACAACAAAACATACACGTGCACTTTCCATGGTATTAGAAGCTTATGCATATCAGACATTGACATACATTGTACCCACTTTATATGTATCAGAAAAGGATTGTAGACTCCACCATGCCTGCAAAACGACGCAGTTGCATATTAATGCCATCCGGTACATGCCCTGCCAAGTTATGGAGACAATAATTGACAACCCAGTTCATTTGTGTTAGAAATTAAGTACCAAGTATCATAGGCAACTATGATGAACATCGTACGTGAATATTCGCAAGCATGCAGTATTTCCATTAGTTATGAGCACAACTTCCGTTGCAACTAACGAACGTAACCAACATGAGTTATGACAATGTGCCATAGTATAGCAGAAATATATCTTATAGAGCGACAGCTTCGACGACGTTTTGTCACACTGTCAGTAACAACAATTATAACAAAATCGATTTTTAAAGGTATGGGTTCAACAGGTATATGTGCAGCAGTTTTTAGGCTCAGATTTTTAAATCAAAAGTAGTACAAACAGTTACAGGGCCCATCATGGGTACAAAGAAACACGGTTGCATAATACTGCCATCCGGTTCTTGCCCTGGCAAGTTATAGAGATAATATGTAACAAACCACTTTGTTTGCGTCAGAAATTAGGCAATTATCATCATAGCCCTGCTGCATGGGAAACAAACAAAAGTGTTTTTACATAGCCAGTTTAAGGCTGCACTAAGCAGCACAATGCTGAGCACGCACTGAGAACGGCGGAAAACGACGCCGCAGCCATTGCTAAAGCACAATCTAACCAATACCACGTACGACCACTCTGCATAGGGCCAACGAAAACCTTGCCAAGGTAGAAGCGGAATTTAGGCTAGCACAGGCCCAGGTTTTTGTTGGCGAACTGGTACCGTTCATACAACAGTAAAACGACAAAAAAAATGTCGCAGCCGTGGCTTTATAAGATATATATATATAACTGTTATGCTAGCAACAACAGCAGACATAACACTTATAAATAAATCGAGCTTTATGCAGCAGTTCTTAGGCTCAGATTTCTAACCAAATAGGGTGCAAAACATTTTTGCCTCCACCATGGCTGCAAAGAAACACGGTTGCATAGTAATGCCATCCGGTACTTGCCCCACCAAGTTATGGAGACAATATTTAAGACCCTGTTTCATTTGTATCAGAAAACAGGCAGTAATCATCATAGCCACAACGAATAAGCCTACTAAGAATCGTAAAAAGAGGATATGGCCAGCATGGCTACAAGCCTAGCGGCTTGCCCCGCCAAGATATAGACCAACTAAACTTTAATCCTCTTATCTTGCAGACTGACAAAGTGCAACAAAGTCTATAGACCTTTGCAAAGACAATCACTGATGTTATACCATAAAAGCCATCGACAACGCAATGAAAAGGTTTGTCAATAGCTGTTGTTCCAACATAAAATAAACCTACAAAAGAAACATGGTAAACAGTTTAACAACTTTTACAAACCACATAGAATAAACACATAACAATTTGGTTATTAGGTAAGAAAATAACGTACAAAAGCAAAAATACTTTTGACATAAAGTATTCTATTTGTATGAAAAAAAAAAGAAAAAAACAAAAAAAAAAAGAAAAAAAAAAAACTATAGAAAGCTAAAAATAAAAGCAATGAAACACAATCAGCCAACTGATCCAATGGAATCATATATACCATAGAGCAATAACTGTGTAGCAAAATAATAACAACAACAAAAACTTAAGTATAAAGTCCAAAAATAATCAATCAAGCAAAAACATACAGGCCTAAATCGACTAACAGCAGCAACAAAATCCAAAACCTCAAAGCATAAAATCAGCAAAATCGACAATTAAGTGCAACAAAACCCCAAATCTCAAAGCATAAAATTAATGACCCCGATAATTAAAACCCTAGATGTAAGGTCTACACAACAACAACAACAAAACCCTAAATCTAAAATAAATGAACCGACAATGACCCCGATAATTAAAACCCTAGATGTAAAGTCTACACAACAACAACAACAAAACCCTAAATCTAAAATAAATAAAACGACAGCAGAAACCACAGAAACAAAACCCTAAAACTAAAAGCAAAGAATCAGCAATAGTGAAAACCCTAGCTGAGAAATGCAATGCGTATAAGATAAGCTTATAAATTATGAAATCCGGATAACATGAAATCCGAACATGTGGGTATAATGAAAGCGACACTGTACCTATAACAAATGGCTTTTTAACAACCACACAAACACATACGATCGTATAGTTAGATGGGAAAGTACGATGCAAGCATACGAACCGATCTACGGAGAAATGGCAAGGAAAATGCACGTGCACGCTTTACCGAAATACAACCCCCACCATATGATCAAATAGTTAGGTAGGAAAGTACTATCTAACTTAATAATACTACTCTGCACAGGAAACAGGACACGGACGAAGAAAACGGGCCAAAACAGATCCGCTATATGTGCCAGCGAAGGTTACTGTGGAACGTGGGCCAGCGCAAGCCCATGGACGGCGGTATTGTTCGTCGTTACTGTTGAATGAATAGTAAATGTTGCAAAAACAACTTCGGAGCTGTCGCTCTATAAGATAAGTATTCTCTATTTTTTTTTATTTATAATTAGAATTACACTATGAATCTGTGATAGATTAATTTACTTGGTAACGTAAATAATTTAATAATATGATATATAGTTGTTACATAACATCATATATAATTTAATTGAATCTGCATCATAGTTGATCGCATATATGTATGTGTTGAAGTAAAATTTTGTACTTTACTCCAAACAAGCAAGAGGTTCCGCCGGGTTAGGCTTGACGACTCTCTCATGCCGTTCATCATTGTCTCGAGCTTTGAAGTATGCTACAAACATAAAAGAACCTGTTAGAAGGAGCCCCGAGGCCGAAGCCCCGGGAACCACCCTCCGACGGTCAAGTCAGAACCTCGTAGGTAGAGGATTTAGCATAAGTATATAAGTATGTAAATGTTGCATGATGTAAGTATGGAAGGATGAGCCCCATAGCATGAAGGACCAATCCGAATGGCCTATAGCAGGAAGGAACGCACCCTCCAGTGGAGAGTAATTCTAGAGAGAGAAAGTATATGTGTTTGTTATAGAGAGGGGAAAAAATATACGATTGAGAATGGTAAATGCACTCTATTTATAAGTAGGCTTCCTTGTCCTTACCTGGTGATAGTGACACATTTAGGCGGGAAACAGTTAGGCGGAAAACTGCAA
This sequence comes from Artemisia tridentata subsp. tridentata, assembly GCA_021014915.2. NCBI lineage: Eukaryota > Viridiplantae > Streptophyta > Magnoliopsida > Asterales > Asteraceae > Artemisia > Artemisia tridentata. Next base: position 144,266,306 of record CP139509.1, read on the forward strand.
TGTTTCCTTGGCTGTTCGGCTTGGTTGGTTCGGCCAAGTGCCTTTCATCCAGTGTCTTTCATCCGAGCCATTCGGCTTGGGTCATTCGGCCAAATGTCTTTCATCCAGCGTCTTTCATCTGAGCCATTCGGCTTGGGTCATTCGGCAAAGTATCTTTCATCTGAGCCATTCGGCTTGGGTCATTCGGCCAAGTGTCTTTCATCCAGCCTCTTTCATCTGAGCCATTCGGCTTGGGTCATTCGGCCAAGTGTCTTTCATCCGGTGTCTTTCATCTGAGTCATTCGGCTTGGTTGGTTCGGACAAGTGCCTTTCATCTAGGCATTCCATCTGGGTCTTCCATCCGGGGTCTTTCATCTTGATGTCCTGACGGATCGGGTCTATCAGACCACATACGTCATCATGTCCCCCCAGTATAATATTGTTGACATAGTCAATGATGCTATACTTAAATTTTGTCTGTTAATGTCATACGAAGCGCTTTAGTATTGGCTTTCTTATTCGGACGCCATATTGGCGTGTCTTCTCTGTGAAGGTAAATGTGATGTATTGTTCATCCACTGTGTAGCCAAACCTCAAGTACCAAAAAAGGAAGTCTACCGAACGATCCAGAGGCCAACGTTCTATTAAACAAATCGGGTCCATCGGACCAGGTACGTCATCATGTCCCCCCAGTATAGTGTTGTTGACATAGTCAATGATGCTATACTTAGATTTTGTCTAGTTCTTGTATTTATATTTTTCATAATTGCTTCCGAATGGTTACAGATTGCATTGTTGGCCTTAGCCTGAAGCCGAAAGTCATACATGTCCTTTCCATCATCCCTTTGTTTCCTGCGCAGATAAAACATAACTTCTCTACCATAATCATTATTGTTTGTGAAGTGTCATTATGTATCATTTATATTTTAATCATAAACGTACACCAAACACTTTTTTTTTATTACCGTCGCGACTTACATAGCTCCGGAGGTACAAGCTAACGTTTGATTTAAGTTTTGATCGTAAACGTACAACAAACACTTGTTTTTTATTATCTTTACTATTTACATAGCTCCAGAGGTACAAACACTTATCGGCCACCTGGATCGTAATATTCGGCAACCACCATAGTGGTATGAACCGTTTTGAGGGCGTCTTTTGCCGTTCGGCAACTTGGCCGTAATCACATATGACAACCACTTTTTGGGTATGAACCATTTTGAGGGCGTCTTGCGCCGTTCGGCAACTTGGCCGTAATCACATATGACAACCACTTTTTGGGTATGAACCATCTTTGAACATTGTCTACATTTCCCCGGAGGTCGTGAGCCAACCGGGGGAGTCACGTTAAACTTATGTTAAGAAACTTGTAATTGTTACGCATGTGGAACCTCATATAGTTATTCCTTCAGAGTAAAACACGAAAGTTCCTGTCTTTTTCCATTAGATACGAAAAATATAAATGAATCACAATGGGATCGTAACACAACCGATAGAGGTGTCATGTTCAACGGTGCAAACACAACCGAGCCTAACTCTAGGTCATGGGTTGTGTAGTTCTTCTCATGGGTTTTTAGTTGTGGAGAAACATATGCTATCACCTTCTCTCTCTGCATTAACACGGCTCCTAAACCTTTGAGTGAAGCATTGCAATAAACAACAAAGTCTTCACTACCTTCAGGTAAGGCCAAAATAGGTGCACTACACAACTTTTCCTTAAGGAGTTGAAAGGCTTCTTCCTCCTTATCTCCCTAGTTATATTTCACATTCTTCTGTATCAGTTTAGTTAAAGGATTCGATATCTTGGAGACACCTTCGATAAACCTTTAGTAATAACCGGCAAATCTTAAGAATTGACGTATTTTGGTGGGTGTTGTGGGTGTCGCCCAATCCTTTACTGAATCAATTTTGCGGGATCCACGTGAATGCCTTGACTATCGATCACATGGCCTAGAAACTGCATAGTTGATATCCAGAATTCATGTTGGTCCACACGAATATGTATCTCTAAGTAGCCTTTAACAACTTAGTAGACGACTTGAATAAATCAAATCAATCTAAGCGAGACTCTAACACTTTGTTTATGCTAATGCGGAATCTTAACACAAACAATGAAGAACACAACTAACTTTGTATTACTAATTTTTTACTGAATTACAATCTTCGTCGTCATCTCTAAACTATGCGTTAGGGTTCCTTTTATACACCAAGGAAACCCTAGATACAAAACTTGCTAAAGGATTTACGTATCTTCTCTAAAGATAACTTCAAATCCTTTCCTAACTTATCTCTAACTTATCTCTAAAATACATAACCAGTCTTAACTTAATAAGTCAACCGGACTTAACAATATTTTACTCTACCAGACTTAATATTGTACTACCAGACTTAACAATACAAAATACACTAACAGACTTAATTGTGTACACCACCAGACTTAAATCTGTTTTCCCATTAAGTCTCCTCTTGATAATTCCCAACAATCCTCCCCTAACTTGATCTTCATGCTCCATGAACTTTAAGTTTCTTCTGAGTAAGCTTCTGAGGATTTAAACTTTAACTCTTGGAATTATCTTGATCTTCAAAAGCACTTTGTATCAGCAACTTTAACCTTGATAATTTGTCCACCATCTGATCTGATCTTTGCAACATCCATCTTATATAATCCACTTGATCTTCACAGCAACCATGACTACTTGTACATCAATTCAGTTTAAGTTTCATACTATTCTCATCACTTCCAGGTGTGTTAACTCCTGTGAGAGGTGAATCATTGAAAATTAATGGATTTGATGTCTCTTTACCAATAGCCATTACTACTGGAGTAGCCAATGTTTGGTGTGTAAGACCATGGTACATTGATAACCATATGATTTTTAGTAAATCATCAACTATCAACGGATTTGTTTTGTCTTTACCAAAAGCCGTACCCTTTTGGACTAGTCAATTCTTTGATGGAATGCACCTCATCATGGTGAATTGATTACCACTTATGGATTTCCACTGCCTTTACCACAAGCCATAATCTTGTGGGCTAGTCAACTCTTCACTATCTAAGACATGGTGAGTTGAATACCATACAAATTTTGGTAAATTGCCAACCATAAACGGATTTAGAATATCTTTACCTGTAGCCGTTTGCTCAGGATTAGCCAGTCCTTGTGTGTATTAGACAAGGTGGACTGATGACCTTTTGCTGTGTTAGTGCTATGCACCTCATCCAAGTAGGAAGTTCCAATAGTCCTACTTACAACTTATGAAAATTCTTTTAAGCACTCTCAATCCAACAATGTCTCCTTCAAAGACTGAAACTTGATCAAATCCAAAATCCTTTCATAAAGTTCATCTTTCTTGTCTGCATATAATTTCCTTTCCAACATTTTCTTGCAGACTTCAGATGATAAGTGATACTCAACTTCTGCAAGCATATATATGTTAGCATTAACCAAAGACAGACAATGTACTTGGCATCTATCATAATATGCCTATCTAATCATTCTTTGTTGCTCAGGCAGCTTCCAGATCTCATCTTCCTTAGAAGGTGGTTCAAACATTATTTTCAAGTCTCCCCAAAAGACTCTTTCATATTCTTCCTCAGGGACATTATCTCCATGTTTAATGTTAACCAACTTATATAACTCAATGAGATCTTCCCTACTCACATCATGTACAATTGCAAGGAAATTCATATACATCACATTAGAATTATATTCTCTTATTAATTGATATGTTGCCCTTTGACCAGACTTAATGATTTTATACCTGACAATCTTAGCTGGCTTCTTTGAGCTTTCAATAGTTCCCATAGTAACCCCCTCAGATGAAGCTTCTTCTTCTTCTGACTCCTCTTCTTGAATTTTCTTCTTTGACTTACTTTTTCTAGCCATACTCTTTCTTCTGTTAAATGTCAATATAGGCTTTTTCACTTCCTCTTTTAATTCAGTTGCTGCTTTCTCAGTCTCAGATGCTTTCTCTTTCTCCTCATCAATTACCTTTTCTTTTACTTTCTCAGCTTCAACATCTTGCACAGTCTTTGTCACTTTCCTGAAATTGTGTCTCAAGGAATCTTCATAATCCACTGGTTTATAACCATGATCCCTTTGATAAGCTCTTTGATACATTTGTAGAAGATCTTCATATGATTTGCTCTTCATATGCTCCCAACTTGAATACATCATGTTCTTCAAATACATCTTCATACTATGCATCTGTTCTCTCTTAGTCATCTTCTTTTGAACTTTGGTTTTCTTCTAAGTATGTCTCATCACAGACATAAAATCTCCCAAAGTTTCTTTACTTCTTCTGATATTGATGAACTCAGCTAGTTGTTTAGCTTTTTCTTCTATAGTCAACCCTGGAGTTGACTTAAGTTCTTCAAGTTTTGCTCTTAATTCATCATCTCCTTCAATCATTTGCTCTTCTGCTATTCTCCTAGCATACAATTCATCTTGTCTTTCATGTTCTTTTTCCTTTTCCAATTCTTCCTTTTCTTGAGCTTTTAACCTATCAATCAAAGCTTGAGATGCTTGATCTTGTCTTTGCTGTAGCTTTGACTTCTTTGTTTTAGGAGATTCAACAGAAATCTCATTTCCTTTTCTCTTTTCTTCAACAGACTTACCATCAGACTTATCATCACCAGCATTATCACCAGACTTATCTTCACCAGCATTATCACCAGCATTATCACCAGACTTAGTCTTCTCCTTATCAGAATGAACCCCTTCATCTTCACTTTCTTCAATCCTTAACTTTCTCTTTAGCTGCTTCCTTTGTTGTTTAATCTTGCTGAAAGATTGAGCTAAGGTCTCTGCTGCTTCCCTTGTTTCTGGACTTACATCCTTAATACCAGCAGACTTATCTTGTGAAGGTGTTCTAAAATCTTCTTCTTCACCAAAATTCCTCCCCTGTTTGGAAGAATTTTCATCCCCTTCCTCAGCACTGAACTGAACCCCCTTATCTGATCAGTTTCCTCCTCCTGTATAGGACTTGGAACTTGGGTAGGCTGTGGTGAGGGTGTAGGAGATGGTATAGGTGTAGGTGTTCTGATGGGAGATGGTGAATGACTTGGGTGTGGTGTGGATGACTGAGTTGGTTCCTGTGCATGCTCTTCATGAGTTGGCTCTTGTGCAGCCTCAGATGTACCTGCAGGGTTAGTAGCACCACCAAGCATAGCAGGCAATAAAGGCCAATGGGCCCCATTAAAATTTCTTTTCATGTTTGCAAAAATTTTTGGTGTAAAGCCCACACTGAGATATGGCAATTTATCCTCTGTTTCAAAGTTAAAGATCATTTGTATAAATCTTGGATACATTAAGAACCTAGATTTTTCCTTTTTAAAATTTGCAACCATGCCATCAAAAATCAATTTTGAAAAATTAAAAGACCTTCCAAGTGCAAGACAGACCAAGGCAGAAGCAATGTTGCTTCCAAACTGATCCCAGCCTCCACTTTTAGGACTTAGGCAATGGAGCAAGTGGTGTATCAAAAACCTCCACTGTGGTGTGAAGTAGCTTTTCCAAAAAGTAAAACTACCATCAGTGGGATATCTTATAGTTTTCAGACCCGCAAACAAATCATCATTAGCCAAAATATATTCCCCTGAAGCATCACCCAATTGGAGACTACTCCGAATGGAAGCTTCAGTAATGGTGAAGTCATGTGAGTCAACAGTTGCCCTTAACTATGGTGTATCATCAGCAAGGGTTTCATAGGTCACAGACCCCCAAAATTGCCTAATAAGAGATGCATAAATAGTGGGATTAGCAGTTAAAGCGTACCGAAGATTTGAACCTCTTAAGAAATCAACAATCTCCTCAAAGCCATCACTCTGATCTGGTTTCTTCCAGAATCCGACTTGGTTACGCTTGTCAACAAACTTAAGTGAAGCCATAGATGAGAAATTGTTTAAGTGCTGGTTGTAAATCGAATTAGGGTTTAAGTGCTGGTAGTTAAAAAACAGAGTAGTGTGGTCCGAAAATCAAGAGATTTAAAATTGGAAGTAAATAAGTAATGAAAATAAGAGATTAATGAAAGTTTATCCTTACATACCTATTTCCCTCGAGAAATACGCAACGGTCGTATTTTGATAATAAAAATCCTGATTTGACAGACCAGACCTAACAGTAAAAAAAATTTTATACTACCAGACCTAAATTCGGTCAACCAGACTTAAACAAGTGACTGGTATGTGCTAAAACACATACCATTTCTAGACCAAAACCGGACCCAAATAGACCAAAAACCCGACCAAAATGCCAAATATATTGTGTTTTTGTGTTTTTATATGTGCAGGCACGGATATCGAAGAAAAGGACAAAAATCAAGCAAAGAACCGGGAAACCGAGCACGAGATATGGAAGTGCTATTTTTAGCCGATGCCGAGGAGAAATTATGGTCAAAAAGTCAACCGTGGTCCTCCATCTATCAAAAGTTGTCAAATTCATCCCTTGGATCTACTTTGGAAAATATGGCAAGATTAGTCCCTAAGATTTCAAGTTAAATTTATTTGGTCCTTATGATTTTAAAATACCCTATCCTTAACTTTAAAATATCCGGACCTTAAATTAACTCACAAGCCCAACACACATTTATACTCCTACCCGAGCCCAACCTTCCTAATACTCAGCCCACATTAAACATAACCCAAGCCCACACCCATTTAACTAACCCGATCCACCCATAAACCCGGTCAAAGGACTAACTCCCACTCGGTCAACAAGAAATAAAATAAATAAACACACCATCTCTCACACTCTCACAAAAATACCGATCCCCTTTTACCCCAATTCCCCAACCGGATGAACCCTAAAAATTACCTAACAAAATTACCACAATTAAGGGTAAGATTGTCATTGCACGGACTTCGAGGATGATCCTGACACAAGGAATGACACGTGGGGGCAGCCGATTGGTTCGAACACGCATGAATTATGATCGTACGGCCAAAATTGAAGCTTGGTGATGAAGGGAAGATCCAAGGGTGATAGATAGCTATGGACTCACGCGGATCGCCAACGTGGACTCTCGAGAAGGATCGATTGAGGCCTATAAATAGCGGGATAAAACCTCATATCGAAGGCGAGTAGTTAGTTTTTAGTTTTTTTTAGATAGATTTAATTTACTTTCAATTGTTTTATTTTTACTTTAATTTTTCAGTCGAATTAAATTTGTAACGAGAGGGCTTGTAATGTTTATTTTAATGATTTAGTTTAATTGTTTCATTGTAATTTTAGTTTTAAATCAATCTTTAGTTCGTCCGAAATTTACTTTGTAAGTTTATTTCATTGTTTTTAAATTTCCGAATTTAATTTTGTAATCTTGTTTTGGTTAAATGAAATTTTCAATCTCAGTTTTATAAATTGTTCTTGAATTAAACTTTATTTAGTATTGTTTTTTTTATCTTAGTGTTACTTCAGTAAAAAAAAAAAAAAAAAAAAAAAAAAAAAACAAGTTAAGCAGTTTGGATAATCCGATTGGATAAGCTGGTAAAGAAGCTGATAAGCTGGGATTACTGTGGTATTAAGCTGTTCAGAAAGGATTTTTGGGTATAAGATTGGCTTCCATAAGCCTGGGTAGTTGTAGTTGACTGAGTTCATTGTTTACACAGCAGGATCACTTGTGAGCATTAATTTCTAGTAACCTCAACTGTTATAGTAAATACTGCTGCTATTATTTTGATTTCTATTAGTTAGTGGTAATTTGATGTTTAATTGATAGAGTTAAAGTTAGTTAAGCTTGTTTAGTCATAGTTTATAGTTTAAGTTAGAATCTATGCATCTGTGGTTCTGATAATCAGTGTTGTTCATTGTTGCTATTCTGAGGTAGTCCAAATTTTTGCATCAGTAGGGGCAGTTTTAACTAGTATCTCATAGGCTGGTTTGCTGTGGTAAGGTTTTGCACTCGTTTGCGCCTATTTTCATCTCTGCTGTGGTTTGCTGTTTTGAACTGGTTTTTTTGTGTTGTTCTTTGGTGACCTGTTCATGGTCCAAATTGACTTAGCAATTTAGTTTTTGCGAAAGGGCTTTTTAGATTTTTATAATCTCTGCTTTATAAGCTTTCTGGAACAGCTTTCATTTTTAAAATTGGATAAGTTTTGAGCTTTTTATAAGCTCATGAAAAGTGCTAGTTAGGACTGCTGTTTATTTAGAAAATAAAGCAAAAATTTGTCTTTGTCATTTTTGGTCCTTGTAGTTTCTGCTTTAGTTTAAATCGAGGTTAAGAAGTTTTAGTATTAAATAGTTTGTTTTTTGGCAATTTCAGTCCCTGTCTTTTATTAAATCTATAATAGTTTCAGTTTTTACAACTTTAGTCCCTAGCTTTTATAAACTTTTAATTTTCTTACATTTCTTTTATAAAATAGTTTTTCTAAATTACATTTTCATAAATCACCTAATTAGTTTTAAATAGTTTTAATTCATAAAAAATTATTTTCTTTTTCCAAAATTTTTCTTTTATCAAAGTTAATATAGGAAAATTATTTTTATATTTTTAGGTTTTAAATTTCACAAAATCATTTTTATTTACGTTTTATAATTCGTCGCGTAACGTTTTTAAATTCAAATTTTCGTTTTAGGTTTACATGTTTAGTTTAATTGTTTAATTAGCTTAATTAGTTGTTTTTATTTCATATTTAATTGTTCGTAGTATAAAATCAAAAATCAATCACTCTTTTTCACACATTCACTACACGTATTCGACACCGGAACAAAGACTCGATATTCGACCTTCGTTGGGAGAACGACCCGGGGAAAACGCATACGTTGCCTTTTCCCTCGGAAAAATAAAAGTAGTACTAAAAAGAACGATATCAAAAAAATGGCGCCGTTGCCGGGGAAGGCTTGAAAAGAGTTGGAGTTTCGCCATACGAATTGTGTTTTGAAGAACCTTCCTTGGAAGTTAATCGTTTTTGAAAAATAAAAAAATACAAAAATATAATAATTAAAAAACACTTTTCCTAAAGTGTTTTCACCATTAATAATAAATCCTCGGTCTTCCGTTGAAGGAGGGCGGTTGTAAACCATTCCAAATGAACAACAAAACAAATCGTGAAATTAAACGTTATCGGACTACTTTAATTCTACAACCGGATAAGCGGGAAATACGGAAGCTTTGACATTAAATTGCAAGCTGAAGAGAGATCCATTCTTCTCTCCCGTCCCGTCGCGAGTAGTTTTGAAGGAAACGGTTACGGATAACGTAACGGTTACCAAAAATAAAATAAATTTGTTTTTCAAGGTTTTCCTTATATATAAAAATCCAAAAAGATTTTCTTTCCAAAATTATTTTTTTTCTTTTGTGATTTTCCATGTTCCTTAATTTGAAAATTCAAAAATATTCTTCTTCAATCTTCTTATCCGTTTAATTCTCATCTTCTTAATCCTCTATTTGTTTAATTCTGATGGAATCAATTATTCCTTGCGTTGGTTGTGGAGAACCACTTTTTGGAATGCCGTGTCGGTGGTGTACGTGCGAAAGGTGCGGAAATGATATTCGAAACGGAAGTTGTTTGTTTTGTGGTTCGAGGAATTCAGTTAATTATAATCCAAATATGAATTCATTCAATGACTCTTCAAATTTCTACAACTACCCACCACAGCCCGATATATCTTCGTTCGATCAACGTTATTGCGACGGGTGTGGAGATTCGATTGATCCGACATCGTCTTATTGTCAACGGTGCACTTGCGAGAGGTGTGGTAGAAATTTGATCAATGGATTTTGTTCGTTCTGTGCTTCGGAAGTCGAAAATTCATTCACTTATGATTTTAATCCGAACATTTCCAATTATTCCCAAAATAATTTCACTCACCCTCCTCAAAACTTTTATGAGCAAGAACCGTATTTCAATGATACACCGAACCTTTCTTGTCCAAATTGTGGAGGTCCTCATAATGACTATCAATGTCAACCGTGGAATCAAAATTACTATGAACCGAATCCTTGTTATAGTACTCCCGGTTTTGACAATTTCCAACCTCCACAACCACTCAATCAAGAACTTCTCATGGAACTATTAGAATCTACAAAGAAATATAACCATGGACTTCTAGAGTTAACAAAAAGCTTTAAGGATATGGTTAATCAATTTAACCAAAAAACTTCTGGAGAACTTCAAGCTAAAGAACAAGCAGCTAGAGTAAACTCCCAATATCGTCAAACTTTCGTTTACGATGACGATGATGATGAGGATTCTGGGTGGGGAGTTTATGAGAGTTCGTCAGTTGCAACCATACCCGTCGTTCCTACCAAAGAGCCCGAGGACTCTCTAAAAATGGGGGACGAGCATCTTAACACTATTCCGGCAACGGAATCAGACGGTGTTGAGAACCTCGTCCCAATCCCAAGTGAGTCTAAGGAAATATTTGACGGTGAATTTGATTCACAATCTTATGGAGATTCCCTTGACGTTTCCGAGATTACTTCCGGAATTTTCTCTAATCCTCTTTTTGAATATAATAAAGAGTACACTTTCAGTGTTATTAATCCTCTTTTTGAGGGATTAGAGAACGTCGAGGACAAGGACTCTACAAGTAATGAGTCAGATACGGAGACAATAATGGACGAGGTGCAAACTTCTAGCATACAAAGTACAGCACATGTCCCACCTCCGTATATCCTTTCAGAGCTCAAGCTCAAAGACGAAGTTCATAAGAATCATATCATATCTCCTCCAGAGTATGATTTCTATGATTTTGAGGAAGATCATGACCCGGGGGGAGATGTACTCTATCCTAAGAGTTTGATTATCAATGATTTCACCCCAACCCTCCCTCCCGAGGTGTTCAAGAGCTTTGATGATGAAGAATGGGTCCCCATTCTGATAATGATCTTTCTCCCTTTCTTCACCTACTCGGTGACTTCTCCTCTTCTTCACTCATTTGTGAGTGAAGATATCATCTTTGACCCCGGCATTTCTCATTCTTTTATGCCATGGGTATCTCATCGGAGTGGAACTTTCGTGTGCTTCAATGTTTATCCAAACATCTTGAACGAAAGTCCGATCGAGATTATCTTTTCCACATGCTCCCCCATGGACAAACAAATTCGGGGTCGAGTCAAGCTCATGTGACTCGGTTACCAAAAACAAGCGCTTCGTGGGAGGCACCCCATGCTTATCCATCTATCTTCTTTTCTCTTTTCTAATAAAGTGAGTGAGGAGGATCCCCTCTTCCATATCTTGTGTTTCGTGTTTTCTGTGATATGTCCAGGAATGCCCGATGATGAAGACTCTCGTGCTCGTAGTTTCCTTCACGCTACTCGAGTTTCATCATTCGCTGCTTATCGATATCCTAAAATCTTATCGTTTTACATCTATCTTTTGGCATAATTAATAAACGGCCTTAGATTTATGTAGGAGAACCCTTACCTTTAAGACATTGAGGACAATGTCTCGTTTTAGTCTGGGGGGGGTAATCTGTCGATTTGATTTTTGCCTTGCAAATTTTGCCGTTTTCTCATGCAACCCCGTTTTTCCTCAAAAATTGAAAAAAAAAAAAAAAAAAAAAAAAAAAAAAAATCCAAAAAAATGAGAAAATTTTAAAAATTTTTGCAAAAATATAATAAGTTTTGACATTTTTGTTGATTTTCCGCTGGAGAGAGTAGGAATAAAATTCTGACTTGATCGGGCGTGTTGAGCCCTAGCTTGTTCCCTTAACCGTTTATAATCTATAAGCTCGTGCTAGTCTTTTACATAAGGAGCTAGAAAACGCGAATTCTTTTTAAGAGTTTGCAAGTTCCCGTATCGACTTTATATATGCATGGCTTGATTATTTGGCTAAGCATTCGCGGATCTTATTACTTAAGATTTTAAATTTGCGAAGAACGAGAAATGATAGAGTTGTTTATAAGTTAGATTGCTAAACGTGGAGTAGTTGGATCTCTTTAGAGCTCATCGAAGTTACTTGTGGCTTTTTGTTCCCATCAGCTTGTTTCACCAAAAATAATACTCTATAAATAATTAAAGCTATTTTAGTTTTGGCGATAATTAGTTTTTATTTCTTCCTTAGAGAATCCTTGCTTATGGAAGTTGGGTACACATCAAGGTACTGCCAGTGTTACGGTGAAATAGACTATTCCATCTTGCCGGCTCACAACCGATGTTGGGATTGTTATAAAAGCCGTAGGACTCGGGATTTGGCAAAATATATAATGAATAATAAATAATAATAATAATCCAAAGCCATAAAAAGTTTTCTGCATCTTGCCGGTTCGCAGCCGATGTTGTAGACTTCTAATAAAGGCAGAGGAAAAATTCCAAGGTCATAATAGACTATCACATCTTGCCGGTTCGCAGCCGATGTTGTGATTGTTATAAAAGGCCAAGGATCAATAATAATATGTGCTTAATAAATGCCAAATTTCGACTCCGAGGTATCCTAATAAAGGCTTCCGTCTCTGGACTCGTAGATGAGTTGTTTCGGTCGCAAATAAAAGGGATATCCTCAAAATCGTGTTAAATCAGAGACCTTGATGTGGACCTTATTTTTGTATGCAACGGTTTTCGAGGGAAGGTTTGGAAACTACTTAGCGTCTAAACTAAGTATCTTTATCGGCTTAAAAAAATTATCGAAACGAGAATTTGAAGAAATTCATTTCTCACCAAAAATAAAATAAATAGAGGAAAATAGGAATTTGGGAACGAGAAGTCCACAATTAGCTTTCTGAGTAGTGTTGGCAATCTAACTTGTAAATGACAATGATTTCGTTTTTAAGCTTAGTTTGGGGACTCGTGAAAAATCAGGGACGACGAATTTTATCCGTATGGTCACTTCTTTATGAGTCGTGTTTCCTGCTCTATGACCCTAAAAATTATCGATAGATAATGATTGTCATCAAAAGCCGTCACTCGAATAATAAGAAAATACAAAAATAGAATAAAAGGAAAATCGGGGAGTTCTCATAATATTGCATGAGGACATTGCAATACTTAGTCTGGGGGATTTTGGTATGTGCTTAAACACATACCATTTCTAGACCAAAACCGGACCCAAATAGACCAAAAACCCGACCAAAATGCCAAATATATTGTGTTTTTGTGTTTTTATATGTGCAGGCACGGATATCGAAGAAAAGGACAAAAATCAAGCAAAGAACCGGGAAACCGAGCACGAGATATGGAAGTGCTATTTTTAGCCGATGCCGAGGAGAAATTATGGTCAAAAAGTCAACCGTGGTCCTCCATCTATCAAAAGTTGTCAAATTCATCCCTTGGATCTACTTTGGAAAATATGGCAAGATTAGTCCCTAAGATTTCAAGTTAAATTTATTTGGTCCTTATGATTTTAAAATACCCTATCCTTAACTTTAAAATATCCGGACCTTAAATTAACTCACAAGCCCAACACACATTTATACTCCTACCCGAGCCCAACCTTCCTAATACTCAGCCCACATTAAACATAACCCAAGCCCACACCCATTTAACTAACCCGATCCACCCATAAACCCGGTCAAAGGACTAACTCCCACTCGGTCAACAAGAAATAAAATAAATAAACACACCATCTCTCACACTCTCACAAAAATACCGATCCCCTTTTACCCCAATTCCCCAACCGGATGAACCCTAAAAATTACCTAACAAAATTACCACAATTAAGGGTAAGATTGTCATTGCACGGACTTCGAGGATGATCCTGACACAAGGAATGACACGTGGGGGCAGCCGATTGGTTCGAACACGCATGAATTATGATCGTACGGCCAAAATTGAAGCTTGGTGATGAAGGGAAGATCCAAGGGTGATAGATAGCTATGGACTCACGCGGATCGCCAACGTGGACTCTCGAGAAGGATCGATTGAGGCCTATAAATAGCGGGATAAAACCTCATATCGAAGGCGAGTAGTTAGTTTTTAGTTTTTTTTAGATAGATTTAATTTACTTTCAATTGTTTTATTTTTACTTTAATTTTTCAGTCGAATTAAATTTGTAACGAGAGGGCTTGTAATGTTTATTTTAATGATTTAGTTTAATTGTTTCATTGTAATTTTAGTTTTAAATCAATCTTTAGTTCGTCCGAAATTTACTTTGTAAGTTTATTTCATTGTTTTTAAATTTCCGAATTTAATTTTGTAATCTTGTTTTGGTTAAATGAAATTTTCAATCTCAGTTTTATAAATTGTTCTTGAATTAAACTTTATTTAGTATTGTTTTTTTTTTATCTTAGTGTTACTTCAGTAAAAAAAATAAAAAAAAAAAAAAAAAAAAAAAACAAGTTAAGCAGTTTGGATAATCCGATTGGATAAGCTGGTAAAGAAGCTGATAAGCTGGGATTACTGTGGTATTAAGCTGTTCAGAAAGGATTTTTGGGTATAAGATTGGCTTCCATAAGCCTGGGTAGTTGTAGTTGACTGAGTTCATTGTTTACACAGCAGGATCACTTGTGAGCATTAATTTCTAGTAACCTCAACTGTTATAGTAAATACTGCTGCTATTATTTTGATTTCTATTAGTTAGTGGTAATTTGATGTTTAATTGATAGAGTTAAAGTTAGTTAAGCTTGTTTAGTCATAGTTTATAGTTTAAGTTAGAATCTATGCATCTGTGGTTCTGATAATCAGTGTTGTTCATTGTTGCTATTCTGAGGTAGTCCAAATTTTTGCATCAGTAGGGGCAGTTTTAACTAGTATCTCATAGGCTGGTTTGCTGTGGTAAGGTTTTGCACTCGTTTGCGCCTATTTTCATCTCTGCTGTGGTTTGCTGTTTTGAACTGGTTTTTTTGTGTTGTTCTTTGGTGACCTGTTCATGGTCCAAATTGACTTAGCAATTTAGTTTTTGCGAAAGGGCTTTTTAGATTTTTATAATCTCTGCTTTATAAGCTTTCTGGAACAGCTTTCATTTTTAAAATTGGATAAGTTTTGAGCTTTTTATAAGCTCATGAAAAGTGCTAGTTAGGACTGCTGTTTATTTAGAAAATAAAGCAAAAATTTGTCTTTGTCATTTTTGGTCCTTGTAGTTTCTGCTTTAGTTTAAATCGAGGTTAAGAAGTTTTAGTATTAAATAGTTTGTTTTTTGGCAATTTCAGTCCCTGTCTTTTATTAAATCTATAATAGTTTCAGTTTTTACAACTTTAGTCCCTAGCTTTTATAAACTTTTAATTTTCTTACATTTCTTTTATAAAATAGTTTTTCTAAATTACATTTTCATAAATCACCTAATTAGTTTTAAATAGTTTTAATTCATAAAAAATTATTTTCTTTTTCCAAAATTTTTCTTTTATCAAAGTTAATATAGGAAAATTATTTTTATATTTTTAGGTTTTAAATTTCACAAAATCATTTTTATTTACGTTTTATAATTCGTCGCGTAACGTTTTTAAATTCAAATTTTCGTTTTAGGTTTACATGTTTAGTTTAATTGTTTAATTAGCTTAATTAGTTGTTTTTATTTCATATTTAATTGTTCGTAGTATAAAATCAAAAATCAATCACTCTTTTTCACACATTCACTACACGTATTCGACACCGGAACAAAGACTCGATATTCGACCTTCGTTGGGAGAACGACCCGGGGAAAACGCATACGTTGCCTTTTCCCTCGGAAAAATAAAAGTAGTACTACAAAAAGAACGAATTAATCAGTGACTCACCAGACTTAACTAAAGAATGTGACTAACACACTGAGCAAGCACTAACAAAACATTGCATTATCACCAATCCAAGTTTTTCCTGCAAAAGCTTAGTCCAAAGCACCAAGAAAAATATGGAAACAAATAATTGTACAAAAAAAAAAACATTAACTACTAGATTTACAAACTATACATATTGACCTCCCCTTAAGTTCAACCCCCCCTTAAACTAAACTATGGGTTCATCATTCCAATGCTAACTACTAAGTAATTAAACCTAGGGCCATTAAATGCTTTAGTTAAGAGGTCTGCAACATTAAAATCTGTGTGTATTTTCTCCACTCTAATTAGCTTCTTTTCATAGCAATCCCTAATAAAGTGATGCCTGATTTCTATGTGCTTAGTTTTTAGGTGGTATACAGGATTCTTAACTATGCAAATAGTGCTCTAATTATCTATGTGAATTATAGTGTTCATGAAATTTAACCCATAATCCAACATTTGATTTTGGATCCACAAGACTTGACCACAGCAATTTGCAGCTGCTACATATTCTGCTTCAGTGGTAGATGTAGCTACAATAGTCTGCTTCTTGCACTGCCAGGAAATCAACCTTCTTTCAAGAAATTGACAACCTCCTGTTGTGGATTTCCTGTCAAGACTTGCTCCAGCATAGTCACTATCCGAATAAGCTTTCAGGTCAAAAGATGATTCTCTAGGATACCAAAGGCCCAAATTGGGTTTGCCCTTTAGGTATCTAAAGATTCTCTTCACAGCATGAAGATGTGAAGTCTTTGGATGTACCTGAAAACGTGAACAAACACAGACTGCATACATAATGTCAGGTCTAGAAGCAGTAAGATACATTAGAGAACCTATCATGGATCTGTAAAGGTGGACATCCACATCTTCAGCATCCTCATCCTTTGTCAATGGAACTTTGTTCTCCATTGGGGTGACTGCAGCCTTCATATTGGTAAAGTTGAACTTCTCCAGCATCTCAGTAACATATTTGTCTTGAGAGATAAAGAGTCCATCTTCTGATTGCTTCACTTGCAGTCCTAAGAAAAAGGTGAGTTCACCCATAGAACTCATCTGAAACCTCCCCTTCATTAATGCTTCAAATTCCTCACACCAAGACCTTTTAGTAGACCCAAAAATAATATCATCCACATAAACTGTAACCAGGATGATATCCTTCTTGTTTCTCTTTATGAATAAGGTCTTGTCTATGACACCTCTTATATACCCATGCTCTTCAAGAAACTTGGAGAGAGTTGCATACCAAGCTCTGGGAGCTTGATGGAGACCATATAATGCTTTTATGACTTTATACACCTTGTCTGGATTAGCAGGATCAATAAAGCCAGGAGGCTGATGAACATATACTTCTTCCTCTATGGCGCCACACAGAAAGGCACTCTTCACATCCATCTGATAGACTATGAACCCCATGTATGATGCATAGGCTAAAAATAACCTAATAGCCTCAATCCTTGCTACAGGAGCAAAGACCTCATCATAATCTATCCCTTCCTCCTGTCTATACCCTTGTGCTACTAGTCTTGCCTTGTTCCTAACAACCACTCCTCTTACATCCCTTTTATTTCTGAAGACTCACTTTGTGCCTATAACTTTAGCTCTTCTAGGTAGATCTACCAGAACCCAAACTTTCTGCAACTTGAACTGCAACAACTCCTCTTGCATTGCTTTCACCCAACTCTCATCATCAAGTACTTCAGAGACTTTGGTGGGTTCCTTCTGAGAAAGGAAGCAGGCAAACAAGCAGTGTTGTTGATCCTTGTGGTTGACCCTTTGCTGCTTCTTGATAAGACTTACAAGTGCATGAGATTCAGGCTTTTGCACTCTACTTCTGGTTTGAACAGCTGACTTTGGATCACCAATAATCTGACTTTTGGGATGGATGTTATGAACTCTGAGTGTTGGAGCTGGATTAACATCAACTTCAGTAGGTAGGTTATTGAAGTCAGTAACTACCCCTTCTTCATCATAAGAAGCCCCATCAAAAATACCCTCATCTGGATGATCAAAGATCTCATGGTCAGGCATCTCAGAATCATCAACATCAGCATTTGGAGTAGATTCAGGTTCAACAGACTTAACAGCATCACTACCAGACTTATCTAAGTTAATACTGGTAGTAGTATTATTGAGTCCACTACCAGGATTAACCAAGTTAGTTCTGGTATCAACCTTTCCAAGGTGTTTATCAGCCAAAACATTTACTTCTTCTCTGAAGGACAAGATATCTTCTGAAACCTTTGTAGGAGTAACTCCTTTTTCCATTGATTGAGGCTTGTGAACAGTCTCCTTCCTTGTTTTTGAAGATCTCTTTGTTCCTTCTTTAACAGCAACATGGTTGACCTCTGTGGTAGGAATCACAACAAGCTCTGCACTTTCATTTTCTTGATCAGTGTTCCCTGCATTTGAAGGATCTTGGGTACCTGCATCAGGGTTAGCTTGATTCTCCTTGGAGACAGGAATATAGTTCATAGAATCGGTTAAGTAATCAATGTCAAACATCCATCTATGTCCTAATCCCTGCACATTGGGTTTTTCTTCAAGAAAGTTAACATGAAGATTTTCCTCTACTCTCTTGGTTACTAGATTGTAAACCCTAAAGGCCTTACTATTCAGTGAATACCCAACTAGAAACCCTTCATCAGACTTCCCTTCAAATTTTCCTAGAACACTGAGTGTATCAAGAATGGTCACATGACACCCAAAAGGCCTTATATAGCTAACAACTGGTTTTTGGCCAAAAATAAGCTCATAAGGTGTTTTGTTTTGAGGCTTGGTCACTCTAACCCTATTGAAAATGTAGCAAGCAGATGCTACAGCTTCGGCCCAAAAGGTTGTGGGTAAGAATGAGTCTGCTAGCATAGTCCTTACTGCCTCAATTAGTGTTCTGTTCATTCTCTCAGCAACTCCATTCTGCTGTGGAGTCCTAGCATTGCTATATTGCTGCTTAATTCCTCTATTACCACAAAAATCAATCATGCTCCTATTCTTGAATTCAGTGCCATTGTCAGACCTAATGATTTTAACCTTTTTATTAAGTTGGTTTTCAATTTGCCTAATGAAAGTTTGAATCAATGGTGGAGTCTCATCTTTCCTAGACATAAAGAACACCCAGCAGAATCTAGTGCAATCATCAGTTATGACAAGGCAGTAACTAGCATGGTTAATACTTTGAACGGATGTGGGGCCAAACAGATCCATATGTAAGGTATGCAAAGGCTCAGTAACAAGCCTATCTAACTTAGCCTTACAAGATGCCCTATGCTGTTTCCCCTTATTACAAGCCACACATGCATGATCATTCTTAAACACTTTAGAAGGCAATCCTCTAACTAAGTTATTCTTCACTAACTTATTAATATTCTTAAAGTTTACATGCCCTAGCCTCCTATGCCACAATTTAGATTCATCTAATGTAGCTTTTGCAAGTAAATAGGCATAACCTTTTGAAGGATCAGGTTGCTTCATATCAAAACTGTACAAGTTGTATTGTCTAGGAACTTTAAGAAGGATCTGACTTTCATCAGGCATCTTAAAGTCCGAAGTCAAGACAAAACATTCAGTTTCACTAAAAAGCACCTTATGCTTCTTATCACAAATTTGTGATATGGAGAAAAGGTTAAACTGCCCTAGTTCCCTTACAAAAGATACATTGTCAAACTCTAAATTGCCTATCACAATTCTACCTTTACCAGTTATATAACCTTTACTACCTCCAAAAGTAACAGAACCTCCTTGGAATTCTAGAAAATCTTTTAGATGGTTCTTGTTACCAGTCATGTGCCCAGAGCACCCACTATCAAATATTCCTTTGTCTTCCATGTTCTTCAGTGGATGTTCCTGCACAAAAGTAGAGAGATTAGTTTCTCTTCAGGACCCAAGCCACTGAGGACTTGGGTCTGCCCTGTGGATCAACATATTTATAGGTCTTGTATGAGCTTGATCCACCTTTGGTCTTGGATTCATAGGTAAGTGTGTTCTGAAAAGGATCCCAAGACCAATATGCTGGGGACTTAACAGCAGATTCCCCATTTTCCCTTACAGCACTTGAACTTGAAGCTTGTGCTGTATTATTAACAAAAGGACTCCTCAAAGGTGACTTTGGTTTATAAAAATTGGTTCTCTGATTATAAGAATTCACCTGTGGTTTATTAACTGATTGTCTTGGTCCAGAATGATTAAACCACCCAGAATTAACACTTGGCCTCACATAATTAGCATTTTGACCAACAGAACTCACATTTGGTCTACCAGAACTAAAATCTGGTCTACCAGAACTAAAATTTGGTCTACCAGAATTAAGATTTGGTTTACCAGAATTAAGATTTGGTCTACCAGAACAAATATTACCAGAAGTAACTTGTACAGGTCTAGTCACAAACTTATTAGCATGATTAATCCTGTTAGCATT
Source organism: Artemisia tridentata subsp. tridentata (assembly GCA_021014915.2). Classification (NCBI taxonomy): domain Eukaryota; kingdom Viridiplantae; phylum Streptophyta; class Magnoliopsida; order Asterales; family Asteraceae; genus Artemisia; species Artemisia tridentata. Next base: position 144,286,305 of record CP139509.1, read on the forward strand.
GTTCCAAACTGGTTTATTTTTCATGTGGTCATTAACACTCTTATTCTTTCTTAATTCAGCCTCTTTTTGCATCCTTTTCTCATGAAAGTCACAATCCTTAATCAGGTGACTTAAACTACCACACACAAAACACCTCTTAGGACCAAATGTGTGATTTTTCCTAAACTCTTGTCGCATCCTATCAGGTTTTGGTGACTCTTGATTCTTAACAGACTCCCTAGAAGTTTTCATGTGATTAACACACCTAGGTCTATCTGTATTTGATTTTGATTTTGTCACCTCTGGTTCACTCTTTTTGACAGATTTTGCTTCAGAGGACTCTTTTGATTTACACTCTGACCCTGATTCAGATTTCTCAGAGACATCTCTTGTAGATCCTTTACTGTCATTGGTTTGACAAGTGGAGTATTCACTTGATTTGTCATCAGAGTTGTCTGTCTCAGGATATATAGGACCCTTTTTACCATATACAAATAGAGAATCATCAAGGTCTACCTGTTGCACAGGAGTGTAATCTCCACTAAGTGGAGGTGGCACTCCTTTAAAGTCATCAGACTTAATGAACCTATTGTAAACAGGTTTACCAACATAATCCTCTTTTGTACATGTGAAAGCTGATCTATCCATTTCTTCTTCATAACTTAGCACTTCATCATTTGACTTAATTTCAAAACCTAAGTCAATTTTAGTTGTGGAACTCATTTGACAAGCTCAGAGTTTATCCTGATTCTTAGCAGAGTGTTGCCATATATCTATTTTCTTTTGCAATTCATCTCTTTCTTTGACAGCTTTCATGCCTATTCTTCTATATTTTTTAAGTTTCTCATCTTTTTCATATATTTCATTTGCTTGAAAAGCGAGTTTTTCATTCAAAGAGGCATGTTGTTTTTGTAAGGTGAAAATTTGTTCTTCTAACTTTTTAACTGCATTAGTATAAGCTAGAATTTTTACTTCCTGGTCACCTATTTCTCTCAATTGTTCATCACACACAGATTTGAGATGATTATATGAATCAATGCATATTTTTGAACATAAGGATACCTCATTATTAGTACCAATGGCCATAAGTGCATGATTCTTTACGTCCTCCTCTGGTAAGTGCTCAGTCCAGTTCACATCTCCAGCTTCCAATGTCAGCATGCTCATCTGGCTCCTCTCTGACCTGTCATTCTTTGGGTAATCATTACTTCTCTTCCTGTCTTCATCAGCAGACTTCTTCTCCTTGCAGTCTCTAGCAAAATGCCCATGTTTATGAAAATTATAGCACTCAACAGTCCTTCTAGTGTACCCCACTTGAGACTTATTATCAAAACGAATAGGCCTTCCATGCTGCTTTTGGAACCTCTTAACCCGCAGAGCAATCATGGCAATTTGCCATTTAATATCCATCTCTTCTACTTCAGCATCATTGATCTGTTCCAAATCTTCACTGATAAACTCATCATCTTCTTGTTGATAAGAAAATAATGAATGAAGAATCTCATTAGCGACGCCTTCAGAAGCAGCTCTTTCCCTTGTACTGCTAGTAGGAGTCTCATAACCACCAGAATTAATCTTGCCAGACTTAACTCTAGTAGTGCTGCTTTTGCCTTGAGAGACAAAGGCAACATTTGAGGAACTGGAAGATGCTTTAGAATATCCCTTGACTTCCTGTTCAAAAACCCTAAGGTTATTGTACAGGTCATCAGTTGTCATGCTGTCCACTTCATCCGTTACCCTCATAGTCATAGAAACACTTGACCATTCTGATGGGAGTCCTCTGAGGAATTTAAAGTTGGCATCTTCATCTGATACTGGAGCACCAAGAGATTCCAATTGTGCCAGAAGGAGTTGAAACCTATCATAGCCCTTTTCGAGTCCTTCTGTACTAGATATGCTGAAAGTCTCAAATTGTTGCTTGAGAACAGACTTCTGCATTCTCTTTGAGTTTGCATTCCCACCAAAACGCTTCTTGATTGCTTGCCAAATTTCTTTGGCATCGGTCATGTTATGAAACATTCTCAAGTGCTCTTTGGGAAGAGCCATCATCAGCATAGTTCTTGCCTTTTTTTCCTTTTCAACAGCCCGTATCTCCTCTGCAGATACTGGTGGTAAAACTCTAACCGATCCATCTGCTCCAACCGAGACCCTTTTCTTTGAATTGCCTTTCTGAATAACCTTCCAGATTTCACTATCAGTATATTCCAAATAATGTTCCATCTCCATCGCCCATATATCGTACTCATCTCTTTTCAGGAGTGGAAGTTTTATATTGGATATGGTTGTGGTTGAGGAAATGATTGGTGTTTTGGTGCTGCTGGTTTCAGGTTTCTCTTCATCATGAATGGATTTGTCATCATCACTGCCATGCATGGAGAATTCTTCATTCTTGGGAGGGGTTTGATCAGGAGGGATTTCGGTTCCAGTCATGTTGTAGGATGATTTTAGTGATTTAGGGTTTGTGATTCTTCAACCTCAGAGTCCTTTTTCAGGCTCTGATACCACTTGTTGGTCCACACGAATATGGATCTCTAAGTAGCCTTTAACAACTTAGTAGACGACTTGAATAAATCAAATCAATCTAAGCGAGATTCTAACACTTTGTTTATGCTAATGCGGAATCTTAACACAAACAATGAAGAACACAACTAACTTTGTATTACTAATTGTTTACTGAATTACAATCTTCGTCGTCATCTATAAACTATGCGTTAGGGTTCCTTTTATACACCAAGGAAACCCTAGATACAAAACTTGCTAAAGGATTTACGTATCTTCTCTAAAGATAACTTCAAATCCTTTCCTAACTTATCTCTAACTTATCTCTAAAATACATAACCAGTCTTAACTTAATAAGTCAACCGGACTTAACAATATTTTACTCTACCAAACTTAATATTGTACTACCAGACTTAACAATACAAAATACACTAACAGACTTAATTGTGTACACCACCAGACTTAAATCTGTTTTCCTATTAAGTCTCCTCTTGATAATTCTCAACAATTCACACTTTGAAAACTTGGCATATAACTCCTCCTTCTTCAATAATTCTAAGATTAGCTTGAGGTGTTCCTCATGCTCTTTCTCATTCTTAGAATATATTAGGATGTCGTCAATGAATACGATCACGAATTTATCCAAGTACGGCTTACACACTCGATTCATGAGGTCCATGAATATGGCTGGTGCGTTAGTTAAGCCGAATGGCATAACTTGGAATTCATAATGGCCATATCGGGTTCTGAATGCAGTCTTCGGGGTATCCTTTTCCCGGACTCGGAGTTGATGATAACCTGATCTCAGGTCAATCTTGGAGTAAACTGATGAACCTTGTAGTTGATCGAATAGGTCGTCGATTCTTGGGAGTGGGTATCGATTCTTGATGGTTAGCTTATTCAGTTCCCGATAGTCGATACACATCCTGAAGGATCCATCCTTCTTCTTAACAAACAGGACCGGAGCTCCCCAAGGCGAAGAACTCGGTCTGATGAAACCTTTCCCTGATAGTTCAGCCAACTGATCAGACAACTCCTGTAACTCCGTTGGTGCTAACCGATAGGATGCTCGTGCTACAGGCGCGACCCCTGACACTAAATCGATTTGAAATTTGATCTGTCTGGCCGATGGGAGTCCAGGTAGGTCTTCTGGAAAAACTTTCGGGAAATCCCTCACGATTGGCACGTCTTCCAATCGTTTCTCTCCGGGCTCCTTTTCCTTCTTCTCAGTAACATGAGCTAGAAAGAGTTGGCATCCTCTCTCGATGCACTTCTGCACCTTTGTACACGAGATGATGCTCAATCTTGACGAGCGTGCACGATCGCTTCGATCTCCTTCTATTACCAGAAACTCGTTCCCATAGGGTACTCTGACGATCTTTTCATCACAGATGATGACGGCATGATATTTCGATAGCCAATCCATCCCTATGATGACGTCAAAACTACCCAAATCTACTGGCACGAGGTCGATGTTGAATGGGTGGTTTAACAAGTTTAGAGGGCAACCTCTTATAATGGTATCTACCCTTTCTAAATTCGCGTTAGCTAATTCTAGGTCAAAGACATTGTCTAAGGTGGTTGTAGCAATATCAATTAAGGAACTAAAAGCAGTCGACACAAAACTTCTATCTGCTCCTGTATCGAATAATATTGATGCATAACGATTATTTAAAAGAAACGTACCCGTCACCACGTTCGGGTCATCCTGGGCTTCCCTTCTGCCCACAACATAAACTCTCCCATGGGCTCCTCCTCCATTTCCCTGGTTCCCATTGTTAACTGTTTCTCCCTGGTTACCATGACCACCACCGTTTCCCTGGTTTCTGGGTTTATTGCACTCATTACAGTAATGACCCTTCTCACTGCATCCATAGCAGGTGACTTCTGCCCTGCGGTTGTTGGGTGGTGCTGCTTGAGCGGTGGCTAGGGGTCTTGACCTGCAATTCTTGGCCAAATGTCCCACTCTCTGGCAGTTGTGACACTTAACCGTGCACTGTCCTTTGTGGTGTAGCTTACAGCGGTTGCAAAGAGGTGCATTCCTATCATACCCCCTCTTTTCACCTGAACCTGCTGCATAAGCCTTTGCCACTTCCTGTCTTTTGTTTTGAGAGTTACTGTTGTTACCCTTTGAGTGGTCTTCCCACTTTCTCTTGTTGTCAGTACTCTTTTCTAGGACATCCTCCAATTCCTGGTCCATCAACTTGTTGGCTATTTCCATGGTCTCATAGAGATCTGCAGCCCTTGAGGTAGTCACATCTCCTCTTATGGACTTTGGCAAACCTCCGATATACCTCTCAATCAGTCGTGTCTCAGTCTGAACCATTTCAGGACATAGCAAAGCCAGTTCCTGGAATCTCTGGTTGTAAGTAGCCATGTTGTTATTCTGCACCTTCAAGTTCCAAAATTCTATCTCCAACTTCTTGACCTCATTTCGTGGGCTATACTTCCTAAGCACTAACTCCTTGAAGTCATCCCACGGCATAGCATAAGCAACATCCATGTTGGCAAATTTCATGTAGTTGTTCCACCAGGTCAAAGCGGCATCCATGAAAGTGAAAGATGCATACTTGACCTTGTCGTCATCGTTACAACCACTGATACGAAACATGTTTTCTATCTTTTCAATCCACCTAGTCAGGCCAACGGCTCCCTCTGTTCCTCTGAAACCTCCAACCATGATCTTTCAGAATTCAGAATAAGTGCAGCCACGGCTGTTGGTCACTGGCCTTGACATTCCGGTGTTGGTGGTTGAGTTGTTTGCGGCTGCGAGTGCGGCGGCCACACGATCATTGACAAGCTGATCTAGCGTTGCTTGGTTCACCACAGGTGGGTTTGCCGCGACCCTGGTTGGGGCGGCGTTCGCAGTGTCTCTGCCTTGCACAACTCTTGCTGGGGTGGCATTCTCAGCAGTCCTGCCTCGCACTGCTCTTGCTGGGGTAGGTGTGTTAGCAGTTCGTCCTCGTGTGACTCTGGTTGACTTTTGTTTGGGTGCCATTTATCTGCATCACAAGAAGATGACGATAAATGAGATCTCGATTATAGAGTGAAGGTGTCGCATGAGTATATGAACATCACAGACAGAATGCAAGAATAAAGTCAACCACAGAGGAAACGAACAATCGAAATAGATAAACCAAGCTTGTTATATATATATCAAAATAAATAGAGGTACACAAAATCATAATCAAGGCTAATAGTCCATCACTAACTGATAACTCATCAGTTTAGTGGAATACATCATCTACTGAAACTAATCTAGGCTCGGTCACACTCAAGGCGTAACTGCTCGAATGCTGCAGTCATCCCTCCAATGGCAGCCTCCAAATGCTCTACACGGTGTCTCAACTCCTGGTTCTCTCTCATCACAGCACCGATCGTATACTTAGCAGTCGTGATCCTCTGCCACTGAGCGCGATCAGTACCTTGAGCTCTGATGAACTCAAATAAGTACATTTTATTACTATCATTTATCCTATTAATTTGACTTGTTTTACTATATTATGTATGAGGATTGATACTTAATCGTTTACTTTTGTAATTCTCAGGTAAAAACAAGCATTTGGTGAAACTTAGCGATTATGGACTAAAAACGGAGTAAAATGATCAAGATTGGAATTGGTTGTTGGAATGAAGAGAATGAAGACCACTGCCTGACTTTGAAGAATGCGCCGCATGGATTTATCCCATGCGCCGCATATGAAACTTTGGTCAACGAAGAATAACCAACTTGTTCTACTCCAGATGCGCCGCATCTCACCTATTACATACGGCGCATCACTATCAATATTTCACCAGATATGATCCAAGATACAAGAGGACATGCGCCGCATCTGATAATGGAGTTACGCCGCATCTTCTGGCGGTGTACGAATATTCCTGAATATTATAATCTTGGACCCCACGCGAAGTTAAGTACATGCGCCGCATCTACTTAATAGATGCGCCGCATCTCACCCTCAGACAGAAACTATAAATACCCCAAGACCAGACGAATTCGAGTGACATATAATATATACGAGACCGAAGACCAGAAACCAAGGGCGAATTCAGTTAAGGCAGCAGCACAAGACACACCCAAATCAAAGATACAAGAGCTGTAAGAAGGTGCTGCATGTGTTTAATTCATTAAGTAGTTTTGTTTTATTGTGTTAGTAAACTTTAATTCATCAAGATTGGTGGCTTGTGTAATGTGACAACGGAAAGGTTGCACTCCCTTAAAACTGCTTTCTCATCAATTAAAGTTTATATGTTAGTGTCATTGGTGACTTTTATTAGTGCATTGATAACCTCTGTGGCTAGCTGAGTGTTGATCGGGTCGCCATGCCTCTGCCCTCGCCTGTTTATTAGATGCCTATGTATTCTATGGTCTGTAGAAAAGTAGGAGAAAGATAAACGGGATAGTCATAAGTAATCATTAAGGGTTTACTCGCCGATTAGATTAGAACCAACGAGAAAGGACTTAATCTCGGTGCGTTGCATCGAACTATACACTTCATATAACACTAGCAATAAAACAAGTGACAAACTACTTATCATAAGGACAGCCCTCTTATTGTCTCGAGTATTTATCTGTGTACGTGTGTGCTACTTGCTGATTCGTGCCTATTGGTTTAGTTTATTATTTAATTGCAACCAAATCGTGCCAGTCTCTCAGGCTGACCCCCTTGCGTTAGATTAGATTGTATAGCTAACTTAATATATTAAAATACTGATTAGAATAACTAGATAATACGTTCCACTCTTAGTGATCGACACTCTACTTACCATTATATTCATACTGACCGGGTACATTGCTCGTTAAGTGTGTGTGTTATTGATAAGTCGGCTAAATATAAATTTAAAACTTGATTAGGCATTAAAACTGCTAAACCGCAACGACACGCACGCGCATCAAGTTTTTGGCGCCGCTGCCGGGGAGTGAATTGTTATTATCTGTTAATTTGATTAGTATTTTAATTAGGTTTTTAATTATTTTTTTTCTAACCGCTAATTTTGTTGTGTATTAGTTTAATTTGCATTCATTGTACTATTTTGCATATTTTCTGTTTTTGAGTGTTATTTATTTGCTTTTATTTGTGTTTATTTTCTTTCGTGTGTTTTTATTTGATTTTATTTTTCGTATTTTGTGTGTTCTGCTATCGTTGTACTGAGCTAAATCGAACGATACGGCGCATCTGATTTCTCAGATACGGCGTATTGCGTTCAATTTTTTTTTATAAAATACAACGCGTTTAATTAATTCGATACGACGCATCTTTCCCCAAGATACGGCGTATCTGTTTTTAATAAGAAATTTTTTCTAAGCGATAAAGTGATACGACGCATCTTTTCCTCAAGATACGGCGTATCTGTTTTTGATAAATTTTTTTTCCTAAACGTTAACGCCATACGACGCATCTGCTTTAGCAGATACGGCGTATCTATTATTTTAATTAAAAACAGTTTTCGAATTATTAAACAGATAAGGCGCATCGATCTTTGTCGATACGGCGCATCTTCTGAATCAAAAATCTTGTATTTTGAAACGTAACGAAAATACGGCGCATTAACTTTTGTTAATACGGCGCATTTGATTTTAAATAAATATCGATTTTTGATTAATTTAATTCGATACGGCGCATTCATAATTCCTAAGCGGCGTATCTATTTTCTGAATAAAGTCTGATTTACTTTTAACGATTATAAGATACGGCGTATCCAACTTTTTGGATACGGCGCATCGTCTGCCAATATCAGTTATTTGTATTCTTACATCCGTTTCTATATTCATTAATTTCTTCCTGCGAACAGATCCTACTGATGCTTTTGTGATTATTTCAGAAGGAAAATGGATGGATTCGGAGAACTGATTGACTTCGACTTCGAAGCCAACTTTATGAATGATATATTAGTGCATGATAAATCACCCGAACGTTACGACGGGGACTACATTGAACTTAATGACCTTGATGGACCATTGGAATCCAATGACCTATTCATGGACGATGCGGAATCTGAGTTAGAAGAAGGAGAAATTGTGGATAATCCAATAGTCAACGTTATTAATACTAGGAATTACGATGAATTTGAGGGATATGATGGTTCTTGGGATTACGGTAGAAGGATCAACGCCAATTGTGCTTACAATTTGCAATTCCCATGCATGATTGGGTACAAGTGTATTGACGCCAATTTCTTTCCTATTTTACCAATCAATGTCATGTCAAGAAGCTTTTACAATTCTATTATGAGAAATAAAGTGGAGCATAAGGGAAAGAATGTAGTTGGCGCCTTCATTAATGTCCCGATCTTCGTAGGCCGCTTTACTATTGTAACTGAGTTCGCCGTTGTTGAAGACATGAATGCCTATCGTGACAGCAATATGGGTGACGTGATTGTTGGAAAACCATTTTGTAGGGAGATCACTATTAATGCGAAACGATTTGAAGGAAAGATCACCTTTCAATGTGGAAGCGACATTATCACTTATATGATGCCCCGAACTCACCCTGGGTTTAAACATGCTACTAATAGGGTCTGCTACAAATTCTCTCCATTCCTTTTTATTAGTAATGATGACATAAAGAGAGGGATTGAGTACCCATATCAAATAATGGAAGGATTCTATAAAGGAGTTTTGAATTTGGGACCTGAATATATACGTGACGATTTAGTTGCTAAATGGATCCTACGTGGCCATGTAGGAATAAATGATCGATATTAAAAGAGCTGAACGTGAGTCTAACTTGAAGACTCTGGAATAAAGACAAGTGCTTACCGGGAGACAACCCGGATTTATCTTTTAATTTTCTGTTTGTGTCGAGTCAGTCAGGCCGCCGAGGATACGGCGCATCTCAATTCTGAGATGCGACGCATCTCCTGCAATGGTCATATCTTTATTTTTCTGCATTTTTTATTTTCGAATTTAAAACTTTTTATCAGTTTATTTTAATGCGGCGCATCCCTGGTTAAGGATGCGGCGCATCTTTTATTCTGATCCGTATTTATTCCAGGCTCGATACGGCGTATCTTCTTCCATAAGATACGGCGCATCGACTGACCTGATGATTTTAATTTTTAAGTTTTTATGTTTTATTTTTACCTAACTACTAATGTATTATGCAAGTTGAACCTTTCTTATCTTAGGTGTGTTTTAAAGTGTTGGTGGTATTATAGATTCCTGCATTTCCTGTGGATACATCTTATACGAAGCTTAAACGTTCTAATCCACAAGAAAAATGATTTTTGCTCTACTACTAATGGAGGATCATACCGAGCAAATCTCAGGGGAGTTTTTCTGTTCTAATTCTTTTATTTTCCAGTTTTTAACCTTTTATACAAACAACGAGGACGTTGTTTAACTTAAGTGGGGGGATTGGAGAATTAGAACACTTAACATTTACTTGTCCTAAACTTTTCAAAATATGCTTAAAATGTGCTTAATATATCAAAATTTAAATTTTTTTTAGCATGTTTTTGTTTAAAGTCTAAGTTGCATAGCTGCACACATGACGTTATTTTCAAAAATTGTGATTTTTCAAAATTCACAAATCTATGAGTGTGCAGGTGACTTGTAAACTTTAGAACTTGGCTTGTATACTATTCGAGACCACCATAATAAGTATTATTTTATTAATTGGAATGACTTGTCTAAATTGGTAAATTTCTAGGATTACACCCAAATAACCTTATATGTTATGTGTTATTAGCTAACTACACTGGTTAGTTAACCCCCGTATAACCCTTTTGTTACTCTCATTTTTAGAGTAAGATACCCCTAGAAAAACACTCAGAGCCATTCCTTTCGTTTCTTACACCTTTGTTAAAATGTTTCGTTACACCTTAAACCTTAGCCTACCCTGTAGATTAAAATCCGTGGTTGGTTAATTGCTATAGGCAAAGTGTGTTTCCTTACATTACCTGTGTTCGTGTGCGTAATTCATTATCTATGGTTAGGTCGGGAAATTGCACAATGCAATTGGAGTGAAAGTAAATATTGTATATCTTTGAGTTTATTTTTCGGTGTTTACTACTTTCACTATTACCGTTATTTCTGAAGTCATGAAAAGTATGGAAAAATTATCCAGATTTATTATTATAGTGATGTGGTGAAATTTTACACATCTATGTTTATGTTAAAAAAAAAAAAAAAAAAAAAAAAAAAAAAAAAAAAATCGAAAAAATGAGAAAAGAAAAGAAAAAGAAAGTTGGATGTTTGATTTTAACCAACGATGTAAAGTTATGTAAGTGGTCGATATCACCACTAGTTGTTATATATTTATGGATTGAATGGGAGTTGGCAGTTATGGGAACGTCAACTAAGGATTATTCTTTGATTAAGATCTTGTTGAGTATAATTCGTGTCTACCTAAAGCGTGTGTTTCAAGTGTTAAAGCGTGAGTTATTCAATGATATGAGTCTTATTCATGGGATGGTTGGGATAGTGATTAACCACACTTAGGATTTTAATTTATTTGTTTTGTTTATTTTTTATTTTACACCAATTTATATCCCAAATATTATCCATACCCTTTATTATTCTTTATCCAACGAAACCTTTGATTTATTGAGATTAGAGATTTGAGCAATCTTAAGTATCGTAGTCGTGGATTCGGCTATGTATTTATGATTTTGTCGCCCTTTTTGATATATTATTATTGGTGAAGTTTGGACCTATCTTTAGCCTATTCGAGTTAAGGATTTGAGCAATTGCAAGTATCGTGTTCGTGGATTCGATCATGTATTTGTGATTTTGTCGCCTTTTCTGGAATTTGAGATCGATAGTGAATAAGAATAATTAATCCTTAAGCCTAAAAACCCTTTTTACCGCTTTAGACTTGTTATTCCTTGGCTTTAGTGGAGGAGATGTGTATACTTGCCAAGCTTATGATAGAATATTCGTCGCGACTGGACAGTTAAACGATTAGATTTGATTTTATCAAAATATTTTATCTTACTTCTAATTCGTTAAGTGTTTAGTTGTGTGATTATGACAAAAAACGAATACATGCTTAAATATAAAAATAAATCCTAATATCTTTTAGGATACATTTTCATAAGATTAATTCTAAGGTTTACTTGGGGACAAGTAAAGTTCAAGTGGGGGGATATTTGATGAACTCAAATAAGTACATTTTATTACTATCATTTATCCTATTAATTTGACTTGTTTTACTATATTATGTATGAGGATTGATACTTAATCGTTTACTTTTGTAATTCTCAGGTAAAAACAAGCATTTGGTGAAACTTAGCGATTATGGACTAAAAACGGAGTAAAATGATCAAGATTGGAATTGGTTGTTGGAATGAAGAGAATGAAGACCACTGCCTGACTTTGAAGAATGCGCCGCATGGATTTATCCCATGCGCCGCATATGAAACTTTGGTCAACGAAGAATAACCAACTTGTTCTACTCCAGATGCGCCGCATCTCACCTATTACATACGGCGCATCACTATCAATATTTCACCAGATACGATCCAAGATACAAGAGGACATGCGCCGCATCTGATAATGGAGTTACGCCGCATCTTCTGGCGGTGTACGAATATTCCTAAATATTATAATCTTGGACCCCACGCGAAGTTAAGTACATGCGCCGCATCTACTTAATAGATGCGCTGCATCTCACCCTCAGACAGAAACTATAAATACCCCAAGACCAGACGAATTCGAGTGATATATAATATATACGAGACCGAAGACCAGAAACCAAGGGCGAATTCAGTTAAGGCAGCAACACAAGACACACTCAAATCAAAGATACAAGAGCTGTAAGAAGGTGCTGCATGTGTTTAATTCATTAAGTAGTTTTGTTTTATTGTGTTAGTAAACTTTAATTCATCAAGATTGGTGGCTTGTGTAATGTGACAACGGAAAGGTTGCACTCCCTTAAAACTGCTTTCTCATCAATTAAAGTTTATATGTTAGTGTCATTGGTGACTTTTATTAGTGCATTGATAACCTCTGTGGCTAGCTGAGCGTTGATCGGGTCGCCATGCCTCTGCCCTCGCCTGTTTATTAGATGCCTATGTATTCTATGGTCTGTAGAAAAGTAGGAGAAAGATAAACGGGATAGTCATAAGTAATCATTAAGGGTTTACTCGCCGATAAGATTAGAACCAACGAGAAAGGACTTAATCTCGGTGCGTTGCATCGAACTATACACTTCATATAACACTAGCAATAAAACAAGTGACAAACTACTTATCATAAGGACAACCCTCTTATTGTCTCGAGTATTTATCTGTGTACGTGTGTGCTACTTGCTGATTCGTGCCTATTGGTTTAGTTTATTATTTAATTGCAACCAAATCGTGCCAGTCTCTCAGGCTGACCCCCTTGCGTTAGATTAGATTGTATAGCTAACTTAATATATTAAAATACTGATTAGAATAACTAGATAATACGTTCCACTCTTAGTGATCGATACTCTACTTACCATTATATTCATACTGACCGGGTACACTGCTCGTTAAGTGTGTGTGTTATTGATAAGTCGGCTAAATATAAATTTAAAACTTGATTAGGCATTAAAACTGCTAAACCGCAATGACACGCACGCGCATCAAGCTCTCCTCAACATCCCATGAATCCTGGTCTGGCCTCTGCCCAAACGGATAGTCCTAAAGTCCAAATCCCTGAGCTCCCTACCATGTAACCTCTCCAGTGCATCTAATCTGGCTCTCAGGCCAATCATCACACGTCTGTCGGAATACATCTCCTCAAACAGCACACATGCGGCCCTGTCAATTGTCTCAATCCTCCTCTCAACACTCTGAATGCGGTTAGGCTGCTCTAACCTCTCAATCTGATCTGAGTGCACATCGAGCAAACTGGCATGGTTTGCCAGCTGAATCCATACCTGCACCATTACAGTAGGCTCCTCGAGCTCAGCTGGTGAGGCTGGTAGAAGTAGAGAAACCACTGGTGATGGAAGCGGAGAAGGTATCGGAGATGGAGGTGGCACGAACGAAGGAGATGATGGAGTGTACTCCGGACTAGCTGCACGCACACCCGTGCTGGTATCACAAGTAATATCAATCCACTAGGTATCAAATCAAATCCTGTATCTGGGCAGCCCTAGAGCTCTGCCCTACCTCAAATACCCCCTGTACATCCTCCATGATGCCCTTGCCATCCCGTGGCATCATCACCTGATCTAGATCCATCGGTACCCCTCTGTCCCTTTCAACACACGCACAAACAGGAGCGTGTTGGTGTGGGCTCTACCTGAACCTGCTCTGGATCCTCCACTGGATCCTCATCCTCATCAGAGTAAGACTGAATAGACCTCCGCAATCTCTGACGGGGAAGGGAATGATCTGGAGATGACATAGGTGACTGAGATGATGGTGAAGTAGAGGTACCCTCATAAGCTGATCGGGTCCTCCTCCGAGGTGATGGATCTGGCAAATCTGAGAATCGTAGACGGTATCCAGAATGTACCGACATACGAGCAGTGTGACGGCTGATGGATGGGGTAGTCTGAGTATGCTGGGTGAGGGTGTAAAGCTGAGCTGGAGATAAACGGTGAGTTGTGGCATAGCGGGGTAGGTATGTTGAGGTAGATGTTGGAGTGGTGTATGTAGGCTGAGCAGCTGCTCTGACAACCTCCATCAACGGGTCATCCGGAAATGGAACTGGTCGTCGAAGCGGGGAAGTGTGTCCAGCAGCAAGTACCTCATCACGAACATCGGAAGGGAGAGACATGGTCTGTGACAAATACGGTGTGGCATGTGTATGTATATAGAAAATACTTATATCATATATGTTAAGTAAAATACTCAAACATCATAGTATAACACTTAATCATATAAGGCAAATAGCGATCAAATCATAGCAAGCTAGGCAGGCATGCATCTGGTGGTCATAAGGAAACGTTTTTCATAAACTGGTTATAGTTTAGAATTTTTATACACCTAGTTCTCTATAACCTAGGCTCTGAATACCAATCTGTAACACCCCCAAAATCAGGATTTGCGGAAGCATACATATTTGGGTGCTACTAAATTGATAATCACAACACAAAGATATAGAGAACGGATTAAAAATCCGTTTTAAAATAGTTTACATTTCCAAAGTTAATTGTCGTACATCAGGTTCAATTCAATTAAAACAAGGCCCATTTAACAAGTCTGTCCCAAATTCAGAGTTTAACGCATAAGCAAAAACATTTCTAGAAAACTTATGACCGATGCCATGCCCTGCCTTCAATGAATACATTCTCAAACACCTGAGAAAAACATGCTAAAAGTCAGCTAACGATGGTGAGTTCATAGGTTTGAAGTAAATAAGCACATATGGACCATAGCAAATAATTCAACAATCACACTCATTTTGTATGCTAACACTAAGCTCATCCAACCGAAACTAGACAAACAACATGCCAAGCTGGCATAGCAAACAAATGGTGCCCGCGAGTGTTAATCCCCAGACACTCGGCAAAATCCGACATGGTATACGTTCGCGTTGACCTGCCGGGCCAACCGAACTGGGGAGTCACCCCCAATAGATCTATTTATATCATACGCGCTTCCCAGCATGAATTGAAGGTTGATGATTGTGGGCGCAATGGGATTCAAACATACTTAGGTTATCCGCATACCAGTTTGTATAAAAAAAACAAAGTTCAATTTGGTCCATGAAAACAGTTTTGCATGTTTCTCACCCCAAGGTTTATAAAAACAATAAGTATAAAAATGGGGTTATAAACTCACCTTAATAACAATAGCAATCTGCTAGTCAACAATAACTCAGTGCAACCGCTCCAACACGCGACCTAGATCAGTATGGTAAGTCTTATCGAATTATTCGTGTTTTAAATGTTTTAACTCAATTGAAAGGTTTATGTGTGTTATGTGCTCATGTATTTCTTGCTTGCTGTGTGGTAAGACACATTTCAAAATAGTTTATCGTATAAGACTCTTTGGTGATGGCTCATGGTGAAAGTGTACGGTGAAAACACGTGCGACGGAACTTCCGTGCTCAGTGCTTGTCGTCGCAAAATGCGTAAGTAATATATATATATATATATTATCGTATATATATATATATATATATATATATATATATATATATATATATATATATATATATATATATATAATAATAATAATAATAATAATAATAATAATAATAATAATAATAATAATTAAGTATTTAATTAATTGGGGCTTATAATTAATTAAATAGGTATTGAAAAATTAATATGATAATGGTGATAATGGGGTATTATTATATTATAAATATTTATAATATAATCATAATTATAAAGAAATTTATAAGTATTTAATTTTGAGAAATTAAATAAGTATAAGTGTATAAGTATCTAAAACATATTTATAAGTCTTATAAAGTCTAAAAATATTAATTTAGAGGAATTAATATTTTTAATAATAAAGATGATCCGTTTCGTCTTTTAGTCGGTTTTCATATGAAAATATTCTAAGTGTCGTAATTTTAGAAAAATAAGGCATGACCCATTCGTTTATTCAAACTTTTCCGTTTTTCTCAGGTGTTGCAATTTCCTCAAATAATCCCTTACGTTAACTATATTTGCAAAACTAGTCCAAAATGTATAGTTATCTTTATAACTATATTTATCGTTACGTTTACTTCTTAATTATGAGTTTCGATACAAAAGTCAACGTTTAGTCATAATACTTTCAAAAGTCAACAAAAAGTCAACAACTACAACTTTGGGCCGAAAAGTCCATTTATTTGCCTTATAGGGCTTAATGTGTTAAAACGAATTCATAACGTTTTAATAAGTCAAAATATTTATAAAAGGTCGAAAAATGTTCGAAAACACATTTTCGTCATCCGAAATATTTATTGGGCTGAATAGTCCATAATGGGTCCAATAGTCCAAGTTTAGTCCAAAAATCATTTAACCCTTTTTAGTTACGATATATGTATCGTTAAGTTTCTAAAAATCAATTTAACATGTTCATCACGTCGTTTGGTCAAAAAGTCAAACCATTGCTGAATCCGCATGGGCTCGGCCCATTTTGTGTCGAGCACATCATAAGCCCAAAAATAGTTTTAAACCTTTAGGTCCTTTTAGTCCGAATAGCTTTCGTAACGATTTTTAAATAAATCGAATAAGCACTTATCAATAAGCAAAATGGTCAACAAGTCAACCAAGGCCGAAACATATTGGGCTCGGCCCAATATGTGTCATACGACCCAAACTTGACCCAAAACAAGTCAAACAAAAAAAGCTATAGCTTATTCAATAAGTTATCCAAAATAATCTATTAAGCACTAATTTCACCATTTCACCACAAGAGCCAAAATTTTATGTTTTTCAAAACCCCAATAATTATTTATTTTAAAAGTAAGCCGATTTGTATATAAGCTCAAATTAGCACTTATATCACTTAAACTCACGTAATTAGTTCAAAACTCATTTGTATCATCAAACTATTACCACAAGCAACAAGATTTACCTCACAAGCAAGAAATAACATAACTTGTATAAAAACTTCAAAAAAAGTTGAGCAACCATAAAATATATATCAAACCCTAGCTTTTTTAATTTAACAAAACATACATAATAAGCACTTGGTAACATCTTTAGACATCAAGATAACATGAAATGAACAAGATTGAACAAGTTTTGTGGATTCTTACAAAGTTCTTGAAAATGTCGAGTGGTAGGAGAGACCAAAAAGACTCCAAATTGCACCAAATTTACCCACAATACGTTCCGATTAACCCAAAACACTTGAAAGTACACCCCGATTAGTTCAAACTTCACTAGATTTTTGTAGATCTTAAATTTTAAGTTGGGTCGAGAGGTTGAGATGAGAGAAATGATCTAGGAAGTTTAGATGAAATAAAATGAGTGTGTGTGTTAGTTTGTGTTACATATTAAGTAACAAACAAAGTATTATATGTGTCATCATCCACTAATAAATCCATGCATATAAAAATCTTTGTATTGGTGTGGCTTAGAGGCGGCAAACGAAAAAAACAAAGGGAGGGAAAAATATTTTTGCTCCTCGTTGGTGTATCGTGTGTCGGTTTAAGCTTAAATGTTACCGTAAAGTCCCGGTTTGACCTTTTTGGACACGTACACGCAAAATAAAGTTTTTATTGACGTTTTTGTCAGAATAATAATAAAATATTATTATTTGCTCAAAAATGCATTTATTTGACTGCTACCATATATACTGTGCTGTCGGTTCACATGTGGGGTTCTTTTTAGTAAATACGAGAAAGCTTCTCAGTTAAATACGAAACTTGTCAGTAACTATCAGAAATAGAATAATTTGCGCTTACTGACAAAAATAAAATTTTTTAACAGTGACTGTAAGCTACAGTATGCGGGACAGCTCCCAAAAATGCTCAGAAACATGCAATTACGCATAAAAATGCTCGGCTTAAAAATAATAAATAAATATTTATTATTAACTTAAAATGTGAAAATTTCCATTTGTCACACATGTGGTGTTTTCTTACTTGACAATAGGATGTCAATCATCGCAAATTCGACATTACGTTCTTACATATATACTTTTTGTGTTGGTAATAGTGGCTCGAAACATTATTCTTTATTGATATCCAAGAAACCGAAGGCTCACAGATAACACGTTGGTACCAAAGATGAGAGATCGAATATAGGTTAATAAGTTTTTAACATTGTCGCTCCAAAAGATTGTATTTCATATGAAGCCCAGAGAATTATTGAGTCATTGGCTTGGTCTTTACGAAAGAGTTGTTGAACTTGAGCAAATAAAATTATTTTGGTTTTAGGTTCTATGACCGGATTACTACAATGTTTACTTTAATGATCATGTTTAAAATTTAGAGTAAGCCGAAGGAGAAAGTGTGAAATTGTAATTTTGACGCATTTGATTTTGGGAGCCCCGTCTCACTCATATACACCGCCCCTACTAGCGCCTATACGAAGCCGAACCGCATTAAAGTTTCAGTTTAAACGTCACCAACAATTTTTATGTATATAAAAATCTTATAGCTTTATATATTTAGTAAATACGAGCCGGGAAACCCGCGCGTTGCTGCGGGAGTGCGGTGTTGATGTATGTCTATAAAAGACCAAAGTATATGTTACATGGATGAAAAGATGTATATGCAATGTATTTTGCATATTAACCCATGTATGAATAAGTTTCATACAAATATTATAATTGTATAGCTATTGATATTTTCATCAAACAAATATTCACTCATCGATCTTCCACAAATAATTTTTACATCCCTGATGCTAAAGATACAATTTAAGCATGTGATTACATATTTTGGTCTCATGTTATGAGAGAATGCACGTGCATAAAGGTGGAATGGAACAATGCCTCTCCAATATTTGGCTCATCAAAATGACCATTTGGTGACAACTCGCCTTCTTCTTTCTCAGATTTTGAGGGATTGGAAGAACTTCCATTAGCTATTGTTACGGGTCTTGGGATATCCCCGTGGTGCAAATAAAATTGATTATATAAGATAAAACGTTATTGAGCTGGAAAAAAAAAAGAACATCAATTCAGTGTAAATATAACATTTTTACCTGTGAAATAGGATTGTCAATATTTGATTTGGATTCATGACCATTTGTACTAACACTACTTGGTCTAGACGGAGTCGTGTTACACCCCTTAGAACCATTATCTTCTTTAGCTTTTCCCCACAACATAACATAAAATCCTATAGATATAATTATCCCCCTAACAACTCTGCATGAAAGTTATACTTCATTGTCATTGAAAATGGTTGATTGTGATAGTACCAAGTTATAAACACAATTTATGTTAAATTTGAAGCGAATTTTAAGAGATAGGACCTTCCAAGACGGAGAGAATCTCCAAGGAATATAACACCCATCACAATTGCAACCACAATCGGGTCCTTTCAACCGCAGAGCCCATACTTGAATGAGACCATTCAGAAATCCAGTAGAGATCTCCTATAAAATATTAATACCGACTGTCATAAAGACACTGTGAAAGGAAATTCTAATGCTAGAAGGTTACTTGTATTTAAATGCAAAATTGGTTTTTTAAGTGTCTTACCATGTAGATTATAGATGCCAACATCATATCAGGTTCTAACTTCCAGGAATCTAAATCTCTGACCATAATTAAACCTGCAAACGCAACTACAATCAGCCCGCTTAATCTAAATAAAAAAAAACCACCATTAATTCCACTGGATACAACATCATGATCTGTGCATGCAGTGTCGCTGAAAGTACTTAGGGAGTGTTTGGGATTGCATATTTTCGGCTTTTACTTATGGCTTATATGCACTTTTAAATTCTAATCACTTCAATGGTTACTTTTCATATAAAATATGCAGTAAGAAGCTTTATCATTACATTTATTGCTACGAAAAAGTATGTATATATAGGGATACATGGTTTTGTTTTTGCCCCCTCAAAAATTATTTCCTGGCTTCGCCCCTCAATAAGCTCATAAGCATATAAAATATGCAATCCCAACAACAACAACAACGATACCCAATCTCGCATGAGCGGGGTATGGGGCAATCCAAAATAACCCAGACTGACCTGCCCCATTTTGATGTATTGTTGGGTCTAAAGATGCTGCTGTTCCTGAAATATGCTAAGTGTTACTCTGCTGATTAGTTAAGTAACTCTGCTGGATTGGGATAATAAGCTTAGTATAACTCTGCTGCTAGCCACGAAGACTCTGCTGCTAGGAAGATTATACTGCTGCTTATTGGATATGTATAGTATGTTGAAGATATGTATAGAAAAGATACGTAAAGATATTTTTCGTTTATAGAAAGTTTTGTAACCGAATAGGACTCCTTAGTCTATAAAAGGAGGGTCTAGGGTTAGGTTTTAGATACGTATCATTATTGTTTTACACTTCAAGGTTTCTTATAACCCTATTGCTATCGAGAAATCGTATTAATATATTGAAGTGTTGTTTGAGAATTCGTTTGTGTTTTATTCTTCTTAAGATCAAATATTAATTTCCGCATAATATTTGATATACAATTCAAGATCAGTTTCTATACCGATTGCTTTAGGTTTATATCTAAAGTAATTAATAAGATCGTGAAGCTCAACTGGGATCAACAAGTGGTATCAGAGCTTGTGATCTAGAAACTGGTACCGAGAAGAATTACTGAATACAAGATCTGCTAATCATCAAAGTAAGCAATGGAATCCGATTCTACACACATGGTTACTGCATCAAGAGTCCCCATGCTCAAGACTGGAGAATATGAGATCTGGAAGATGAGAATTCAACAATACATGAGAATGGTTGATTATTCACTTTGGGAAGTTGTTCTACATGGCGACAGTCAGCCAGCCAAGACTGCTACTGGATCAGTCTTGACTCTCAAGACAAGTGAAAAGAAAGCACAGAGAAGATTGGAGGTCAAGGCTCACAGTATTCTCATGATGGGAATACCTAATGATTATCAACTAAGTTTTAATCATATTGAGTCTGCTAAGGATTTATGGGAAGCTATTGAACTTCGATTTGGTGGGAATGAAGCTACCAAGAAATCAAGAAAGAACCTACTGAAGCACCGGTTTGAAACTTTTACTGCTTTGAGTTCTGAGAATATTGAGGGAACTTATGATCGACTTCATAAGCTGACCAGTCAGATGGCTCTATTGAAGATTGATGTATCTCAAGAAGATATCAATCTAAAATTTCTGAGAAGTCTATCTTCTGAATGGAACACTCACACAGTGATTTGGAGGCACAAGGAAGATTTTGAGAAGATGACATTGGATGATCTGTATAACAACTTGAAAGTATATGAATCTGAAGTCAAGGGATTGTCAAGTTCATCTTCTACCACAAACAATCTTGCTTTTGTTTCCTCAAGCAACAAGAATTCTGGTAGTCATCAAGAACAGCACTCTGCTGTTGGTACTTTCAATTCTGCTGTTGGTTCACATGTCTCTGCTGCTGAC
Source organism: Artemisia tridentata subsp. tridentata (assembly GCA_021014915.2). Classification (NCBI taxonomy): domain Eukaryota; kingdom Viridiplantae; phylum Streptophyta; class Magnoliopsida; order Asterales; family Asteraceae; genus Artemisia; species Artemisia tridentata. Next base: position 144,307,694 of record CP139509.1, read on the forward strand.
TCTACCAATACCAACACCATCAGTGATGCTGCTATTTGTGCTTATTTGGCTGAACTTACTAGAAGTACTTCAGTTATGCCTCAAGATCTGGATGAACTTGATCCTGATGATGTTGAAGAGATTGATATGCAATGGCAGTTTGCAATGCTAACTATGAGGGCAAGAAGGTTTCTTAAAAGAACTGGTAAAGAAATGAAGTTCAGAAGAAACAAGAATGTGGGATTTGACAAATCAAAGGCTGAATGTTTTAACTGTCATAAGAAGGGACATTTTGCAAGAGAGTGCAAAGCACCCAAAAGAAACAATGAGAATGTCAAGAAGTCTACTGATGAAGAGCCAAATCCTACTACTGCTATGGTGTCATGTGATGGGTTAGGAGAGTATGACTGGAGTGATCATGCTGAAGATGGTCCTAACTATGCATTGGTAGCTGAAGAAGAACCTCAAGCACAACACTTTGCTCTTATGGCCTACTCTTCCTCTGGATCAGACTCTGAGGTATCCAATGAATCATCTTGTTCTTTTAAATCATGTTCTGATACAATAGAAATACTTAAGTCTAGCAATGGAAATCTTAAAATGGAAAATGAAAAACTTAAGTTAGACAATCTTAGTTATGAATATGGTTTAAAGAATTTAGAAGAGAAGCTTGAATTTTATAAAAAGACTGAAATTGAATATCTTGATAAGATCACTAGTCTAGAAATTGAGCTTATTAAGAAAGATTGTGAGATTAAGGTTCTTATGGGGAAAGTAGAAGAGGCTGAACAGGCTAAAGATTCAGCTATTAGTGAGACTGAAAAACATATTTTTAGGGTGGAAAAATAACAATTTGCCACTGACATTCTCAGTAAACCAATAGGAAGGCACTTTGCAGACTCAGGCAGTGGTCTAGGATATAATGCTGTTGCTCCACCTAAGAAACTTAGTGCCAATGCCCCTCCTACTAGGACACTATCTTTCATACCTGAGTCTGAGGCCAAACCTGTAGGTGAAACTAGTGAAACCAAAATAGAGTCACCTAAGGTTGAGAAAAAGTGGTCTGATGCACCCCTTATTGAAGATTGGGAGTCTGACAGTGATGATGAAGTAGTGGAATCTGATTCAACCCCTAAGAACAAAAAGGAAGAAATTCCTGCTATTGTTGAATCTAAAGTACCTAAGGCTAAAAAGGTTGAGTTTGTTAAGCCTAAGTTAGGTAAAGGTATCTCTAGGAAGATGGCTGAGTATGAAAACACACCTAGAGTATATCCTAAGAAAACCAATAACTTGCCTAGAGGAAACCAGAGAAATTGGAACAACCTAGTTTCACAAAGATTAGGTACTGATTTTCAATTACTTAAAAAGGCATGCTATAGCTGTGGTAGTTTTGATCATCTGCAAGATGAGTGCTACTACTATCAAAAACCAGTATGGAACCAATACACAAGGGTGAACCATAGAAACTTTGTTAGAAAGACTCACCCTCACCCCAAAAGAAACATGGTTCCCAAGGAAGTTTTGATGAGAGATGGTGCTTCTAGAATTATCACACCTATTGCACCAAAAGGGCCCATAAAGAAGAACATAGTTGATTCTGCTGTTAAGGCAGACTCTGCTGCTAAGGCAGACTCTGCTGTTTTGCCAAAAGTTGTTACTGATACTGTTGTGGGCAACCATTTTTATGCTGTTAAGGCCTCAGCTTGCTGGGTCTGGAAACCTAAAGTTAAAGTTTTAGATCATGTTCTCAGACACAGCAGTGCACCAATGCAGTTGAAGAAATTTGACTACTTTGATGCACAAGGCAGATCCAAGTCAGTAATGGCTTGGGTCCCAAAGAGAAACTAATTCTCTTACTTTTTGTGCAGGGCAATCTACAAAAGGAGCTAAAGGATAAATGCATTTTTGATAGTGGATGCTCTTCACATATGACTGGAGACCAAAGCAATTTGGAAAATTTTGAAGCTTTGGATGGTGGATATGTTGCCTTTGGGAAACAAATGTGTGACAGAAAGAATTTTGTTCTTTTTACAGACACTGAATGTCTTGTCTTATCTCCCGACTATAAGATACCTGATGATAAATTAGTACTTCTTAAAGTCCCTAGAAATGACAACATATACAGTGTGGACATAAAGAACATTATTCCCAAAAGAGATTTAACTTGTCTGTTTGCCAAAGCCACTATTGATGAATCCAAACTATGGCACAGAAGGCTTGGACATTTGAACTACAAGGCTATCAACAAGTTGGTGAAAGGGAACTTGGTCAGAGGATTACCTTCAAAGGTTTTTGAAAACCCTGAAGTATGTGTTGCTTGTCAGATGGGAAAGCAACATAGAGCATCTTGTAAGTCCAAATTTGTGAATTCTATTACTGAACCCTTGTTTATGTTACATATGGACCTATTTGGACCTACTTATGTGAAAAGTTTGAACAAAAAGATGTATGGCTTAGTGGTCACTGATGATTTTAGTAGATTTACTTGGGTATTCTTCTTAGCTTCTAAGGATGAGACTCCTGGCATTCTTAAGGCTTTTATTACAAGAATAGAAAACCTATTTAATCACAAGGTTAAGATCATCATATGTGACAATGGAACTGAATTTAAGAACCAAGTGATGAATCAGTTCTGTGAGGAAAAGGGTATAACTAGACAATTTAGTGTGGCTAGAACTCCTCAGCAAAATGGTGTTGCTGAGAGGAGAAATAGAACATTAATTGAGGCTGCTAGGACCATGTTGTCAGAGTCTAAGTTACCCACTATCTTTTGGGCTGAAGCAGTCAACACTGCTTGCTATGTGCAAAATAGAAGTAAGATAGTTAAGCCTCACAACAAGACCCCTTATGAGCTATTGCATGGATGGAAACCTCTAATAGATTTCTTTAGACCATTTGGGTGTCCTGTCACTATTTTAAACACCATAGACCACTTAGGCAAGTTTAGTGAGAAAGCAGACATAGGTTTCTTTGTTGGATACTCCACTGAAAGTAAGGCTTTTAGGGTCTTCAATCAAAGGACTGAGCATGTGGTGGAAAATTTACATGTTAAAATTAGAGAAACCGCACCTAATGTTGATGGAAAAGGTCCTGAATGGATGTTTGATATTGATTCTTTAACCAAAAGTATGAATTATCAACCAGTCATTGCAGGTACTACTAACATGTCTGCAGGTACACAAACTAACCCCAATGCAGGTACACAAGAAAAGAAGGATGGATCTGCAGAGGAGATTGTTTTGATTGAAAAGTGGAAGTTTGATCAGTTCTTCACTCCAACAAATAAAGAGGGAAAGAGTTCAGATGATGATGCTGTTCATAAGGAAGTACCAAAGGTTAATGTAGAAGGTGCTGATGAGCCTTCTTATGATGACAAGAATGATGATAAGGAAAGAAATGAAGAGTCACAAATTGATGGAATCCAAGGGAATAAACATAGCAGCAGTTCTCTCAACTCTGCTGCCAGGCCAAAACACTCTGCTGATAGGCCAAAACATTATGCTATTAGGCCAAAACACTCTGCTTGTAACACCCCAACCCGACAAGGGTAAAGATGTAACAATAATGGTTTCATATCAGATCATAACAAAGCAAACATCTATAGTAATACAAGAAATCTCAAAGGTCACAAATGAAATATTGAAACTACAAGGTTACAAATGAGAATTCCAATACATACTAATTCTAAAAATTAACATCTAGTCATATCTAATCCAGAAGGACTATCAAGTTTTCTAAGTCCAAAGTCCTCTCCACTCATTCCCAGCTTCCTACTAAAACCTGCCGCATGAAAAGAAATGCGGCTGAGCTACGAGAGCTCAGTGAACAGATATAACGGTAACAAGCAGTAGTAGAGAAAAGTACAAAGTAACAGAAATAAAGGTCATGCAGATATAATATAGGTTAAGGGAAAAAGTAAATGAATACGAATAACGGAAAAAGAAAAAGGGATAGTAATCCACCACGAGCCCAGAAACAGATCATATCATATCATAACCGTGTAACCATAAATCTTCATAATCATATAGAGGGGAGACCTCTCAGATAATCAGGTAATATGAGGGGTGTCCTCATTCTTCAAATGGAGTAGCTAGCTCCCAGATATATGTGAAAGGCGTGTATTGCACACAAGCACCAGTCACCAGACATATAATAAATCATGTTAAATCCACTAAACAGAACAGATCTAGGATGCATCCATGCGCCCCCCAAACAAATACTGGCCATAACAAATATAATGCGCATATCATAATCAAAATGGGGACGTGGCGGAACATCACTCTACCGCCCTAGAGTCATGCCATTGGTGCATCAATGACATGGCCATGTTACCTTCATGGCTAGGAAACAGATTTTGGCTCGGGTATCAAACTAAGAGTCAGATATCATATCAAAACAGACTGTCATATCAAAAGGAGTCATATCAGATGGTTCATACCAGATATATCAGATGTAATGCCAAAGGTCCAAATCAGAGTTTATCAGATCAAGGTTCATATTAAATAATCAAGTCAAGGTTCAGATCAAAAGTTCATTTCAAAAGTTTCTATCAAAAGTCCATTTTAAACAATCCTTTATTCATGATTTTCATAAAACGATCCTTTAAAGTGGTTTTCATAAAAATAATCTTTCAAAACGGTTTTTATAAAGATAGTCTTCAAAATATAGTTTCCATAAAAGTTAGTAACATTTTATATAAAAGTAGTTTCGCATCATTTATAAACATCTTTTTAAAATGGTTTTTCTCAAAACATTTCCATGGTATAATTAAAAAGGTTTTCATAACATATGTTCATAACAGAGGTCATATCAAATGGGATCAACAGAGAAGGTTCAAGCAAAGGGAATCATAGCAATGGCATCAGTTCAGAAACTAACGGATCAGAAAATGAAAGAGATCATGAGAAACCTTATAAGAAAGGTCAGAATATCTGTACCTTATTCGATAACAAAGACAACCCGGAAGGAGACGAATCACAAAGCAAAAGATTACTCCCGCTTCTCGGAACCTATACGAATTAATAATTACTTATTACTTTAAGTTCAATTGTATTAACTTACTCCTTTTAGTATACTTTCCTTTATTAGTAAGTTTCCATTTTAGACTTATCCAAGGTTTATCATACCTAAATATTACAAGTGTTACATAAATATAGTTTAGGGTATTTATTATGAGATTTCATAAGTTCAAGGGTAATTATAGAAGTTATAAGTTTTGGGGTGCATTTATGCCATCATTAAAAGATTAGGGTGCAAGGTGTACTTATCATAAGTTATAAGATTTTACATATTCAACCCATTAGTTTGTATAATTACCACTTCAACCCCTTAGTTTACTTAACCTTTCATCATAAGTCCTTTTTACCCTTTTACTCAGCATGTACTAGTAAACAGACCTCATCTTGTCGTATTTTAAAACCCCATAAGGACTCAGAATAAAATTTCCCAAATATTTACACAGGTACCTGAATATCTTGAAAACACCCTGTAATTTTTCCAGAATTTTTAAACAAGTATAACTATGCCTCAAAAATCCAACAAGTAAACTTGTCCAGATTTCTACCCAGATTTTACTTACAAAAAGTTTGTGATTACCAACCCTATCAAAACACTTTAGAAAAATCTATAAAAATTCCAGTAATTACCCATCATACCAAATATTAAATATACAAGTTTTTAGCTTCTAACTCCAAATAGTTTGAGAATGAAAAATCAAGAACTAGGACGAATTTTCCAGGTACCCAGAAACAGTTTTGACCTTCTAACTCGTAAAATCAAAAAGTATGACTTCCATGCCTCTAAAAATTACATGGGTTGGTTTTCCAGAAAGCTATTTTCTTTTACTTATTTTTAGACCCAGAAAACTCCCAACAACATGCTTCCATCAACAAGATAGGTCCAGTTCAATTCGGCCTAAAATTTCTATCAGCACTGAATTCATGATTTTATGTGTTCTCTTAACATGTTTTCAACCCGTGACCCATATTATGATACAAGGCGATTATAACCGTTTTAGTACAGGTTTAGATGGATTCATAAGAGTTCATAACATGTTCACCAATTCATTAATCACATCAAATTCCAATTGGTACAACTATTAGGGTTTCTACATTCATATTTTATGTGTAACTTCATAACTTGTTCTAGTGATGTTTGATAATTATACAATCGACATATTCACAAGGAAGACTCATATGATCAACAAGAAAACATAGAACACGAGATACGTTACCCTCGTAGCGTGCTTGAAGAAAAGGAAGAACAATGATGGATCGATCATCAAGGAAGAAATCCAGCCGACACTTGTATAAACTCCTTCGAATGGTTGCCCCAAAGAACGCCAAATCGAATCACACTTGAACCCGGTTGTAGCACACGACAAAGCCACCAAGAAGGAGCATAAAAAACACTCCTTGGGCTGCTGAGAATGATCGACTAGAAGGGAGAGGAGGAGAGGGCAGTCGATGTTTTGTACTTTGAGGGTTTTAGGGTTTCTTTTTGATGATAATCGGTTTTAATAAATGATAAGGAGGCCGACATATTTGATTCGGTAATTGGGGATTGGGCCAAAATTAGTGGGATTGATATCTTCAAATTTTAATGCCTCCCTGACTCTTCCTTTTTATTTGTTTAGCCGAAATTTATGAGCTTATATACATTAAAAGGAAATCGACTAGCTTATATAGATTTTAGAAATATTTGTTTTGTGATATTAAATTATAAGGTATAGTTTTTTTTTTTTTTTTTTTTTTTAATTAAAACTCATTAGGTAACTTAAGGTTTTAATTACTTTAGATTAGGTTCAAATTATATGTCTTATGCATGAATTATAAGTTCCTCAAAATTTCAAAATTAGAGGGGTATTTTGGTCATTTTGCATGATTTGAATTTGTGGGTTTTACAACTCTTCCCCTCTAAAAGAAAAATTTCGTCGTCGAAATTTGAAATCGCAAGGTTAGACAAAGTCGTTGCAAGTTGTAAAAGATCGTCGCAAACATTCTCACGCCCGAGGAGATTCTTCCAAAAAGGATCTTCAAACAAAAATGGTTTCTCATGACTCAATTAAAAACAAGGTGGGTTCAGATTCCTCAGAAGGAGACAATATAAGTTGATTTCTGATTAAAAGGTCCATGCAACATAAAATGTACGATAGGTGAATCTTCAGGAAGCTCATATGGAATACGAACAAGAATTCAAATCAAATTGACTGTGTCAACAGTAGAGAGTTCTAAAGGGAGTTCAAGATTTATAACTAAGGTCGACAGAATGTAACACGAGAGTCCAAAATCAGCCCGATATTAAATGAACGAAAGTAGAGCATACGCCTAGGTAGATTGAACCTAAAGTCTCACTAATCACGGATAATTTAACGGAGATCAAATTCTAAACTTCTTAGGTACCCCCCAAGATATCCTATGGCCACAATGAGTGCACGTTATATGGTGTAAGTATTATCACGTTCATCAGGCGTCATAATACTAGCACCACATAAATATGCCTTCATGATGATCATACTTTATCTCAAGTCGTAAACAAAACCACCTATCTTAATCCACCTAGTACTTCTACAGTCTCAGAGGTCATCAAAATCAAACACCATAACTAAGAGGAGAACGAACTCCTCGAATGAGTTAACGGAAGTCCTAGAATGTCTATCAGAATTTGGTACATCGTTAAAAGCATCAGATCGTCCATCATTCGTCAAATTCTCATAACAAAACCATCGTCCATCATACGCAGAATGAACACCGAGCGGAATTACTAACAGAGAACATAACTCATTCAAGGGGTCCTATCATCAGTTAACGGAAATTTGAGTAGGTCAAGCGGAATTAAATAACGTCATCCATAGCTTCACTCTTCACAAAATCAACTCTTCCAAACACAAACTTTCGCTTCAGAATTATCGTCCATTCAAATACATGATCTTAAACTTCTTCCAAGTCCATGCAGTCTATCGTATGATCATAGGGTGGAAAGGAAATATAACTCGAGTCTGGTCCCTCAAGCCTTCGGCACCTCCTCTTGGAACTGTGGTGTAGTAACGTGAATCTCCAGTATGGTCACTTGTGCATTCTTTCATCCGCGAGTCTGCTTCTGCTCTCAATTCATCTTAGTACAACTAAAATGGATAGAGAAACAAGACTGTTGTTTAAGACATGTCTTCAGCATAGTTCGAAATTCGCCCACTCAACTGCCGTCATCGCCAGATGCATGGTAGTGTTGTCTGCTACAATCTCTGGATGCCAATCAAATCTACTTCTTTCAGAATAAAGGGTCATTCTACAAGATGGTCTACATGTTCCTCTTCGTGCATAAAACTGAAATACTTCTCGGAGGTTACTCTCAAATAGTCATCTCTTTTCTTAGAAGTCCTTGGGGTTGCTTCTTCAATCCTTCGATCATTAAAAGAGGCCGTTTGGTACGGAGTTTACAAAGATAGAATCGATCATTGATACGCTGAATTGAAAGATGGTAGTGGTAGTGATACGATTAGGTTTACGATAGTCAATACTCCAAAGTTTTCTCTTTCTTCTTCACAAGTTAACAGGGTGTTCAAAATGAAATACTGAGGTGAACAAAATCATATTCCATCATCTCCTCTGATTTCTCAACTTCTATCGCATCATGGTCCGTCAACTGAGATTGGTTCAAATTTCATTCTACTTCTCAACCAGGAGGAAAACCCAAAAGTTCCATCGGAGAACAACAGAAGATTTGTACAACAAAACTTCCAATGCCAAAGCTTCTAGGGTGGGTACTAATAGATGTCAGTTGACAATCGACAATCAAATGAGATCGAGGTAAAGGTTTCCATAGCGGTGTTAAGCTCAACAGATTTGAGTGGTTAAAGGTTATCATAACGAAAGTGGGATGAAACATATTACTAAAGGTCACAAATCAGATACGGTAGTCCCTGGCAGCGTATGAGGGCCAGCCAATCCATAACTAAAAGACCTCAAAATCGAATATGTCAAAAGTAAACGAATTCGTAGGATGAGTACGGTCGCCAAGCCAGACGGATAGTTCATATATCAAGGTCAAGTACATGGTTCATCAAAGTGTGGAGATAGATAAATGAACAATTCAAGGTGTTGGAGTCTTGTTTAGCTATTTAGCATAAGTTGCAGGTAGGTTGCGATTCATCGGAAATACAAACATCGTATAACTGTCAAAAGTCAGGCGTATAGAATATCAGTTATCAACATCATCATGCTCAGTTAACAAATTCTTATCGGGACAAAATTATCGTCACAGTCCATGGCTAATAATCACCAGAGTTCTCATAGGAGTAGTAACGGACTTTGCAAGGATAGAGTAATATCAGATGATACATTTATATCCAGCATGGGTAATTAATTCACAGAATGTGTCAAGCACCTTAAGGTTAAATGACCTTCGGAATGGTCAGAGGAGTATCAAACTGCTTATCAAATAGGTCGGAAGTGAAGAACAAAATCAGGTAGAGATAGCAAAAGTTTAACAATCGGAAATCATGGTAGGGAGTTCAAAATGGTTTTCAAACACCGAAGGTGAAACATCAGAGGGTAGTCGTCAATGATCAATCAACCTATCCTTTATCAGACTAAAATCAAAGTTAACTATCCAATGGAAAACAGATTGACAACGCGAGTCTTATCGTTTAAAAATGAGAGGAAAGCATTCTTATACACGTGGTTAAAACACCACCAGACTTCTCATGGAAACGGAGATGTTTAAGACGAACTCAGATAGGGTCAGAAGATTCATAGATTATCAAAAGCAAGTAACAGAATGTATCAAGTAGGTTATCGTCATAGAGATTCTCAGAATACCCGAAGAGACATCAAAATGATTAACAAAAGAATCAGAGGTCGGAGTCGGAATCTTAGGTGGTGCAAAGCGTGAGCTTTCAATCTCCAAAAGTGATTTCAACAAACAGGGCATAAATCAGAGCGATGCGAAAGCAATGATACTTAAACATAAGCCTTATAGTCTACCCATTCCTCACTGGTCAGAACTTAAGTTCCTATAGGGAAATCCTAAAGCAAATCTTAAAGGTTGTCTTATGAGCGCCTACAGTGGAAACTTAATGGTCCAAACTTCACAGGTCAAGGGTAAATGTATTACGAGTCGCAACCTGTCTCTGATACCATAAATTGTAACACCCCAACCCGACAAGGGTAAAGATGTAACAATAATGGTTTCATATCAGATCATAACAAAGCATACATCTATAGTAATACAAGAAATCTCAAAGGTCACAAATGAAATATTGAAACTACAAGGTTACAAATGAGAATTCCAATACATACTAATTCTAAAAATTAACATCTAGTCATATCTAATCCAGAAGGGCTATCAAGTCTTCTAAGTCCAAAGTCCTCTCCACTCATTCCCAGCTTCCTACTAAAACCTGCCGCAGGAAAAGAAATGCGGCTGAGCTACGAGAGCTCAGTGAACAGATATAACGGTAATAAGCAGTAGTAGAGAAAAGTACAAAGTAACAGAAATAAAGGTCATGCAGATATAATATAGGTTAAGGGAAAAAGTAAATGAATACGAATAACAGAAAAAGGAAAAGGGATAGTAATCCACCACGAGCCCAAAAATAGATCATATCATATCATAACCGTGTAACCATAAATCTTCATAATCATATAGAGGGGAGACCTCTAAGATAATCAGATAATATGAGGGGTGTCCTCATTCTTCAAATGGAGTAGCTAGCTCCCAGATATATGTGAAAGGCGTGTATTGCACACAAGCACCAGTCACCAGATATAAAATAAATCATGTTAAATCCACTAAACAGAACAGATCTAGGATGCATCCATGTGCCCCCCAAACAAATACTGGCCATAACAAATATAATGCGCATATCATAATCAAAATGGGGACGTGGCGGAACATCACTCTACCGCCCTAGAGTCATGCCATTGGTGCATCAATGACATGGCCATGTTTGTTACACCCGTTTCCTGGGTAGTGGGACCCCACCCTAGATGAAAGTTGACCCAAGCTTAGGTCTGTTTGACTAAGGATATGTGGTGTTCTGATGAGGCCTAGATGCGGCGCATCTAGGAAAGTGGCATGCGGCGCATGGTAAGAAGGGAAAGTAGAACCGACTTATTATTGCCCATGCGCCGTATTGGAGAAATAGATACGGCGTATTCAATGGATGAGGCGCATCTAAAATATAGATGCGGCGCATCGACCTTAAATAAGCAGAAATGACAGAAATGCCCTCCCAGCTAGTTTATATGTGTTAGGCTCTAGACATTTCCACACAATTCTTGTGTATTCTGTAATGTCAAGATAGAGAGAGAGAGAGAAGAGAAATGGAGCTTGGATGATGAAATGATGATGGATTAATGGTGATAATTCAAGAATGAAGTCTATAGCTTGTCCTAGCATGGTTATCAAGTAAGTATTGATGCTTAATTAGTGTTTAATTGATGATTAAGAATCTAGGGTTTATGAACCCTAATTTGGGATTAAAGGGTAAATGGTGTTTTAAGATAATTAAGAAGTAATGATGATTATGTGATGACTTTTTAATGGGCTTAAGTTGGTAAATGATGGGATTAGCTATCATATAATCAATATATGATTATATGATGATTAGAAGTGTTTAGAGGTTAGTTATGGTGGTGTTAACCATGATTATAACTAATGACTATGTATTATATGTTATGATGATAATGGTTTAGGATGTAATGATGATGATGATAAAGATGAAGATGTTGAAGATGATGTTAGTGATAGTCTTGGCTTGGACTCAAGGTAAGTAAACCGGCTATAAAATGATGTTATGATGACTTCTATGCATTATGTGTTTAGATGATCATATATGCTAAGATTAATGAATGTTGTGTGATGTTGTTATGTGTTAGTAAGTATAAGATAGTGAAGGATTAGGCAAGGTGGATTAAGGTATGTGTTTATGTTTGATGTATCGAAGGATTTAGGGTTATGATGTGTAATGTAAGAATGAATTGTAATGTTATGTTATACCCGCTTTACTTACTAAGCATTCGTGCTTACGGTTTAAGTGTTTAATGTTTTGTAGGCGGAAGTATTGAGACGAAGGCTTGGATAAGGATTAGTGATGGATATGCGATTGGTAGAAGGAATTGGTAAGAGAAAGTAGAGCTAGGTAGAATACCGAGCTCAATGTCGAGTTTGTACCCCCGTTGGTCTTTTAATGATTTGTAATGTGTATTTAAGTGTCAAAGTGTATGTCAAGTATTGTGCAACGATTTGGAAGTCATTTGATGGGTCTAAGTATGTTTTATGTGTAAACAAGTAAAGTTAAAGGAGTGTTTGGATTAGGGTCTATTCGTACCATTTTGGAGTCAAACGGGTTAATTGTCGTGTATTCTAGTTTGATATGTTAAATGAATGATTTATGGGAAGTTTGGTGTTAACGAAAGTGGTTTGTGGTGTAAATGGGTGTGTTAAGCTTCTGCAGGTTTTCCTGCTGATGTTCTGTGTAATTTGGTAGATGCGGCGTATCTAATATATAGATGCGGCGCATCAGAAGTTTAAGGTAGATACGGCGTATCTACTACATCAGATGCAGCGTTTCATAAGTTCATGGTAATGCGGCGTATCACTTTAGGTGGATACAGCGCATGGGCTGATACGGCGTATCCCTCAAAGGGATGCGGCGTATCGCCAGTCAGAAGGATTGTCAGGTTGTGTTTATAAAGTTTTATGTAAAATGTTTTGAAAGGTGTTCGAGTATATGTTCTTGCAAATGTTTTAAAAGAGTTAAATGTTATAGACTCTGATATTTAAATGAATAATTTGTATAAGTCAGGTAAGGTCAAGCGTTTCCGCGTCAAAAGTCAAAGTTTTTGGTCAAATCGGGCACGGGGTGTTACAATGTTACCTTCATGGCTAGGAAACAGATTTTGGCTCGGGTATCAAACTAAGAGTCAGATATCATATCAAAACAGACTGTCATATCAAAAGGAGTCATATCAGATGGTTCATAACAGATATATCAGATGTAATGCCAAAGGTCCAAATTAGAGTTTATCAGATCAAGGTTCATATTAAATAATCAAGTCAAGGTTCAGATCAAAAGTTCATTTCAAAAGTTTCTATCAAAAGTCCATTTTAAACAATCCTTTATTCATGATTTTCATAAAACGATCCTTTTAAGTGGTTTTCATAAAAATAATCTTTCAAAACGGTTTTTATAAAGATAGTCTTCAAAATATAGTTTCCATAAAAGTTAGTAACATTTTATATAAAAGTAGTTTCGCATCATTTATAAACATCTTTTTAAAATGGTTTTTCTCAAAACATTTCCATGGTATAATTAAAAAGGTTTTCATAACATATGTTCATAACAGAGGTCATATCAAATGGGATCAACAGAGAAGGTTCAAGCAAAGGGAATCATAGCAATGGCATCAGTTCAGAAACTAACGGATCAGAAAATGAAAGAGATCATGAGAAACCTTATAAGAAAGGTCAGAATATCTGTACCTTATTCGATAACAAAGACAACCTGGAAAGAGACGAATCACAAAGCAAAAGATTACTCCCGCTTCTCGGAACCTATACGAATTAATAATTACTTATTACTTTAAGTTCAATTGTATTAACTTACTCCTTTTAGTATACTTTCCTTTATTAGTAAGTTTCCATTTTAGACTTATCCAAGGTTTATCATACTTAAATATTACAAGTGTTACATAAATATAGTTTAGGGTATTTATTATGATATTTCATAAGTTCAAGGGTAATTATAGAAGTTATAAGTTTTGGGGTGCATTTATGCCATCATTAAAAGATTAGGGTGCAAGGTGTACTTATCATAAGTTATAAGATTTTACATATTCAACCCATTAGTTTGTATAATTACCACTTCAACCCCTTAGTTTACTTAACCTTTCATCATAAGTCCTTTTTACCCTTTTACTCAGCATGTACTAGTAAACAGACCTCATCTTGTCGTATTTTAAAACCCATAAGGACTCAGAATAAAATTTCCCAAATATTTACACAGGTACCTTAATATCATGAAAACACCCTGTAATTTTTCCAGAATTTTTAAACAAGTATAACTATGCCTCAAAAATCCAACAAGTAAACTTGTCCAGATTTCTACCCAGATTTTACTTACAAAAAGTTTGTGATTACCAACCCTATCAAAACACTTTAGAAAAATCTATAAAAATTCCAGTAATTACCCATCATACCAAATATTAAATCTACAGGTTTTTAGCTTTTAACTCCAAATAGTTTGAGAATGAAAAATCAAGAACTAGGACGCATTTTCCAGGTACCCAGAAACAGTTTTGACCTTCTAACTCGTAAAATCAAAAAGTATGACTTCCATGCCTCTAAAAATTACATGGGTTGGTTTTCCAGAAAGCTATTTTCTTTTACTTATTTTTAGACCCAGAAAACTCCCAACAACATGCTTCCATCAACAAGATAGGTCCAGTTCAATTCGGCCTAAAATTTCTATCAGCACTGAATTCATGATTTTATGTGTTCTCTTAACATGTTTTCAACCCGTGACCCATATTATGATACAAGGCGATTATAACCGTTTTAGTACAGGTTTAGATGGATTCATAAGAGTTCATAACATGTTCACCAATTCATTAATCACATCAAATTCCAATTGGTACAACTATTAGGGTTTCTACATTCATATTTTATGTGTAACTTCATAACTTGTTCTAGTGATGTTTGATAATTATACAATCGACATATTCACAAGGAAGACTCATATGATCAACAAGAAAACATAGAACACGAGATACGTTACCCTCGTAGCGTGCTTGAAGAAAAGGAAGAACAATGATGGATCGATCATCAAGGAAGAAATCCAGCCGACACTTGTATAAACTCCTTCGAATGGTTGCCCCAAAGAACGCCAAATCGAATCACACTTGAACCCGGTTGTAGCACACGACAAAGCCACCAAGAAGGAGCATCAAAACACTCCTTGGGCTGCTGAGAATGATCGACTAGAAGGGAGAGGAGGAGAGGGCAGTCGATGTTTTGTACTTTGAGGGTTTTAGGGTTTCTTTTTGATGATAATCGGTTTTAATAAATGATAAGGAGGCCGACATATTTGATTGGGTAATTGGGGATTGGGCCAAAATTAGTGGGATTGATATCTTTAAATTTTAATGCCTCCCAGACTCTTCCTTTTTATTTGTTTAGCCGAAATTTATGAGCTTATATACATTAAAAGGAAATCGACTAGCTTATATAGATTTTAGAAATATTTGTTTTGTGATATTAAATTATAAGGTATAGTTTTTTTTTTTTTTTTTTTTTTTTTTTTTTTTTTTTTTTTTTTTTTAAATTAAAACTCATTAGGTAACTTAAGGTTTTAATTACTTTAGATTAGGTTCAAAGTATATGTCTTATGCATGAATTATAAGTTCCTTAAAATTTCAAAATTAGAGGGGTATTTTGGTCATTTTGCATGATTTGAATTTGTGGGTTTTACACTGCTGTTAAGCTTGGTAACTCTGCTGCTGTGCCCAAGGACTCTACTGCTGATATAGATGGTGATTCTTATGATGATTCTTCTAATGAGATGCCCGAATTAGAAGAAGTGTATGTGGACACTGATGATGAAATTGTTGATGTTTTTGGTGCTGAAGCTGATTTATCAAATTTGGAGACTGATATACCTGTTAGTCCCACTCCAACAACTAGAATTTACAAGATTCATCCAAAGGAGCAGATTATTGGTGATGTTCACTCTGCTGTACAGACCAGAAGTAAATCAAAAGGTTTGAGTGATTTGCTTGATCAGGGATTGTTTGCTCAAACTCTTAAAAAGAGGAATAGCCACAAGGATTTACAAAATTGTATGTTTGCCTGTTTCTTATCTCAAGAAGAACCCAAAACCATTCACAAGGCTATGAAAGATGAAAGTTGGGTTGAAGCTATGCAAGAGGAGTTGCTGCAGTTCAAGCTTCAAGAAGTCTGGACATTGGTGGATTTTCCTAATGGAAAAAGAGCAATTGGTACTAAATGGGTGTTCAGATGCAAAAGAGATGAAAGAGGCATTGTTATAAGAAACAAGGCTAGATTGGTGGCTCAGGGATACACTCAGGAAGAAGGAATAGATTATGATGAGGTATTTGCTCCAGTTGCTAGAATTGAGGCTATCAGACTATTCTTGGCATATGCCTCATACAAGAATTTTCCTGTGTATCAAATGGATGTGAAAAGTGCTTTCTTGTATATATGGAAAGATTCCTGAAGAGGTATATGTGATGCAACCACCTGGTTTTGAAGATCCTAAGTATCCTGATAGGGTTTACAAGGTGAAGAAAGCACTGTATGGACAACATCAAGCTCCTAGAGCTTGGTATGACACCTTATCCAAGTATTTGTTGAACAATGGTTTTTGCAGAGGAACCATTGACAAAACATTGTTCATTAAGAAAGACAAAAAGGATATCCTACTTGTTCAGGTTTATGTAGATGATATCATTTTTGGGTCTACAAATAAGGTGTTATGTGAAGGATTTGAAAAGCTTATGCACAACAGGTTTGAGATGAGTTCTATGGGGGAACTCACTTTCTTTTTGGGGCTTCAAGTCAAGCAGAAATCAGATGGGATTTTTATTAGCCAAGACAAGTATGTGGCTGATATGTTAAAGAAATTTGGTTTCAATGATGTGAAGGCAGCTAAGACACCAATGGATAAAAACAAACCTTTGCTCAAGGATGAAGATGGGGAAGAGGTTGATGTACATCTTTATAGATCAATGATTGGTTCATTGATGTATCTGACTGCTTCAAGGCCAGATATCATGTTTTCTGTGTGTGCTTGTGCTAGATTTCAAGTGTCCCCAAAAGTTTCACACTTGGAAGTGGTCAAAAGAATTTTTAGGTACCTAAAGGGTCAACCTAAATTGGGCCTTTGGTATCCTAATAATTCACCCTTTGACTTGATAGCATACTCAGACAGTGACTATGCTGGAGCTAGTTTGGATAGAAAGTCAACCACTGGAGGCTGTCAATACCTTGGTCATAGGCTAATCTCATGGCAATGCAAGAAACAGACTGTGGTGGCTAACTCAACAACTGAAGCAGAATATGTAGCTGCTTCTAGCTGCTGTGGACAAGTGCTCTGGATTCAGAATCAACTGCTGGATTATGGGTACAATTTCATGAACACCAAAATTTACATTGACAACAACAGCACAATGTGTATTATCAAGAATCCTGTTTTTCATTCTAAAACAAAACACATAGAGATAAGACATCATTTTATTAGAGATTGTTATGAGAAAAAGTTAATTCAAGTGGTTAAAATACATACTGACAATAATGTTGCTGATCTACTTACAAAAAGTTTTGATATAAGTAGATTTCAATTTTTAGTTGCTAGTATTGGCATGATAAATCTTTAATCTTTAAACATCTTATCTCTGTATGTTTTTGTAAACTTTTGTAAGGATTTGTGCTGTTGTTAAGTCAAAATTTGCTGTTTCTTAAATTGTTTGCTGTTTAGTTGTCTGCTGCTATGCTACTCTGCTGCTATTGTGGGATATTCTTGCTTGTGTTTGTGGTTTTCTACTAACCTTTTGCAGATATACATGCGTACACAATCAAGTAAAGCAAGGAAAGTTCAAGTTCATTTATCACAAAAGCAAAGTACAAATTAAAGCTTCCTTACATCCATTGTTCAAAAGAAGTTCAAAAGAAAACAAGGCCCAAGATTTCACAACCTAAACAAACCTATCCCATATCAAGCTTTTTCCTTTCCCTTCCCAACAAAGTCAGGCATGACTTTGCTGCGGGGTCCTCTACTACCCATGTGTTCAGACACCTGCTTGCAGGGAAGTGCAAGTATCACTGGTCTTGGAGATGGACTCTACTGTTGACTTGAGGATGGAACTTGTTTCTTCTCCGGCTTCTTCTTTGGAACAGGGAGTTCCTGCTCCACCGTACGTGGCTTTGGATGAGGCGGATCGACACTCTTTCCAAAGGCGGCAACAGCTTTCTCCATTTGTCTTGTGAGCTCGACAGTCAAGGGATGATGAGGAGGATCTATTTCCCAAGTACCTTGATAATATGTCATGGATTTTGGCCATGATGTTGTTTCTTCATCACAGCTGGAGTCTTCAAAGGAAGATGGAGTAGATGGAAGCGGGTCAGACACTTCGTCTTCAACAATAGCTTTACCTTTGCGTTGTGCAGAAGATGAAATTGGGGGAAAATAATTTTCCCATCCTTGTGAAGTATCGGAAGAGGAATCAGAGGAAATTTCGATGATCGGAGTTTTTGATGCACTCATGATTATTTGATTTTTGTGTTAGGGTTTGTGAAATTGGGGATTTGCTAAGAGATTGAGGGATTTATAGACTTAAATGAGGAGTTGGTATCGCATTTAAACTGATTGAGGGATTAAATTTGGAAGATTTTGGGAAAGTTGACTTTCAGTCAAACTTTTCATAACTCTGCTGCTGAGTTTGAAAGTAAAAGGGTCAAATTGAAAATTTTGGCGCGTCTTAAACCCTAATTAGATCAAAACGGTCTCAAACACCAATTCGATCTCATTACATTTTCACTGCTCAAAATTACATTCAATTCTCACCCAAGAACACTAATTCATCTCATTAAATCCAAAACCCCCAAATCATAATGGCTCGAAGAAAGTTTCCTGATGAGCACAATCAGATTGCTTTTCTTAGCAAGGTTTCGGCTGCTGAAGGTTTTGAAGTCATGGATTTTCTCAGTGCATCTCGCTTAAGGTATGCTTTAACAGTTGATCCTCCCATATTTAAATCTCATATGCACCAGTTTTGGTCAACTGTTAAGCTTGATACACTAGACGGGGAGGAAAGGTTGATTGGTAGTGTGGATGGAGAGAGTATTGTAGTTAGTGAAACATCTATTAAGAGAAGCCTTCGTTTATCAGGTGTTCCAACACCCCCTAATCTTACCACAAATGTTATTTTGACTGAGCTAGAGAAAATTAGGTATGAGAGGCCTGAGGCTACTGGAACTTTTTATAAAGGTCTTCTTTGCCCACATTGGAAGTTTCTTTTGCATACTCTTCAACATTGCTTGTTTCCTAAAGTAGGTGGATGGAATGAATTTAGTGCTCCTCAAGCCATGGCCTTAGTTTGTTTGGCCACAGGACAACCATTTGATTTTTCATCCATGATTTTTGAAGGTATGAAGAAATATGTCAAAAAGCAGTTTTATTTGTATCCAAGGTTTTTACAGCTCATTATAAACCATCAACTAAAAGAACCTTTGGAACATACAAATATTGAGCCAAGTAGCAGAATGGCAATCAAAATGTTTGCTTTTCTGAAGAAAAATGGGAAAGGTTTTTCTGGTACCATCACTCCCCTATCTCAATACATTTTGGACATTGTGGCTACTGTCAATGAGGATGAAGAAGCTGGAACTCCCACAGCTTCCCATCACACATCCTCATCTTCAAGTTTGAATGACTCATCCTCCACTGAATCACAAAATACCCACTCACCTAGGACTTCACAAGAACAGGGCACTCAGTTACCTCAGACTAGTGCTGGTTTGGTAGCAGATGAGGCTACCATAGGTGATGGAGATGGCATGAAGGAAGGGGCTGACACTACTGTCTCTGGTTTAGTAACTGAGCAGGTCAGTGTCAACATAAGTAAGACCCCAACCTTGGCAACATCTAATGCTGAAGGTTCTCTTGAACTTGATGCACAAGATGGTAACCCCAGCCAACTGGCTAATATGGGGGGCTCAGATGTTCAACCTAGGGTTGAGACTGAGTTTTTGTCCCAAGATTCACCTCTCAGGGAAGTTAACACATCCCGAAGTGATGAGGACAGACATGAAACTACTACTGAATTGATGGATGATATAGTACAAAATGTCAATGCCTATGATACACCTCTCGGACCAGGTCACACAGGTCGAAGTGTTGAGGCTAGTCTTGAACATCCACATATTGAATTGATGGCTACTCCACTTGTACAAAATGACAATGTCAATGATCCACCTCTCGGGTCAGGTAACACAGACCGAAGTGGTGAGACTATTCTGAAACAACTTAATGAATTGACAGATAAATGTACCAAATTGTCATTAGAGGTTCTTGCTCTTACTGAAGAGTTGCAGGTTACGAAGAATACTCAACACTCTCAAGATGCAATCATTCATAGACTGAAGTTAAGGGTTAAGCATTTGGAGAGTGTTCGATGGAAAAGAGCAAGATTTCCTCACATTTTGAAGTCCAAGAAGAGGAAGAGTTCCAAACCATGTTTGGAAGAGGATGCTTCCAAACAGGGGAGGAATGATCAGGAGGATGTAGCAGGTTCAGGGGAGGCACTCAAGGATTCAGGGGAGGTTGTAATGGATATAGATGAAAAGGTTGACTCTGCTATTGGTGCAAAACACTCTGCTGATGGGTTAAAGGACTCTACTGCAAATACAGAGAAGAGTGCAGGAGAAAAGGATTCTGCTGAACCAAATGATGAAACACTACCCTTTGTCCAAGTATTGCTAAACCTTGGAACCAAATCACCTACACCAAAACAGATTTCACCTAAACCTACACCACAGCCTACAAGACCAAAAGCAAAAGGAGTTACCATAAGAGAACCTGAACCAGTGTCTAAACCTACACAACCAACATACACTAGTAAAGGTAAAGGCAAATTAGATGACTCTTTCCCATGGCATATTCCTTTTGAATTCTGGTCAAAAGAGGATCAATCTAGGTATGATTCAGATGCTGCAAGAAAATTGGTAGAAGAAGATGAGCAAAAAGAGCTTGAAAGACAACGGCAGCTGGCTGAGAATGAGGCAAAAACCAGAGCATTACTTGAAAACTGGGAAGATGAACAAGCAAGTAATGAGGCTGCTATCAAATGGGTTAAGGTGAAAGAAGATTTAGAAGATGATTTTGCTGCTATAAATGAGTTTGACTTCTTGGAAGAGTTTAAAGCAAAACAGAAGAAGAAGTTGGTAAATCAGAGGAAGAAAAAGAAAGTGCTTAAACCTCCTACAAGAAGGGAACTCAGAACTCATCAAGAATATTATCTGAGACATATGAAGAATTGGAAGTTAAAAGATTTGAAGCTTTTGTCATATGAAGATGTTGAAAAGAAGTATGAAGCAGCAAGGAAGGAGATAGAAAGCAAAATTGATCCACTGAATGATGATGAGGTTGCTAAGCTTACAAGAATAAAAGTAGCACCAAATGCTTACATGAATCCTGAGTCAAGTGTTAAAAAGCCCATAGTGTCTGATGCTGAAAAGGAGAAAGAGGTTATTGTTGAAGCTGAAGTAAAGACTGAATCCTCTGTTGGTATAAAAAAGATATAGGAGGAGAGTAAAGCAGGTGGGCTAGGAAGAGAGGAAGACTCAGTCAGTATTGATAGTGATTCAGAGAAGAGGATAGTGATGAGCATAATTTTGAAGAAGTGACTGCAATGATATAAAAGGATTATGGATTTCACAGTTCATAAACCTCAAGAAGAACCTGGGTTACTTAATGTAGTTCCTTTGTCAACAAAATACCCAATCATTTCCTACTCACATGATGTTCTAGATGGTAGTCAAGCATGCTGGGGGATTAAGAGATCAAATGGTTCAAGTGTGGCATATATCAGTTTTTCTCAAATGTTGCACTACATGGATAGGGATGATATTCTACAACTCTGGAAGCTTTACAAGATGAATTATGGTGATACTAGACCAGAGGTGGTGCATGAAAGACTCAACTATTACTATTTGAAGAATATGTTTGAACCTGATGAAAGAAGTCTTGATTGGAAGAATGTGATAAGTTCAAGCAAAGTTATCAGATGGTATCTATATCAATCATGTGGAGTACATGCATTGACTGGAAGTAATGGTTTGTGTTTATACATGTTAACAGAGAAAGATTATCCTGTGTTCAAGAATACTGCTCTTCTGACTAATATGTTACAACCTGGAATGCTGAGTTTGCAAAGACCATTTTTTGGATAGGGATGATATTCTACAACTCTGGAAGCTTTACAAGATGAATTATGGTGATACTAGACCAGAGGTGGTGCCTGAAAGACTCAACTATTACTATTTGAAGAATATGTTTGAACCTGATGAAAGAAGTCTTGATTGGAAGAATGTGATAAGTTCAAGCAAAGTTATCAGATGGTATCTATATCAATCATGTGGAGTACATGCATTGACTAGAAGTAATGGTTTATGTTTATACATGTTAACAGAGAAAGATTATCCTGTGTTCAAGAATACTGCTCTTCTGACTAATATGTTACAACCTGGAATGCTGAGTTTGCAAAGACCCTTTTTATCAGATCATCAAGCTTTTGAGTTAGTGGAGAGGTATAGAAAAGTGCTGGAATCAAAGAACTCAAAACAGTAAAGTGTTTGGGAGCATCCTCCTGGTGATTAGCTGGGTTTAAAGGAAACTTGATGATTTTTTTTGGAGAAAAATATCAATTTTAGGGGAGGATTGTTGGGTCTAAAGATGCTACTGTTCGTGAAATACACTAAGTGTTACTCTGCTGATCAGTTAAGTAACTCTTCTGATTAGACTATAACTCTGCTGTTTAGTAACTCTGCTAGATTGGGATAATAAGCTAAGTATAACTCTGCTGCTAGCCACGAAGACTCTGCTGCTAGGAAGATTATACTGCTGCTTATTGGATATGTATAGTATGTTGAAGATATGTATAGAAAAGATACGTAAAGATATTTTTCGTGTATAGAAAGTTTTGTAACCGACTAGGACTCCTTAGTCTATAAAAGGAGGGTCTAGGGTTAGGTTTTAGATACGTATCATTATTGTTTTACACTTCAAGGTTTCTTGTAACCCTATTGCTATCGAACAATCGTATTAATATATTGAAGTGTTGTTTGAGAATTTGTTTGTGTTTTATTCTTCTTAAGATCAAATATTAATTTCCGCATAATATTTGATATACAATTCAAGACCAGTTTCTATACCGATTGCTTTAGGTTTATATCTAAAGTAATTAATAAGATCGTGAAGCTCAACTGGGATCAACATGTATTCTAGACAGACATTACTTCAACCTGAACCTATTTCAACCCATTACCCAACCCGCTCATTTAGAGCAAATTATTATAGATGAAAGTGCTGGTAAATTATATAATACATACCGTTGATGTGGTCTTGTATAAGAATGGGAATTCCAGGACATGTCTTGTTAATGCTGTTTATTACTTCCTCAACACGTTTACTAGTTGAATTCAGACTCCAAGCAGAAGTACCGATACGTTTTACATGACAAAAAACATAAAAGTGTTCACTCAATAATTATATTACAAATGACATAATTAAACTTTTATCCAAAATAAAAAATCTTATACCTGGGGATGCTAATGACGCCCATAAAACCGCCTCACAAAGTGTGTAGCTTACACGATATTGAATTATATGAATAGAGCTATGTACCGGACGTCTTCATGTCCATAGGATTTCTCAACCATAGTAATTGCCCCCAAGTACATCGGTTGTGCTTCACCAAAACAACTTAACCTGCAATCATAGTTGGAGTAATAAAATGCAAAAACTATGACCTCTATGATTGAAATCGATTGTTGGCAAAAAGTATGACATCTATGGTTGAGCACTCAATCTGCAAACAAACATCTTTTTATACTTTAAATCGGCAAAAAACAACAAACCGCCAGTAAATAAACAACTTAAACGCGTCTGTGGATTCTCAAAAACAATTCCCAAAAACACAAATCAACATTTGATATTTTTTTTCCAATTTGATAAAATAACCACATCAATAAACAGAAAATATAAACAATCCGAAACACTTGCTTACCTTAATTTTCTGCCTTAAGGCCTTATTTCAGTTTGAATTTTTAGTTTTTTTTTGGAATGAGCTAATTAACCATTGTGTATATCAATACCTATACAGTTAACAGAGGCTTCAATATTCCATTAGCAAATACAAAGGTGCACAACACATACATGTAACAAAGCTACAACTTATGAAAGATTACTCACAATCGTAAAGAAAAAGGATCACCACCTCTGGTTGACTCGCTCGTAGGTATATCACAATGATCGGCGACATTCAAAATAGCTCGTTCAACATGGCTAATACCTGTCCAAAAGGATGAAAAACTATTATGATGACTTTAGTAGGTTAGTTTGCAGACGCATTAACACTTACAACACACGCAAAGCAGCAAAGGTAAACGAACACAGAAATTGAGACCATATACAAAAATGTTAACCCAAGAAACACAAAATTAGAACTTACAAACACGGCCTAGCTCTGCCTACGCATACCTTGTTGCTGATATTTGCTGCACGTTGCAGTATGGCCATTGCTCGTGAAAGTATACCTTTATTAACCGGCCCACTACCACCAAAAAGTACCCAAATCCAAAGTCACAACTTTCTGTTCAAACCCCTCTGATAGCATCTGCTATAAGAATGAAAATTTAGCAAAAACGTTTCATTCCGGCATTTGATACAAAACTAATGTGCATTACAAAGCAAGATGGTGACCAACTAATGATCAACGTCTAGCAAATCATTCATTTGGCGATTATAAAGGACTACAACAAATGCATACGTGCCTAGATTGGTGGGATCATATGGAATCCGTGAAATGCGACTACTTGAAATTGCATCATCTATAAAAACATATATTCAAATTAGTTAAGCGCCAGCTATATTTATAAGCCTAAACATAAGCTGTTCCAAACACCTTCTTAAAAAGTAACTAAATAAGCAGATAACCACTTAAAAAGCTTGAACTTTCTCGTTGTACATAAAACAGTTTATTATTTAACTGTATAAAGAAATCACAATCAACTTTTTACCTACTTTTAATATAAGTCACATATTAGGAGCAAACCCACCTTCATTAGGACATCATCATTGTTGGTTCCACCTTTGCCATAACTTTCTTGCAATAGCTCAATGCATTGGCCAACACACTCCAATGACCTGTAATCCGACAAAATATGAAATAAATATTAAGTGTCCCTTTTATTTTTCAAAATGAAGCACTATACTCTATAGTCAAAAAGTTATTATTCTCCTCTATACAACTAATGATAATTATTTCCATATAAATCATCATTTTTTTGAACCTGTAGATGTTTTAAGAATTAATTTTCCAAAATTTAATCAAGGCTACTTGCCATTACAAAAAACAAAATACGACATGGAAGCACATGCAGCATAATTTGTAAGGCCAAGTTTAATATCGTACGGAGGTACTTCATGATCATATGCAGTCGCAAGAACCATATTCCCGGAAATGATTGCATATAAGACCTCTTCAATACCCCCAGTTCCAATCATAATCGTAGTTCATCAGGAGAAATTGCAAGGTGCATAACTCTATTTGTGTTCCCCATAAGTATCACCAACTGCATTTGCATTAAAAAAATGACATCACTAAATTATCATATACAGTGTATGCAACTACAAACGGTGAACCTTTCAAACATGGATATTAGAAGCAAAGACACTTGATACGCATCTAACAGGTCTCCACATAATTTTTTTCTAATCAAAACCATCAACAATTAGATCAGTTTGATGTTATGAAGAAAAAATACCTTTATTTTAAACAAACTATGCGTCGAACCGCCACCATCACATTGCTGCTGCAATTGACTCCCCAAATCCATGAATCGGTACATGCTGCGAAGAACCTAAATCAGTGTTAAAATCCATGAACACACTTTCACACATTAAGTCTATTGCCAATAGTCACTCAAATAATGTTAAAAGTGGTGTTTTTATCTTTCATAGAGTTAGCTTTTGTATTCAGAAAGGAGTGGGAGCACAACTTGTGTCTAGACTCCCATCCAACTTTATGTAAGATTTTTTATGTTTAATGAAATTTTTATTATAATAAAATAATAATAATAATAATAATAATAATAATAATAATAATAATAATAATAATAATAATAATAATAATAATAATAATAATAATAATAATAATAATAATAATAATAATAACCCCAAATCAATACTTGAAATTCCAAAAATTCAAAAATCAAAATTAATTGGTCTTCAAGATCTTGAAATTGATGAATGTCTACTGCCGCTTGCATTCTTCACTTCATTTCTCTGGGTTGGTTAAATGTTAATTCAATTGTGTGTATGTTTTTTGGTACAACGAAATTAGCATCTGTTTTTGGGGTGTGTATATTTTTATTTTTATGATGAAGAGGGGAAGAAGGTAGAAACAACACTCAATTATTTGGGTACAATTTTTTTAAGCACGCAAAAAACACCTTTTAGTATAATACTTGTGTACAACTCTCTCAAGCGTGTGTTACTGTGCAAAACACTGTTTGAAACACTATTCCAAACACTGTTTTGAACAACTATTTGAAGCAGCCCAAATTTCGGGTTTTAGTATATATAGTAATTTCACGGAGTTCAATGCTTTTAAAATAATCGTTTGTCATCGCAGCTTTTAGATTCGAGAGAAGGTCTACATATGTAGAGTTGTAGGCTAACTTTTTATCATCACCTCACACACGCCGCTGATTCTCTTCCCATCTCACCTAACTTTCTATCTCTGAAAAAAAATAAAACCAAAATTCATCTATCTCTTATCTCTTTTTCCTCCATTACCACAAAAACTTTTTCATCTGGTTGTGTATTCCTTTCAGCTCCATGAAGCGTAAACCATAAGAATATCTTTTTGTTTTTACCGGCAAATGCACAAAGAGCAAACTCCTTTTCGACTATTGTGCAAGCCGGTATTTCATTTGTCTGGTTTCTGTCCTCTTTGCCATAGATCGGTGATGTTTTTAGTTCAAATACATGAAATTTTTAAGGATTGTTATATAAGCTGAACAAAAAGTTGAGGCCCTGTTCGAAGAAGCTTTTATTTTTATTTTTTTTATTTTTTATTTTTTATAATGACCTTGAGGAGGATGGGGTTGTCGTTGTGATTAGTTGTAGCTGCCGTTGAGGAGTTGTTATCGTCAAGAGTATGGTTGTATTTTCAATCTTTGTAGTTCTTGGCTTATAATTGAAATCATTGGCTTGTTTGGCCTTCAATGGCCCGAAACAGAGATGGACCCAAAACAGAGGAATGAGGGTTAAAACTCGATTAGTAGTGTTGTTATGGCCATATAACGAAGTCTAGAAGACCAAACGGAGGTCAAGTAACCGAAGGGCTAAAAATTTCAATATCGGGAATCGGCGCACAAGAGAGTATTAACGTGAATTAAGTCATCCGGATGGATCTTCAAAGAATGTGAGTATAAACCCCAATTCACGCGTTCACAGATGTTTGATGATCAACCAAACCAAAGGACCAGAAATTGATGTTCGAAAATTGACGCCGGTCAAGTAGCTGAAGAGCCCGAAATTGACATATGGGGCTTGATTAGAGAAAATTATTCAAGCATGATAACATTCCAAAATGCCAGAGCTCGAAAGTAGTAACACAAAGATGAAAAGAACAGAGTTAAGTTAATGAACTCAAACGTCAACATGATTGTGATCGGAATGACAGACGAGAGTCATTTTCCTACCTGGAATGAACGAACGGCCCGTTCTCGTAAGCAATGATTGCTAGAAATTCAAAGCTCAAAAGTTTATCCGTAAGGAAATTAGAGATGACGAAAATTGTTTAAGGATGTTGCTGATAAAACTGATGGAGATGAGTTTCTCTCTTACCGAAGCAAGGAATACAAAATTCGAACATAACGGTATGGAGATGAGTATCCAATGGACAGTACGTGATCGAAAATGCTGAAAAATTATCGTTGTTCGCTTAGTGATCAAAGGCCTTTATAACGGGTTCATCACAGGAAATGGCCGAAGGAAAGCACCGAACTTAAACGGCCGGTGGGTTGTAGAGTTCGTTGCGCACTATTTTGATACATTAAACACGAGAAGTCCAAGTTCAAACGAGGACGAAATGCGGAGTTATGGAGTTATGGAGTTCAGACCCTGCGTCTTCCGAACGTATCATGATATAACATTTCTTACATATCTGAAGAAAAGCATGAAGTTCCACCATCTTGATTATACACTATAAAGATTACAAATGCATGGAGGTGAAAGGCTACAGTCGTCAAAGCGATGCAATGGTAAGTGAACGTACGGTTTTAGTTTTGATTTACCGGGCCGAGTAAACTTCGAAAAAGTATATACGACCTTCGGATTATGTGAGCTTCGGCACAATATCTTACATTGGTGACCTTCGAACCATATCGCGAGACATATATCCGGGTAAAGATCTCGAGGTTATGATGGATTGTCGATGGTCATGAATCAAACATTTAGATGGTGGGACAAAAAAAAGGACTTGTGTTTTGGATGGTGAAATTAGTTTAAGTGATTTTCGGATACCTGTCTTTCGGATGGTGGGATTTACTATAATTTCATATTTAAAAGGTTACCAATTGATGATGTACCCTCCGAACGGGTCGAAGGACTCCCCTTCGAGCCTGTGCGAAGCTCTCTCTTCGGAGGCCCAGGTTAATCTCTTAACACGTTTCATTGGCGTAAAACCATTCGTCTATGAAATAGTTACCATGTGGGAACCCGCCAATCGAAGCCCTTTGGGGTATCCCTCTCGAAAGGACTACAACGGAGAACCCTCTTGACCTGGTCATACCCACGTCTCCTCTTCCTTTAGGCCTTCCCGCCAAAATAGAGATCGTGGGCTACAAAGCCCTAGCGGTTACCACAAAATCATGGGACGCCCCCATGATCTCTGAACAAAGTGCAACCGCCCACTAAGTCCTATTTTTCCCCTATAAATAGCTTAGTCGGGCCAAAACGATGTAAGTTAACTTCACTCTCGCAAATTACAACCTACTTATCATATCACACATACTTACTCGCACGCCGGAGGTGGTTCGCAGGGTCCAACCCCTGCGCAATCACTTAACGTAGTGTCTTGGTATTTCTTATTGCAGGTTAAGAACAAGTTTGGCGCAATCCCAACACCCCATAAATCCTTTGATCATCATCGAAGGCCTGGTAGTGCAATTTATTGTACAATCAGTGGCGCCATCCGTGGGACCGCTACAATTGGTCTCGTTATTTCCAAGCTTATAACCAACCAACTACTTTCACTATTATTCCGGCATGGATCAAGGGAGAGAAGATACTCCCCCACCGGGTTTCTCGACCTTGGCGCCAATACCAGTCAATGACTCTAACAACCTTCCCCCAATAACCGCCTCCACGTTCACAACACGTTCTCACCCAGAAACAACACCCAACCATCATGCTTCGACATCAGCCAATCCGGAGCCCATTATTAGCCCAGCCTTTGTCGAAGCCAACCACGAAGTGTTGGAATCCCTCCTAAGGGCTCGTAAGAGGCAAGTCAGGAATGTTGAGATGCGAAGAGAGTTGGAATACTCAAGTGATGAGTATGATGAAGAAATGGAGATGGAACCTAGGCCTCCGACCCAAGGAGCTACTCTATCGGCCTTAAGGATTGGGTCTCCAGTCAGTCAAAGGCTAAGCAGAAGGTCCGTTGGTTTCGAAGGAGTCCTCGAGAGGGCTACGACAAGGAGAGAAGGGGCGGTTACCGAAGGCTCTAACGGTAGGAGCCAACAAAGGGAAGAAGTGGGGGTGACTTTGCCTCCATTGCTAGCAGCTCATCTTGGAAGGACTGAAGCTGGGGTTCCGTTGTAGCCTTCTCACGCATCAGGCATAGAAGGCAATCCGCCTACAATTAATATGGGAGGAAATCTTCTTCCCAATGGTATGTACCCCTCGTTCCAAACTCAGTCTTATCCTCAAAATTTATATCCTCCAGTAAATGGACAGCCTAATAACCCAAACCTCCCTTAAACTTATGGGAGCATACCCTTCGGGCATCCTATGGCGTTACCCTCTGTATGCCATGGGAAACGGTTATCCGTTTGTCATGAGTACACCTTATAAGTCCTACCCAAGTCAAACTCCTATGGGAATGCCCCCAAACAACAATCCGTATAATACTGTTCCCATTAAGCACCACCTTACAATTGTCTATACTCAGACCCTATGGGTTCAGCTACACCCTTCGTTAGGTGGATAGAAGATTACCCATTGCCTGATGGGTTGAAAATGCCTTCGCACATTGGGACTTATGATGGGAAGGGGGATCCGGACAATTTCTTACATTTGTTCGAAGGGGCTATCAAAATGCAAAAATGGGTTATGCCGGTGGCTTGTCATATGTTTACATACACCCTACGGGATTCTGCTCGTATTTGGTGGAATGGGCAAAAGCCCGGTAGCATCGTCAATCTTGATGATCTTAAGGCTAAGTTCCGGTCACACTTCAGTCAGCAAAAGAAATTCGCAAGGACTCACTTAACGGTGCACAACATCAAAAAAAAGGAAAACGAAAGCACAAGGGCCTTCGTTACTAGGTACACCGATGAGACTTTGCAGATTTTGGGTCTTCATGAAGATCAGCGTATTTCGGGTTTCGTACATGGTCTTCGAAATCGGAGTTTGGTAGAATTCTTGTCCACTAACCTTCCGACAACTTACAAGGGGTTAATGGAAAAGACGTATACTTGGATCGAAGCGAAAGAGGTATCCACTAATGGGGCTCCGATAGACAGAGACATCAACAACAGGTTTTCGAAGCATTCTTCGTGGGAAGGGTCGAAGAACAAGAACAAGAACAGAGACAGGTTTTCTCCATACAACAAAGGCCCCAACCTTGGTTTGTTAAGCAGTCTAACCAAGTCTCCAAAGGAAATACTTGCTACGGAGAGGGCTGCTAAGGCTTTCGAAGCACCCCCTCGTATGACAAGTAAGGGCAGAAACAGGGATACCAGCAAGTATTGTCACTTTCACGAAGATTATGGTCACGATACGAACAGTTGTAGAGAGCTAAAGAAACAGATAGAAGAAGCTGTGAAGTCCGGGCAATTGGCACAGTTGGTGAAGGGTATAAAGAAGGGAAAGGAAAAGATGACCGACACTCAATTGGCTAAAGATACTACTCCTCTCGAAGCCCCAATACTCATGGTTCGTTGGGGCGAAGCCAGCTTAAAAAGAAAGGTAACGGAGCAGGAGGGTAACGCAGTAGGGGAGGTAACTTTTCCTCCTCTTGCGGGCCAAGTCCCTTCAAATGATCCGGTAGTCATCAAAGTCCTCATCTCCAACCGAGAAGTGAATAGAGCCTATATGGACTGTGGAAGCTCCTGCGAAATCATTTATGAGCATTGTTTTCTTAAGCTCAAGCCTTCAATCAGGTCGCAGCGGGTTGATTCGAAGATACCTTTGGTAGGATTTTCTGGTGAGCATTCGTGGCCTTTGGGAGAAGTTCCGTTGGAAATAAAAATTGGAGAAGGCAAGCTCACAAGGACAGAAACCCTCATGTTCGCTATCGTAAGGTCCAACTCCCCTTACAACTTGCTGATAGGAAGGACCGCCATGCAAAAGATGGGTATCGTAGTTTCCACTATACATGCAGCGGTAAAGTTCCATACACCTTATGGGATAGGAACCGTGTTCTCCAGTTACAGTCAAGGGCAAGCGGGAGACAGTGGCAAAAAGATTAGAGAAAGTCCGGAAGAGCCTCCGAAGGCTATTCTAAGTTGTACGGATGCCGAAGAGCGCATTGTGATAAATGAGCTCTATCCAGAGCAAACAGTGGTAATCGGGAAGCAACTCCCTGCTAACTTCAAAGCAGACATGGAGAAGCTACTCAAAGCCAACAAAGATGTGTTCGCATGGACATATTCTGACATGACAGGAGTTCCCAGGACCCTTATGATCGATGGCAAGCCCTTCGACACAGAACATAAGCTTAACGAGTTCAACCACATTGAGCCAATTAAGCAGAAGCGACGAAGCCTGGCACCAGAAAGAAATGCAGCTGCTTGCAAAGAGGTGGATGAGCTTGTGCGAGCAGGAATTCTCAGGGAAGTGAAATACCAAACTTGGGTTTCTAACCCAGTCATGGTAAAGAAAAGTGACAGAGGGTGGCGTATGTATGTTGACTTCACCGACATCAATAAAGCTTGCCCGAAGGACTGCTACCCTCTACCAAAAATCAATTGGAAGGTCGAACCTCTCTCAGGGTTCCGTCTGAAATGTTTTTTGGATGCCTACAAAGGGTATCACCAAATACAAATGGCAGAGGAAGATGAAGAAAAGACCGCCTTCTAAACAGGAAAGGGTGTCTATTGCTACAAGAAAATGCCATTCGGTCTGAAGAACGCAGGGGCAACTTACCAACGGTTAGTAGATAAAGCCTTCCACAAGCAAATTGGGAGGAACTTGGAAGCCTATGTTGATGACATGGTAATAAAAAGCAGAACCGAAGAGGACCTCCTCTCCGACATCCAAGAAACCTTTGATCAATTACGGGCAATCAATATGAAGCTTAACCCTAAGAAGTGTTCCTTTGGCATGGAGGAAGGACAATTCTTGGGGCACCTGATCACTAAACAAGGGATTAAAGCTAACCCTTCAAAGGTAAAAGCCATCACTGACCTTCAAGCTCTGAAGTCACTAAAAGAAGTTCAAAACCTCAATGGGAAGCTTGCGGCACTTAGCAGATTCCTGTCGAAAGGGGCAGATCGGTCTCTATCATTCTTCAAAACACTCAGGGGTGTACAGATAAAAAGACTTTCCAATGGAGTTGTGAGGCGGAAGCAGCCTTCGAAAAGCTAAAGGAATTTATGGAAATCTTACCAACACTTACAGCCCCAATCAAAGGCGAAGTGTTGTTCATGTACATTGAGGCATCATTCGAAAGCATCAGTGCGGTGCTCCTAGCTGAAAGGGAGAAGAAACAAGTCCCTATATACTTCGTTAGCAGGGTTCTGCAAGGAGCTGAATTAAACTATCCGGAGTTGGAAAAGCTAATCCTAGCCTTGGTTTATGCTGCAAGACGCCTTCGAAGATACTTTCAAGCTCATCCCATCACGGTATTGACTGACAAGCCTATTAGGCAGATACTGTCGAAGCCTGAGAAGTCAGGAAGGGTAGCTAAATGGGCTATCGAATTGGGAGAACATGAGATAGAGTACAAGGGTAGAAACTCCATCAAAGGTCAGGTACTTGCAGACTTTCTCGCTGAAACACCTTCCGGATCTAGCCAAGATAAAGAAATTCCTAAGGAGAAGCCCCCAAAGACGAAGGAGGGGTGGAAATTGTACACAGACGGAGCCTCAAGTTCTGATGGTTCAGGAGCAGGTTTAATGCTAGTTAGTCCGGAAGGAAAGGAATACACTTACGCATTGCGTTTTGAGTTCGAAGCTACCAACAATGAAGCCGAGTATGAAGCTTTGTTAGCCGGTCTTCGACTTGCAAAGGACATGGAGGTTCGTAACCTCTCCGTTTTTGTAGACTCGCAGTTAGTCGCCAACCAAATTAAAGGCTACTACGAAGCAAGGCAGCCCACCATCAAGTAATATTTGGAAAAAGCTAAAGAACTCCTTCAAGGCTTCGAAACATATGATATAGCACAGGTTCGCAGAAATCAAAACAAGAAAGCAGATGCCTTAAGCAAGTTGGCGTCAATGGCATTTGCTCATTTAACGAAGGAAGTTTTGGTAGAAGTATTGACTGATAGGTTAATTAAACGAGGTGAAGTTTTTGACATCATACTCGAGGAAGGCACCAATTGGATAACTCCGATTAGGGAATATTTGATCAGTGGTATTCTGCCGAAAGATCCTAAGCTTTTTCGAAAGGTGAGGATCAAAGCTCCCCAATATAGGTTCATTGGGGATAACCTTTATAGGAGATCCTTCCTATCTCCATGGCTTCGTTGTGTGGGACCAAAACAGGCTTCGAACATCATTTATGAGGTTCACGAAGGATCTTGCGGGTTGCATGCAGGCCCTCGCTCCGTTGTTTCAAAAGTAATGAAGCTAGGGTGTTATTGGCCATCTATGCATAGAGACGCAATAGAGATAATACAAAAATGCGATGCTTGTCAGATCCACTCCAAAGTTCCAAGAATGCCTAAGCAAGACATGACATCTGTCACCTCAGCATGGCCCTTCTGTCAATGGGGAATCGATATAGTCGGACCCCTACCAGTAGCTCCAGGAGGGGTAAAATTCTTGGTCATAGCCATAGATTACTTCACCAAGTGGGTCGAAGCAAAGCCCTTGGCGTCAGTGACAGGAAGGCATATGGAAAAATTCGTGTGGGAACAAATAATCTGTCATTTTGGTGTCCCTCACATTATCATCAACGATAATGGGAAGCAGTTCGCTGAAGGGGTGTTCGCAACCTTCTGCGAAGGCCTAAAGATCAAACAGTCATTCACTTTCGTTTATCATCCCCAAGGTAATGGACAAGTGGAAGTCACAAACAGGGATATTATTAGTGGAATTAAGAAGAGGTTAGGACGAAGCCATCATGGGTGGGTAGATGAACTACCCCAAGTTCTGTGGGCACATAGGACGCACCCCAAGTCAAGCCATGGGGAGACTCCTTTTAGCCTTACTTATGGAACGGAGGCTGTTATACCCTCCGAAATAAGCATCGAAACGGAACGTATTGTGAACTTTGAAGAAAAGGCAAATGAAGAAAGGCTTTGGGAAAATCTTGATCTTCTCAAAGAGAGAAGAGAAGTAGCTTCAATTAGAGAGGCTATCTATAAGCAGAAGTTTGAAAAGTACTATAACAACCGAGTTCGACCCTCCACGTTCAAGCCAGGTGAATATGTCCTTCGTTTAAACAGCGTAAGCAAGGCTGAATACGAAGGAAAACTAGGGCCAACATGGGAAGGACCCTACGTTATACTGGAAGCCTATGGCAATGGTGCGTACAAGCTCGTAACGCTTAAAGGGGAGGCCATGGATAGAACTTGGAATGGTACCAATCTTCGTAAGTTTTACATATAAAACTTACTACATTTAAAACAATCAGTTTGTTTTTCAATTTCATGTAACGCATTCTTCTCATTTGGGAAAAAAGCATTAATGGTAGGTGTCTTAGTGTTCATTTCTTAAAATGATGTAATCCTCCCTACCCACTTAATGATAAAAATTATTTCCTTCAAAATCTCTTGTTTCATTATTTACAACAAAGATTTGCTCAGCCAAGTACTTTACAAGTTTCAATGTCGAAGGATGAAGCAAGACACATGTCTTGTATACAGATAATATCCAAAGCAATTGACATTAACTTTTCCTATATAGTCTTAGGGTATTCTAAGCCCTTCGTATCTTAAGGATAAAGACGGAGTGGGTCGCGACCCTCTGTCGCAGTCAAATTATACGATTGCGGAAAATCTTGGTTCAAAATACACACAATAAGGTTATAACCTTAGGTTGTATATGTGCGTTTATAATAAGCGTACGAGAAGAAAAGCATGACATTCATAGCGGATTATTATCCCTACTTAACATTGATAAGACCACCAATGGTCAAAGCAAAAACAGTTTAAACAATTGTCTAACGCATGGGTCGAAGCCCATACAGCGACAAAGATAAATTGTCTTAAACAAACAAACATTAAACACGTTGGGGCATTATGCATAGAGATCCTTTCAAGGCAGAATAGAAGCATATTTCTTTGTTGAAGACGGAGGGTGGACCTTCATCGGCTTCTTCGCCAAAAGTTCTTTTATGGGAGCCAATGGATCTTTGGTTACCTCGGCTAGGAAAGGGTACTCTGTTGACGTAAACGCATCGCCAGCCTCATTAAATTCTTGCTCAGAATCAGAGCGATAGTATGGTACCTCCGATAAAACCACAGGCTTCTTTGTCTAGGCAATTTCTTCCAAAGCGGTACAGGTACCATAAAAGATGGCTGCGTTCACTAGTTTCCCAATAACTTCCCCCACCTCATCGCTACGATACAATTCCATTGCCACATGAGGAACAACCTTCGAAACTACCTCAGCTCGGTCTTTCTTCAAGTCTCGACATTGGAATTTCAGACTATCGATTTCCTCGCAAAGCTTGACCTCCTGCTCAATCAGCCTAGACCTTTTGGCTTCCAGACTTGTACATTTGGATTCGAGCATTTCAATTTGGGCTCTATAAATGGACACCTTAGACTCCTCAACCTTCAACCTATCGCACCTTGCTTGGGATTCCTTCAATTGCCCCTCGAGTCTGTCAATCTTGGCTCACATATCTTGTACAAAAGGATTCTTCTCAAAGTTCTCCAACACTTCTTTGCACTTAGCCTCCAATTTATCATATTCATGATCCCTAGATTTTTCTTTGGCTAAGATAGCATCCATTTTCACTCTCACATTCAACACCGTTTGCACCAATTCCCTTGTCCTAGAATTAAGATGATTATCCAAAACAGCCTGCCTAGCATAACTTTTGGAATGAAAGTTGCAAAGCTCTTCCATAGACATGTTATCCAAGATTCCCTTCCATTTAGCAGGTGTCATTTTTTCAACCAAGTGGCGACACGCAGTCGAATTGGGTAGTTCATTAACATCGGGAAGACCTGCGAAAGACAGAAGCACAAGTTATATAAGGAAGGACATTTATTACGTATGCAATACAACTTACTAGGAGTATCATCTTCAGGAATCGTCAGAGGAGTAGGTATAAAGGTTTTAGAATGAGAGCCTTTGGGCTTCACCATTCTTGTCGGAGGAGTAGGAAGGGATAATTTCCTCTTCGGAGGAGTCTTTACAGACATAGCAGCTTTTGCTTCTGAAAGACCGGAGGACCTTACGAGCCTTGTTTGAAATTCCTTGATAAGGGGATCATCGGAATCTGCTACAGTCTCCACAAAATGCGGAGTCTCGTCATTATTAATTGATGTTGATGGAGAACCTACTTCATGGTTCACATTATTTGGCTCTTTGGGGACAAAACTAAGCTCTCTAGTACCACGGGCTACAACGAAGTTCCTGAATGCCATCCCTACAGAAAAAAGAAATGAGATAAATACCATCAGATAAGTCATTTACTTTATTTGAATAGGTACATACATACTTTTCCCATTGCAGATTATCTCAGGTTCCAAGGGAGAGCCTTCCCAATGATCTATAATGCCCGCCAGAAATAGTATTGGCTCAGAAAATATTTGCACATCAAATGGGTGACGTTCAAGACGTTGGTAGAGGGGATAGCTTCTTACGAAGTGTGGCAAAGGATCATCAAAGTGTTTCTCGTCAAAAAGATTGTCTTTATCTAGCAACGCTGGATAATTGGGAGGTATGATCGTATCTTGCACATAGAAAAACAGACCTTTCCATTTTCTTATATTGGCAAAAGGTTTAGTTATTAAGAAAGGGACATCAGGCTCACTTCTTTTGGCCAATGTTAACCAATTACCACCAGGACAAAGGTTTATAAAGCCTCTAAGCACATTCAGTGTTGGCTCATACCCATAAGCTTTACAAACAACAATGTAAGTAGTCAACTTGGCTAAGCCAAACGGGTTCAGCCTGGATATATGTACTTGATAATATTGTAGAAACTCCAGGATTAATGGGTGGATCGGAATCCTAAAGTTAGATTCGGTAAATGCATGCACGTAAAGCCCCACATAACCCGTTGGAGCATCAAAAACATTTTGGTTTTTATTGGGAAGCATAACTTTAAACTCTTTAGGTATGGGATATATTTTAAGAAATTCTATTAGAGCCTGCTCTGATAGAGTACATTTTTGCTCCCTAATAGTTCTTTTCGCCGCCATACTCATCTTGAATCAGAGACTATGAGCGCAAAAGGACAAAGATCGGTGAGGAAAACTTACCTTTAAGCTCAACTGAAGCACAAAGCACAGGATCGTATACGTGTATTTTGGGCGCAAAAGAGAATATGATCTAGGGTGAGAAGTATGAAGGGTTTATGTATATCCTTTGTCGTTTCATCCTAGCCATCCACGTGCAGTTCTAATCCGAGATATACATGGAGCCTAATTTTTTAATTTTTGAAAAGATGTTTACCGATATCTTCGCTGCTGTAGTATAGAGTGGTAGTTGAGGATTTATTAGCCGCATTTATTGCGAAAAGTTTGTTTAAGCACTTATCTTCATTACGTTCAAATTTGTGACGAACGGGATAGAGTGTAGCAGGTTTTTTGAGTCGAATGCAATTTATACTTGTACGTATATATCACTTTCGACTGGGGGGCTTGATGATGTACCCTCCGAACGGGTCGAAGGACTCCCCTTCGAGCCTGTGCGAAGCCCTCTCTTCGGAGGCCCAGGTTAATCTCTTAACACGTTTCATTGGCGTAAAACCATTCGTCTACGAAATGGTTACCATGTGGGAACCCGCCAATCGAAGCCCTAAGCCCTTCGGGGTATCCCTCTCGAAGGGACTACAACGGAGAACCCTCTTGACCTGGTCATACCCACGTCTCCTCTTCCTTTAGGCCTTCCCGCCAAAATAGAGATCGTGGGCTACAAAGCCCTAGCGGTTACCACAAAATCATGGGACGCCCCCATGATCTCCGAACAAAGTGCAACCTCCCACTAAGTCCTATTTTTCCCCTATAAATAGCTTAGTCGGGCCAAAATGATGCAAGTTAACTTCACTCTCGCAAATTACAACCTACTTATCATATCACACATACTTACTCGCACGCCGGAGGTGGTTCGCAGGGTCCAACCCCTGCGCAATCACTTAACATAGTGTCTTGGTATTTCTTATTGCATGTTAAGAACAAGCTTGGCGCAATCCCAACACCCCATAAATCCTTTGATCATCATCGAAGGCCTGGTAGTGCAATTTATTGTACAATCACCAATAAACTTAAAATTCACTTATTAAATATTTTCTCAAACTTTCGTGGATAAATAAATGAAGCAGAAATCGTGTGCAACGATAGGTGAAATGAAGACGTGGATCAAGATCATATTAAAAATGAGTAAAACATTATCTACCAAGCAAAACTATAACAAGTCTAGGAGGCCCGATTGGGCTAAATTTGGCCCAGAGAGAGAAAAGATAAAAAGTATTGCAAACCAATAAATGTAACAAGAGTCAATTTATCCCAGTGGTTATCAACTTGGTTATTTGACCGAAAGGTTTAGAGTTCAAATCTTTCGGCAGCATCAATTTTTATTTCTTTATATATATATATATATATATATATATATATATATATATATATATATATATATATATATATATATATATATAACGAGTTCAAGTATTGGTCGAGTTCAAGTTCAAAAATAATATTGGCCCAGCTCAGCCCAAAACATGGGATAAAGGAATAAAAAGAGGATTTTTATTTCTTTATATATATATATATATATATATATATATATATATATATATATATATATATATATATATATATATATATATATATAGAATTGAGATCAAATAAGATCAAGCTTAAAATTATAAAAATAAGATCTTTGAAAGAGCCAATAAACATGTAACATGTGGAAATTTGTAATTAAGTAAAACTAAATTCACTAATAACCACATAAGGGTATTTTAGACATTTGAACCCTCCCTTAAATCTCTCTACCTCTTAAATTACCCTAACCCAATAACAACTAGCCCAACTTTATTCTCTCATCCTCTCCTCTCTCTCATACATTTTCCGGCGACCAAAAGATCACCACCGGTGACAACTTTTTTTCATTTGCCATCTATAATTAACAACCGCAACCTTTTTTTCTTTATCAAAACCCGCTGCAACCCAATCAAACCCGCTGTAAAATGCTCACATGACCTCTATCCCTCCGATCAAAAACACAGATTTGGGTCTCGTTTGTGGGTCTCGAACGGATCATTGTATTTGTGTTAGATATGTGTTGTCGCCGGTACACTGGATACATTGTGGTATGTGTTGCCAGTATACCGGACACATCGACGGTACACCTGATACATCGCCGGTACACCGGATACATGGTGGGCTGGTGCCGCTGATGTAGCAGCAGGTATACAACGTTGAGGTACACATTAAACAGCCACCTATTTCTTGTGTGTACGTCGTTGAGGCGAACCAAAAGCCGTAGTCGCTGACAACCACCCTTTGCCAACCTTCAAAACTCCAAAAACTCCGCCTATATACCTGCAGTGTATCATGGTTCAAAACCAAGCCCCATAAAAAAATCCATACACCTTCCAGTTTAGATCGGAATATGGATTAGAAAAAAAGACAAAACAAAAAAATAACAAACAAACCTCCGTTGAATTGGTAATACACCAATTGAAGATGTGAGTTGGCGTATTTTTTATGCATCCTAGGAGTTTGTGAGAATAACAATGAAAGATTTATTTTTTTAGTTTATACTAGTATATTGCATTGTACTGTATTTAGTTGATTAGTCCACATGAAGTTGTTATCAATGTTATTGAAAATTTTACTTTCTTTAATTTATTTCAATCGATGTACCGGTTTTTAGGATCTGAATTTATTTTTTTATTAGTTTTGATGTACGAGTGTATCAATTTTTTACAATGGATGTGTCAGCGTACCAGTCGATGTATCATTTTTGGTTGTATCAGATTTTGATAATTTCAAATTTCAATGGTTGTATAAGTTTTATTTGGATTTGAATTCTCCAAAATACCCTTGAAATCCTATTTAATTACTAAAATGTCACCCATTTAATGTTAATCTCATCTATGACAAATTAAAAGATCTAACGGTCCAAATTGGGTCTTACTTTTAGAACTTTAAGTTTGATCTCACATTAACCCTCCCCTATATATATATATATATATATATATATATATATATATATATATATATATATATATATATATATATCTTACTATCTTATAATGGAGGAAGGCCTTCTATAAATAGTAATACTTAAAAATTCAGCCTTCTATAAATAGTAATACTTAAAAATTCTACTACATAACTTACAAGTCTTAAAGCTTAATGTACAAAATACAAAGCACTATTAATGTGGTTAAGATATTTAATATAGTCAATTAATTAACTGGTCAATAAATGCAATTAATGCAGTTATTAAAACACCTTTTACATAATAAATACAAATTATCAAGCATATTGCACAACCAACTTAAACACAATTCAAGCCCAAACGGGCAACGGGCCAAATGGGCTCGAGCCCGAACGGGCACGGGCCAAACGGGCACGGGCTAAACGGGCTCGAGCCCGAACGGGCACGGGCTAAACGAAATTCTTGATATCCGTAAATGTATTGTCAAAAAGAACATAATAAACTAAAATACATGATTCACCGAAAAATTTTATTTCAGGGTACCCGCCGCCGCAACGCGCGGGTACCCTGCTAGTATATATATAACGAGTTCAAGTTCAAAAATAATATTAGCCCAGCTCAGCTCAAAACATGTGATAAAGGAATAAAAAGAGGATACGTACCAAGCATTGGACTCTTAGTCCAATGGTTAAGCGCTCATATGTTAACGCGGAGACCTGAGTTTTGCTAAGACCCATTTTTGCATAATTATTTTGCAGCTGCCACATGTCACTTCGGCCTTAGCATCTTCATCCCTCATTCCGAAGGGTAGATGGAGGGCACAATACCGAACGACCCCATACATGTCGTCCATACCAGTCATTGATTAATGGATGAACCATCTCCGGAAGGATTCATACCGAACGGATCATACCAAACTACCCCATACATGTCATCCATACCAGTCATTGAGTAATGGGTGAACCATCTCCAGAAGGAGTCATACCGAACGGATCATACCGAACTACCCCATACATGTCGTCCATACTAGTCATTGAATGATGGATGGACTACCTCCGGAAGGAGCCATGCCGAATGAATGACGGTGGACGAACCACCTCCGAAGGAGTGAGTTGAAAGTGAGACCTATCATTCTTAGCTCCGGTAGAGTGAATGACGGGTCCCACGGATGGCGCCAATTAGTTGAAGTAAAATTTTGTACTTTACTCCAAACAAGCAAAAGGTTCCGCCGGAGTGGTCTTGACGACTCTCTCGTGCCATTCATCCTTGTCCCGAGCTTTGAAGTATGCTACAAACATGAAAGAACCTGTTAGAAGGAGCCCCGAGGCCGAAACCCCGGGAACCACCCTCCGACGGTCAAGTCAGAACCTCGTAGGTAGAGGATTTAGCATAAGTATATAAGTATGTAAATGTTGCATGATGTAAGTATGGAAGGATGCGCCCCATAGCATGAAGGACCAATCCGAATGGCCTATAGCAGGAAGGAACGCACCCTCCAGTGGAGAGTAATTCTAGAGAGAGTAAGTATATGTGTGTGTTTTAGAGAGGGGAAAAAACATACCATTGAGAGTGTTAAATGCACTCTATTTATATAGGTGGGCTTCCTTGTCCTTACCTGGTGATAGTGACACATTTAGGCGGGAAACTGCAATGTTTTCTTGGCCGTTCGGCTTGGTTGGTTCGGCCAAGTGCCTTTCATCCAGTGTCTTTCATCTGAGCCATTCAGCTTGGGTCATTCGGCCAAGTGTCTTTCATCCGGCGTCTTTCATCCGGCGTCTTTCATCTGAGCCATTCGGCTTGGGTCATTTGGCCAAGTGTCTTTCATCCAGCGTCTTTCATCTGAGCCATTCGGCTTGGGTCATTCGGCCAAGTGTCTTTCATCAGAGCCATTCGGATGTATAAAATCATGGATGGATTAAACATTAAGTTTAATACAATGTACTTGATGAATGACTAATAACAATCGTGAATTGAAGTGAATTCTCCCTTGAAAAATGGTTAATCGTCATCTGAGAGTTGTGTGAAGTGAAATGACGAAATCAGCTGAATTAGGGCTTGTATTTTTAGTCTCGATTCTGCTACTCCGTAACCATAAGTGAGGAGTTACGTTGTACCCTCCTTAATGCACGAATCATTCACCGGATGTAGCAAAGTTATGGAGTAACGAAATGTACGAGTTACACTATAATCATCTCGTTAATTAATTCTTCCATAGTTGCGACGTAACAACAACGGCCTTGTTACATTGTAGTTGTGACATCAGCAAGATCTTTTCGAATCTCAATACAAGTTATGGCGCAGCTCTAGCGAGGTTGTTACACCGTAATCTTTGATGACTAGACTTGGTCTCTTTCAGCAGCAAAAAGGATTACAGCGTAGCCCTTATGACCCACATGCGCGGTAATGTATGTCTGGTCCAGCATGTTTTGTATTTTCTTCAAATCAACCTTTCATTTCCGCGTCTTTTCGTTCCAATGCTCAAGTTTTACCTAATAACGAAATATGAACCAATTAAGTACCTACTCATATAAAAACATAGCAAATATGAGCATTATATAAGGGATTTGACACAGTAAAATATAGAGAACATTTGATGTTATC
The DNA here is from genome assembly GCA_021014915.2 of Artemisia tridentata subsp. tridentata. NCBI lineage: Eukaryota > Viridiplantae > Streptophyta > Magnoliopsida > Asterales > Asteraceae > Artemisia > Artemisia tridentata. The sequence continues at coordinate 144,350,819 of CP139509.1, forward strand.
ATTATACAAAATTTTGTTGGTAAACTAAGCGGAAATTTTCCCTCCATGTGTAAATAATAGTTCCAACAATTTTTGCAACAAAACTTCCTATAGTCAAGTAAATTTGATTATAAAAATATTTGTTGTTTGGTAAAGTTGTTGGTAAATGCACTTTTCGCCAACGAGAAATAAGTTGTGGGTAAAATTCGTTGGTAAATTTATTCACCAACGAGTTCATGTCGTTGATATTATTGTTTTTCGATTTTACCAACAATTTATTGAGAAAAAATCGTTGGTAAAATTAGCTGGAACTTTCGCACCAAATATCAACTATGTTCTAACGAATTTAGCAACAATTATGTCGTTGGTAAACTATAAAATATGTTTTTCTTATCTTCGTTGGTAAAGTAATAATTTACCAACGAATCGATGATTGTTGGTAAAACTTGGTTGGTGCTGGCATGATTTCTAGTAGTGGGACAAGTGCCTTTCATACAGGCATTCCATCTGGGTCTTCCATCCGGGGTCTTTCATCTTGATGTCCTGACGGATCGGGTCTATCAGACCACATACGTCATCAGCATGATAGTTTAAAAAGAAGAGGAGTATATGTAATAAGATGATGACGGCATGCTATAACTTTGCTAGTGACATTCTATCATATTCTGTGTAATATAATCTTTAATAGTTTTGATTGCTTATCAATTGATTGCTAAAGTTTTATAAGGATCAATCATTGTTTAAGAATATTTGATAATGAAAATATGGCTAAATATATTATGTTCATAATCATTGCCTATGGTGAACAACTTTAAGTTAATTTAATTATATTGCGTTATTTCAATGATTTTATAAAAGAACAATACCACTTGTCTGATTTTATTGCAAATATATTTTAGCATAATCTGTTACGAAATAATGATAATCGACAAAAAGTATAAGCTAAAAGAATAGAGAGACTGTGGAATGCATTTTCATTGATGATAACAAACTACAAATGAACCTCTATTTATAGGGTTCTTACAATCAAAGTATTTAGTACAACCATTATTGAGGGAATACAAAAGATGAGAGGTTATTGAGGTTAAGGTATATGGATAGCCACACACATAATTATTCATAATACTCCCTCTTGGCAATCCATCATTAGTTGTCATACGATTAGATCTGCTGCCTCGTTAAAAACCTTGCTTGGAAAACCCCGGTGGGAAAAAACCATAGCTAAGGGAAAAAGAGTGCAGCCCATATGTTCTCCCTCTGATAATTAGATCGCTGGAGTTCATTGAGTCTTCGCATTCCAATGCCGTGAACCAACTTCTTAAATGTTGCAGTGGGAATTGCCTTGGTAAACAAGTTTGCTAAGTTCTTGCTTGAACGAAACTTTTAAACAATAATGTCGCCGCTCTTTTGTAAGTCATGAGTGAAAAAGAACTTCGGTAGAATATACTTGGCCCTGTCACCTTTGATGTATCCGTCTTTAAGTTGAGCAATGCATGCTGCATTATCTTCATGCACGATTGTTGGAGCTTCCTGGCCTGAAGAAATACCACATGATTTACGAATATGTTGTATCACCTTTCTTAACCATACGCATTCCCGAATCGCTTCATGAATGGCCAAGATCTCTGCATGATTCGATGAAGTGGCACTCATTTTTTGCTTCACGGAACGCCATGAAATGGCAGTACTGGAACTTGTAAAAACATATCCAGTTTGGGACCGACCGGTATGAGGATCAGACAAATATCCTGCATCTGCAAAACCAACTAGATTTCTTTCGGATGAGTTAGTATAATATAAGCCCATGTCTTTTGTACCTTGAAGGTAGCGAAATATTTGTTTCACCCCATTCCAATGTCTCCTTGTTGGACACGAGCTATATCTTGCCAATAGGTTTAGTGAAAATGATATATCGGGTCGTGTATGACTCGCAAGAAATAACAATGCCCCAATGGCACTTAAATAAGGTACTTCAGGACCAAGAATTTCCTCGTCGTCATTTGGAGGTCGAAAAGGGTCCTTTTCAACATCTAAGGTCCTTACAACTTTGTTTTTCCGAGATCTTTCATTTCAAATTCTTTCTTGAGGCACTCAACTGCCTTTGGAAGCTCCCCTGGAGTTCCAATGATATTCAGATCATCAACATATACAGCAATTATGACATATTCAGATCCAGACCTTTTTATAAAAATACATGGGCAAATAGAATCATTTCTATATCCTTCCTTTAACAAATATTCACTAAGGCGATTGTACCACATTCGCCCAGACTGCTTCAACCCATACAAAGATTTATTCAGTTTGATTGCATATTGTTCTCGAGAACTTGTTTTACATGATTCAGGCAGCTTAAACCCGTCTGGAAGCTTCATGAAGATTTCTGCATCAAGTGAGCTGTATAAATAGGCTGTCACAACATCCATTAGACGCAAATCGAGTCCTTCTTGTATTACCAGACTGATTAGATAACGAAACGTAGTTGCATCCACCACAGGAGAATATGTTTTTTCATAACCTATACCCGGTCTTTGTGGAAATCCTTGTGCACCAAGCGTGCTTTGTAACACGTAATTTCATTTCTTTCATTTCGTTTTCGCACAAAGACCCATTTATACCCAACGGGTTTTACACCTTCAGGTGTACGGACTACCGATCCGAAAACTTCTCGTTTTTCAAGAGATTTTAATTCTGCCTCAATTGCGTCTTTCCATTTTGGCCAATCATTTCTATTTTTGCATTCCGGAACTGACTTTGGTTCTTGATCCTCATCATTTTCCATAACTTCTAGCGCTACATTATATGCAAAAGCATCATCGACGTCGATTTCATTTCGGTTCCATACCTTTCTAGACATGATATAATTTATTGAGATCTCTTCATTTTCGGGTACCCGCGGTTCATCTTGAACCGTCATGTCTAATGTTTCTTTAACCTCGACTTGACCATCTTGATTATATGCTCCCTTTTTCTTTCGAGGATTTTTATCTTTGGAACCGACTGGTCTACCACGCTTTAGGCGTGCCTTAGACTCATTAGCAATTTCTGAATGTTCTTTAGGAACATCAATTTTAACAGGAGCATTAACAGCTGGTATATGTGACTTGGTTACTCTTTTAAGGTCAGTAAACGCGTCTGGTAATTGATTTGCTAACCCTTGTAAATGAATTATCTTTTGAACTTCTTGTTCACATTCTTTTGTTCGAGGATCAAGATGAGATAATGATAATTCTTTCCAACTTATTTCATTTCCCAGCTGTTTCTTTTCTCCCCCTAATGTTTGGGAATACTGACTCATTGAAATGACAATCAGCAGATCGAGCCGTAAACAAATCCCCCGTTGATGGCTCTAAATATCTAATTATAGATGGTGAATCATACCCAACATATATTCCCATTCTCCTTTGAGGTCCCATTTTTGTGCGTTGTGGTGGAGCAATTGGGACATATACTGCACAACCGAAAATTCTTAGATGGGAAATATTTGGTTCCTGACCAAAAACCAAATGTAATGGGGAGTAAGTATGGTGACTCGTTGGCCTGATACGAATTAGTTTTGCAGCATGTAGAACAGCGTGGCCCTAAGAAGAAACTGGTAGTTTTGCTTTCATAATCATGGGCCTTGCGATCATATGAATTCGCTTGATAAAAGACTCAGGGAGCCCATTTTGTGTATGAACATGAGCTACTGAATGTTCTACACTTATCCCAATAGACATACAATAGTCATTAAATGTTTGGGATGTGAACTCACCAGCATTGTCCAAACGTATTGTCTTTATAGGATAATCTGCAAAATGTGCTCTCAATCTTATTAATTGAGCAAGTAATCTCGCAAACGCCATATTGCGACTTGACAATAAGCACATATGTGACCATCGAGTTGATGCATCGATTAAAACCATAAAGTATCTAAATGGTCCACAAGGTGGATGTATGGGCCCACATATATCCACTTGAATTCTTTCTAGAAAATTAAGAGATTCATTCCCTACCTTAGCTGGTGATGGGCGTGTGATTAATTTTCCTTTTGAGCAGGCAACACATGTAATATCTTTAGTTTCAAAAACCTTATGGTCCTTTAATGGGTGTCCTTTTGAATTTTCTAGTATCTTTCGCATCATTAATGATCCGGGATGGCCTAGCCGATCATGCCAAACGATAAATTTTTCTCGGTCAATAAGTTTTTTATTTATGACCACATTTGTTTCAACAATATTAATCTTAGTGTAATATAACCCGGATGAAAATGCGGGTAATTTTTCTAACACTTTCTTTTGACCTAAAATCACATTCGTAATATGAAGGTACTCATCATGTCCTTCATTTGTAGTCTCAATATGATATCTATTTCGACGAATATCTTTAAAACTTAATAAATTCCTTTGAGACTTGGGGGAAAATAGTGCATTGTCAATTTTAAACATTGTACCTTCGGGTAATAATATATATGTTTTTCCATAACCTTTTATTAGCTTTGCACTACCCGAGATAGTACTCACATTTGATTCTTGTATGTTTAAGTGTGAGAAATATTTCTCCTTTTTGAGTATCGTGTGTGTGGTTGCACTATCCACTAGACATATGTCTTCATCATCAATAATAAGTTGTGCTACACGATCCATATTCTTCAAAATAAAACACATATTATAAGTAAAATGTTTAACGAAATAATTAAAAGGAAATAACATGTTTTATTAAGCCAATTGAATAATCATAGATAAAGTACGTCTCATAGGACAACATAGGTAAACTTGAAAGAAAATAAACAAAACAAAAACAAGATCATCATCAACGTGAAGGCGTTTTATTCTTGGCTTTAGTGACACTCTTATTATTGGCTTTATGGATCACTCATTTACGAGGAAATCACTGACATCCAAATGAGTGTTATCATTTGGGTCTTCTGGAACACTAAGGTTGTCAATACCGAGGCTATCGATATCAAGGCTATCAATTTTCCCTTCATCATATGCAAAGTTAACTTCGACCCCTTTTCCTTTGTTCTTTTGGGATTGTTGGTAGAGTTCCATCAAATGTTTGGGTGTGCGACATGCATGGGCCCAATGATTAGAACCGCCACAACGATAACATGCACTTTCTATGGCACCTTTTGTTTTTTCACCTCCATCATTTTCTATCATCTTACCTTTATCTTGCCAGTTTTTGTGACCACTTGTAGAACCCGGTAAAAATCCCTTGTAATTATAATCGTTAATAAATAATAAACCTCAGTTACTGTTACTGATCCCCATTATTACAGAAAAATTTGAAATTTTCTTATTATATTAATTAGTCGTGTTTACGATATAATATAATTCGTTTAATAACGGAACAAGTTCTCGACGCGTTTGACAAAACTTAAATGTTTCATTAATCCTAATTAACCCCAAATTAGTATTAATCGGGCCTCATTATTTTTTTAGCCCAACTTCTATTCGGTCCACTCTATTCTAAGCCCAAGTTATAAGCCCAAGTTCTATATTATGGTTTTATGTAAAAATCGACTAGAACCATGCTTCTAAATGCTCTTCGTTCTCTCGAATATTAAACACGACACGACTATATTTTTATGTCATCTCATCACTCACCTAGCCAACTCTTAACGTGCCAAGTTTCATCATCTAACGTTGCGTTTTACTTCAGTTTTGAAGTCGAATCTATTCGGCCTAAACAAACCCAACTCGACACAAACTATTATTTCAAAACTTAACCGTTTTGACTCTCGTTTGTTCCTACGTAATTCTGATATTCGTTATATCGTAGTTCCATGTTTAAAACCAAGATTTATCACCATACTCCATGTGTTGCACGATTTCATCAAATCGTATATATAAATAAATGGTGATCGACATCATGGTTGACTCACAAGGACACACACCTTGTTTCATGCTCTCACAAGCCAATATTATAATCATAGGATGGCTGTGAATTCTCTAATATTGACTGACAATGGCTAGTTACTAGCATGGTGAATTATTGAAAACAATACGTATCCAATTAACGACTCTATATATACTCCTTACTTACCACCTTTCATCTTACCTCAAATACTCTCAATACAACTCTTATCCTTCCATAAAATTTCCTTTGCAAGACCAGAAGTATTCGTTCCTCTTTATTTGAAAGCTACGAGAAGATTTTGATATAAAGTATACTCGTATACTTATTATAAATTGAACGTGGCCATTTACTCGTGTTTCAAATCATTTCTTTCGATCCTCTACTTCATTAGAAGTGTTGTAAGTATTTTGGGAACCCTTTAATTCGACTCGTCACATATTTTATTTCACATGCATCGTATATTTTTACTACTCGAACGTATGCTTTTCTTATTTATTTCTACGCATACATAAATATATAGAACCACAAACGTGACACGACTCCATCTTGGAAGTCATAGAAGTCACGTTACACACACCTTTCACTTTTATATTCAAGTTACATGCATCGTTTGATTTATTTTTAATCATGTTTCAATCGTATATAAAAACCTGTTCCAACACTTAGAAATTATTTCAACTCTTTTACTTATATACAAACGTCTCACGTCGCCTAAAAAACGACCCTATATATCGAAATCTAACTTAACGACCATGTAATATTTTTACATAACATATTAGACCACCTAGCTAGCTAACACTTTCGTTAATATAACTTGTAAAAATAAGCTCGTCTCGAGACTCTAAATTTGCCAAAGCAAATTGCATAAAACTGAACTTCAAAACAAATAAACTAGCGATGTGGGCTTTTCAGCCCATTAAACTATTTTTAAGCTATAGAAATAAGCTAGCTTTTCAAATCTTTTTGACATGAATTTATAACATGAAAAATGACATTTTTGATGAGCTCAACTCGTCTCACGATTTACGGATTTTAAAACGTTAACGGGCCACTAATTTGATCATTAAAGCCCATTAGATGAAATAATAAGCTTTATACTTTATAAGCTGTTAAAATAAGCTTTTTATGACTTAATAAAGCTACGGAAATTTTAACATAATTTTTCCCATCATTTTTGTAAAATTGGACTAAAAATGTAACTCGACAACACCTAGAGGGACTAAAACTGTTAACCGAGAAAGGACATGGACTGAAAATGTAAAAACAGTATCAATAGGGTATAAAATGACATATTATTAATTCCCAAGCTCAGAATTGTATATTGGACAAGTAGAGGACTATAATTGTAAATTATATATAATAAAGGACTAACGGTGTAATGCTAACGCCGTTAGGGTAAAAAGTATAAAATTAGAAAAGGACAAGGACCAACATATTCTATTTGACATTCTTAGTTTATTTTCTATTTTTGTCATTTCAATTCACGTCACATGCATATTTATTATAATTCAATTATTTATTTATAACGTTACGTTAATTATATATATAACGAGATTTTTAAACGATTTAATTATACGTTTCGAGGAAATGATATTTTGGAATATTAGACATAAAAACAAGATAATATTTTATGTAATTTTATTTTTAACTTGAAGCATTTTAAGCATATCATCATTCTCATTCTAACGATCAAATCGTTATTCGTTCGCGTTATCATTCCATCTTTCGTATTTAGGTCAAGTTCTTAGAAATCCCTATTTATTCAGGTTGTATTTCGAAGCCGTTACCATAATCTCATCCGAACTTACTTATTTCCATTCTCAGTATCATATAAGGTGAGTTATAGCCTCACATTTTACTTATTTAAAGACTTTAAACTCAGTGAGGGAGATACATGTTATAAACAGATTCACAAGTATTTTTCTGTATGCTTACCTGACTTGATATATGTCTAAGTTACCTATTGCCACAAGACCCTTAATCATGAGCCATTTATCATTTTGTAAGTGAACGCGAATATAGTGAATAGATCTATTTAGGTATGACAGCCTATCCCACTAATACTGGACGAAATGCCTTTTGGTTAGTCGTATTAGTCGCGATACATTATATTTGAGTACAAATAGGAATTGGCAAATCTCCTATTACTCAAGGGCATAACTATCATCATTGACTTGATGATCAACACCCGTTTTACGGTACTGTTAACGTTTTGTGTGTCATGAGACTTAGGGCAATATATATACTGTAATATCAACTTTTCAAACTGATTGTATCTTCTATACAATCTTACTTGTGTATCGAAATGATTATTAAATCTTAAACTCTATAACATCACTCAACATTTTTGTTGACTTTTAAGCATGTTTATCTCAGGAAACTAGCAGGAGAAGCAAGGGCATGGAGCGGGCAAATTTCCTATCTTTTAATAATGGTGTAAAATAAAATGTTTAATTCAGTTTAAAACATTAATCCTCCTAAGGATTTTATTACTCTGATATGTACTTTTGTAACTGAATTTCTATAATAATGGACCTATGTTTTCAAAACGTCTCTTTCGAGTCATTTTCAATAATTATGACTAAGATTCTCACAGTAATACCCCGATTAGTCTTCCGCTATTAACTTGCAATTTAGGGGGTGTTACAATTTAAGCCATACATAAACGACGAACATCCATGAGGAAAAGTCCTAAACATACAACTAAATCATACTTTTTTCCCCTTCCCTTTTGAACCATCTCTTGTGTCTTTTGGATTTTTGACAGCAAATGGCTTAATACCAATTGCATCACAACATTCCTTATTTAGCAGCCCTAGAACTTTAATCCTATCAGCAAAAGCGAGCTTTGCAATCTGTTTTGAGGTTAGACTCTTGCTAGCTTCAATCTTGTTTGAGCTTGAACCGTTTTTTGTTTGATAAAACTGCATTTCATCATAGCTAGAATCAGAGGTTGAATCTTCAACCTTTGAAAAGTAGTCAGACCATGGCATTGGATATGATACATCTGAACTTTCACTGCTGGAAATTGTTATGATTTCTGTACAAAAATAAATAAATAAATAAATAAAAATAAAAAATAAAAAATAAAAATTGAACGGTATGTTACAGATATGAGAAATGACATGAAAAAGACAACACTGAATACCTGGTTTCTTGTTGGAACTCATTTTTGCAATTGTAGTTTTTGTTACAGATGTTTGAATGGTTGTTTAGTGCTTATGTCTTTATATAGTGGATATGTGAAGGGTTGTTTGGTGTTTCAATTATACACAAAGCAGTCAATGTGCAGGGATGAGGAGAAAAAAAAGTGTTTGCTAGCAAAGATTCTCATCTTTACTTTAGTCCAGAGTGCAGTCACTTATTAAAGAAAAAAATAGTGTTTGCTAGTAAAGATTCTCATCCTTTGGCCTGCAAATCCTTGCTCTGCACACACAACAAAATTAATTTTGTGGATCAAAATTGATGTCTTGAATATTTACACTGATTGCTAAAGGATTTGGACATAGGGAGTATAATCATTTTTTTTTTATCTTTTTGATATCTTGAATATTTGTATTGATTGCTAAAGGTAACAGTATGATTGTGTTTTTATTTAGACATAGGGAGTAGAATCTTCTTTTTTTCTTTTTATGTATAATAGTTGATAATGTCCTACAGATGGTAACTTTGAAAGCTAACTGCTATGATTATCTTTTTGACATGGCTTAAATATAGTTCTACTTTTCCTTTTCTTTGGAAAAGTTCAAATTTAAACCTTGAACCATGTGTTTGTATTCCATCTATTTGTGTATTTTGGATATTGATCATGTCTTGAAACTTTTACAATGTGGTTTTGAGGAAATGTGGTTTAGTAATCAGCATGTGTTGAAACATTCACAACACCGTTTTGAGGAAATATAAATCCTAATATGAAGCATCTAATTGAGTTTTATGGATAATGAAAATGGATAAATTGGTGGTAGCACTTAGGTGTGGCTGTTCCAACATTTTCTTGCAAATGTTCAGCTTTAAGGGGTGTTTAGCAACGAGTGATTCAATATTTTCCTGATAGGTCAAGTCGTTTGATTAGAGAAGCATTGACAGCTTATTGTAGATTTGTTAGTTAAGGTTCGAAGGATTAGTACTGTTGGTTTAATCTTAGTACTGCTAGTTAAAGTTCGAAGGTTAGTAATGCTCGATTTGGTTAGTACTGCTACATGCTTTTAGCTATATGAATTTGTACTTTGAATTGTAGAAACTTAGAAGAACTTTTCATCAGGAATCAATGAGAAAGATATAAATTATTTGAAAAGTAACAGATACATGATCGGGTAGCATTGATTATTTGAAAAGATATAAATCATCGGGTAGCATTGATTCATTATTAGAATAGTACTACAGCTTATTAATTTAGGTTACTGAAAGTTTCCTTAAAAACAATATTTCGTGTACGCTCTTTTAGTTCCCCATCTTCATCTTCCGTCATTAGTACTTTCAGCCCGTCAGGGCTTGTAACTCTAGATAGTGCGACATATAGTTGCCCATGGCTGAACACAGGGTTGGGTAAGTAGACCCCGACATACTTAAGTGACTGGCCTTGGCTCTTGTTTATGGTCATCGCATAGCATGGTTTCACAGGAAACTGTCTACGTTTCATTATGAATGGCCATTTTGACTGGGTGGATGACATTGTGATCCTAGGTATAAGAACACTATCTCCTATATGTGACCCAATTAGGATTTTAGCTCGAATTAAAAATTGGCCAAGATCAGTAATGATTAGCCTGGTTCCATTGCATAAACCCTGGCTTGGGTTAACATTTCGCAAAAGCATTATCGGGAGTTCATTTTTTAAGCATAGAGAATGTGGTGGCATCCCTTGGAAATTTAAGGAATTCAAGAACTCAATGGGATATAGCTCGTCTTGAGCTAGAGTATCAGTTGATGCCTTACATACTTCATCTGCACTATTGTACGTGACAACATCACCTGCTAACTTTTTTAACATATGTTCATTTATTGCATCAGCGTCGTCACTTTTTGGATTCAGTATAGCCCTTTCTTTTAGATACGCATCTTCATTCTGCCTTGTTGTAAAATCAGGGAATGTTTCTATGACGATTTGATCAATTGGAGAATCCCCTGATTTTATAATAAAATTCCGCGGAATCTGAATCCAGCTTGGCTCATCCTCCCCTTCTTTAATTTTGGCTTCCAAATTCCCATCGCCCACATCCAACACCCATTTATTGAATTCTTGTTTTCGAGTGTCAATGCTCCCGTTTTTTGTATACTCATTGACTCGCATATTGCGTGTAAGGGTAAAAACCTTGCAAGATTTCCATAGCTCTGATCGGTTTATGCAGGCTTGGATAACTTCTGATCTTTTGGCTTTCGGGATTACTGGTAGAATTTGTCTGAAGTCACCTCCCAGTAACACTGTCATCCCCCCGAAGATGCGGTCTCTATTTTCAGGATTCTCGTACCCTAATATATCCCTCAATGTCTTGTCTAAGGCTTCAAAAGCATATCGCTGAGTCATGGGGGCTTCATCCTAAATTATCAACCTGGCCTCTTTCATTAATTTTGCCAGGTGTGTGTTTTGTTTGATACCACATATACTATTGTCCATTAACTCCAATGAAATAAAAAATTTGCTATGAGCAGTCCTCCCTCCCGGTAGTAGTAAAGATGCAATTCCTGGTTCAATCGTAAAGGTTGAACAATTCAGCAGTTCTTTTAAGTAGTGTAATATTGCTGTAATGCATAGTATGGATGTATAATAATTCAATAAACGCGTATTAAATGATGTACCCGAAGATGCAACTGCAAGAACTATCATTCTTTCGGATCTTAGTTTTGATTTTATAGTCTTGTATAAAAATGTCTTACCACTCCCTCCGGGTCCATAAACAAAGTAAAACCCTCCTTTTTGACTGTATACAGATTTGATAACTCCTTGATAAATCAGATGTTGATTGGTGTTTAGCATCGAATGAAACTGTTCATGTTCAATCTTGCTTGTTTTCATATCAAAGTCCAATGCTTCTCTAATCAAACAATTGTCCATGTTTGTTAGGAGCTTTGGGTTTGGTCGTGGAAGATCTTCGAATTCAGCTAAAGATCTACCAAATCTGTGTAACAATTCCTCTATTTCCACCAAACAATAGTTCTAAATTTGTTCTTCTATAAGTTCTAATTCTGGGTACCTGAAGTGTTTTCTTTTTATATGTAGAATATCCTCTGATAAAGCCTCCCAATTTTCTTCCCATAATTGTCGTAGCTTACTTACTTCACAAAACAGCAATACTGTTACAAATAAGTCCCGCAATTGAGGTGCTAATGCCCAGAATCTTGCCTCTGATATAGCCTGGGTCCATTCTCTGTCATCATTGAGCAACCCATATGCAAAACAGACTTCCTTAAATGTCCGATATGTTATCTTGTTAACCGTCATCAGGTGTTGAAACGATTCAGGACCTTTGGCTATATTTAGTACCATTCTGAGATAGTAACGTTCCTCCGATGCAGGGTTGGAATAAACCATTCGGCCTATGCATTTTTTTTCTAAGTTTCCAAATTCTTTCTTGTTCATGCCATACATACTTTGTTGTAATTTGAGCATAAGTCAATTCCCGTGCTTTCGTATCACGCTTGTTTAGCTCAAACCACTCGGCAAACATAGTTATATTGATGCCTTCCTTTTGAAGTAGTGTCGGTAAAATTTCAGAATCACGCAGCGTTATTGCGTTTTAGTTGGGTAGGTGGTAATTTAGCTTCATGACTGAAGGGTAGGAGTAATGGATGTCAAAAGAAAAGAGTCACCATACTGCTTCACATGGCGCTAAGTAGCGACAATTCAAGAAATTCTTGATTTCATCAACTTCAATAACCTGTGTAGGATCTGCTGCATCAGTTTTTTTAATGTTTTATTGGATGACAATAGTAGCTCGGTCAGGCCCTTTGTTTAAGTATTTAAATAAGTTCTTAATTGCCCTTGATCTATTGCACCATTCAACATTTATGTGTGCCTGGTATTTAAGCAGAATATATCGATTGTAAGGAATGACATATCTGTTATTGAAAGTGAATTTACCCTTTACAACATTGACTTTATTATCTCTCCGGCGGTAAATAGGGTAGCCATCCCCATCAATTGTTGTTTCTGGATAAAACGATTTAAGGAAATGTTTTGAACATTTTCCTTCTATGTTGCATGGGGCGTACTTCGTATCCTTCCCGCGTGGTCCATGCAACATATATTTAGTAACAACTTTATATCCATTCGGATCATTTGTTGGGCATGGAATCTCTGCTGAGATTATATCATCTATTTCAGCCCCCATCCTGCACTTGGCGTAGTCTTTGAGCCATAGTAAAATTTGTGCATGGGGCAAGCCACGTTTTTGGAATTCGATAACATACACAACTGAAACGAAATATTTGAAAAGTATTAGGTACAAATCAGAATGATTTAAAGGAAAAGCCTCATTGAGTCTAAGGTGTGACCTGTATTACCTGCACAACAGTCACCAAAAATCTGTTTTTTTGTAAGATCATCCAATAACTCAGTTAATTTAATTTTAAAAACCCGCGTTCCAACTTCCGGACGATCGTGTGCTTTCTGGCCAGGAATATGGGCAAGCATGTCACCAATTTCGAGCCATTTTGGATTGGAAGTAAACGTGATGAACAAATCTGGATTCCCAAGCGCCCTACATAGAGCCATGGCATCTTGGTAATTCTGCATCATATACCTTGGGCTGCCTGTAAAGCTTGAGGGTAAAACTATTATTTTTCCAATTGTGGCAGCGTTTGTATCTCCTCTTGTAACAACATCAAACACATTATGATAATGTTCCACTTGTAAGTTGTCTTGATTATTTCTCGTCCATTTAAGCCATTGTTCTTCAATAGCTGTGTATGCAGCGACCAAAAATTGCTGAAATAGCCGTCCTCCTCTCAGCAAAGTAGTACCCTGGTTATTTCGTTGTTGAATTATGTACGCGTAATACTCCTTCATTGTAACGAATCCACGTATAGTTTTCCGTACACCTGTATTGTTATGATATGGTATTCTATCATGGAATCCATCCTCTCCGTACGAAAATAGTAAAGGATAGTGCAGTGCTATGCAAGATAGATGCAATTCTGATATTCTTTGCTTGCCCGTGTCTTTACAGCTGACAATGATATCTCATGAAGGGATGCCCTGACCAAAATCATTTGTAATTAGAGCAGCTACTTCGGACACAGTTGGGGTGTTGTACTGTCGTGCACTTGTTCTATTGCTAATAAGCCGCAACTGTAAGTTAGGCGTATCATGTGAAGCACACCAATCTCTTGCCATGTGAAATGCCTTGGCAACTGCGCTTGACTGATTTAGCATTGCAATGAGGCTAATGACTGTTGCTTTATAAATCTGGTGTTCTGTGTCTTTATCAATAAAAGCAGACATGCGATTGTTAGCTTCATTCTGTGTGTCAAAGAAGTAAAGCTGAGCAAACTTCGGTTGTTCTCCTTCTGTTGGAAGCAGGGACCCAATTAGATGATAGTTTTGACCGTTTATTCTAAATGTATATGGCCCGGTCCTGAATTAATTGAGTTATCTATTTTTGCTCTAAAAGATGTAAAGCAAAACATAATATTGTATATTCTAATTTGATCTCTAAATTTTGTTGCAGAAGAATTGCTATAATTAAGAAGGTTGTTTAACAGCATCGGTTGTAACACCCCCAAATTACCGCAGCGGAACAGTAAAGTCAAGGGGGTATTACTTCATAATATAGATCAAGGTATAGAAAACGACCTCTAAATGAGACGTTTTGAAATATTATCATTCGAATTATTAAAATCAGAGTTAAACAAGTGATTCAAAGTATAACGTTACATAGAATTTTTCAAAGTATATCGAATGATAAAGATAAGATATGAGTCTTCAAGTATGCAAATGACTCTAGAATCCATGCATCCACTATCGCCTTATAACCTGAGATAAACATGCTAAAAAGTGTCAACCAACGGTTGGTGAGTTCATAGAGTTTAGTTTATTATAAAGCATTGAATAAAGATTTCACAGCAAAGGCCTTGTAAATCCAATCAGTCCCAAGCCCCGCCCATACAAGACTTGCAACCTGTATGTTTACAATCCACTGCCAACATAGTATGAATAGTACAAGTACATAGAACAAGTACATAGAACAAGTACATATATGTATGTAAATACGTATCATAGGATGAATATGATTAAGACTAGAAACAAGTACAATTAGGATAAGTACAGAGGTGTATAGAAATACGTATCAATGTATGAATAGGATAAGTACATATATGTATAGAAATACGTATCAATGTATGAATAGGACAGATGAGTATATAAATACATATCAATGTCATAAGTATTTTGGATAAACGAGTAAAGTAATCTAAACATGTTAACAATGCATAATGTATAAGAGAACAGATATGTATATAAATACGAATCATGACATAAGTGTTTTGAGTACTTGCAAAAGTAAATAAATATAGTTTGAGCATGTATCTCCCCCAAAGAGTAAATTAAAACGTATAAAAGTAGGGGCTATGAATTCTCACCTTAGCTGTAAAAGTCAAGGTAATGTTAAGTCAAAAGTATCACGGAAACGGCTCCAACACACGACCTGAATAAATAGGGAAGTCTGAGAATTTGACTTATACGAATAGTGGGCGTGAAAGTGAGAAAACGGATGACGATTTGATCGGTGATGTGAGTTTGATATGCTTAAAATGCTTAAAGTTTCAAAAATAATATCATATATAATATTATCTTGTTTTTATGTCATTTAATCCAAAAATATCGTTTCCTCGAAAGTGGTGAAACGAAACGTTAAGTTAAATCGTTTAAAACTCGTTATATATAAATATAACGTAACGTGTTATATATATATCGACGAAACGTAAAAATGTACGTGATCGAGTTGGAAAGTGTAAAATATGAAATGGTACTGAAAATGAGTTAAAGTTTCTGTTGGTACTTGATCTTTTACTGTTTTTACACTTTCTACCCTAATGGCGTTACCGTTGCCCCGTTAGTCCTCGGTTATACTTTTAGTCCAAAAAGGGTCAAACTTTTCATTCTAATCCTCCAACTTACTGTTTTTATCATTTTCTACCCTTAGTTTACTGGTTTTACAGTTTTGGTCATAGTTTAGGGCTGTTGACAATTTTAGTCCCTAAGGTTGAATTGTTTTGCAAAAGTTACTATTCTGAAGGTAAAATAAACTTAGGAAAGTTTATTTTGAATGAAGATTATTATTTTATGAAGTTCATTATGTTTAGTGAGTAATTAGTTTTGAAAATCACATGGTTCTTAATTACTTGTTTAGTGAAAACTAATTTTATTTGACGCCGAATCTGTTTTATAATTTGAGACAGTAAACTGCCTTCATTTGGCATTTTCAGGCCGAGTTTGTTAAAGGTGGACGTAAAACATTATTCCGGACAACTTTCGTGTTTTAACTTTTTGATGAATCAGACCAGAAGTGCCTCGAAAAAATACATCAGTTCGATATCAGTTGGTTTTGGACAGTTTCAGTTTTTCGGTTTCCTTAACTTCTTTCGATCATAACTTTTGACTCGTGTACTCGTTTCGGGTGATTCAAATTGCTACATTTTCCTTATAAAACCCTCTATAACAGTAAGTAATTTCCCAAGATCATGGGTATTCTATTTTGGTCATTTTTCATAGCATAAGTCACTAGTTTACTTGTTTACTTATATAAGTTAACATACGGGTCTTTCAACTTGTTTTAAAGGTTTTGTACATGTCGTGTGAGTGTGAAAACATGGTTTCTTAGCCTTCCATAAAGGAGGCGACCAAGTTTTAGCTAGAAATAAATAATGACGATGCGTAATAATAGAAGAAATTAATATACGTTCGATATAAATATGTAAACGATGCATGGAACTTTAAAATGTAAAGAAATGAATTAGAAAGGGAGTTGTGAGACTTACTACACCCTTTAGGTGGTGAGTTATACGTGGAAAACGATCTAGGAGTCGAATAGAAATCAATAACTCGTTACAATAAAACCAATGCTTCGAAAAGGAGCTAGTGACTTGGAAATTTAGATTAATGGAAGTGAAATTTGGTTTTAGGCTACTGTGGTGATCGAACCTAATGGAAAAGAAGAAAACTTAGGAGAATTGCATGACAACTATTATGGTGTGAACAAGGAAAATGCATGAAATATATGTGTGTGTATATTATGTCGATATATACTACTTAAGTTACAAGTTGGCATGTGCTTTGAGAAGGGCAATTCGAATGGTCAGTGAGTGTAAGAGATGTGGATTTTAAGAAGATTGTGTGATATATTTTGTAAGGATATTGTGTAGGATTTGATTTGGTGACAATATATATGTCGACATAATTGTTTTAAGGGTCCAAAGTGTAAACCAACGTGTGATATTGTGAACTATGTTAGGAAATACACTTAATAACTCACTAATGATCAAATAAAAATATTAGAACTAGTTATCATTGAGTTTGGGTCGATTTGGAGAAATGGTGAAATAAAATGAATTCGAATGGGTGTGTTTGAGGGCGATTTACTTTGCCCCATTTACACGTATCAAAAGTTGATATCATGAGCTAGAATTCGACACCCTAATACTTTGGTGGGAGGAGAATTAGATGGTACAAAATATTGAATAAGTTGTGTTTCGAAATTGGAAGAAAACAATGCAAAGTTGGGGCGTTTGAGTCAAATGAGAAAATGAAATATATAAGAAAATTGGGCCTTAGTTGGGATGTTGTGAACAATAACCAGATTTTGAGAGTTGGGCTGGAATATTAAGGCCCGTTTGGCAGTTTTTGTGTTTATTTAGTTTTCATGGTTCGGGTGTGAGCTCGTCCCGATATTTGGTGAATCATGTTTTAACGTGTTAATTATAGAAACGTAACAAACAAAAATTTAAATTTTCCCACAAAAATGGTTAAGTGAATAGTAACGATGTGTTAATACTAGATTAACGCTGACTAATGACTAGGGATTTCTACGGGTTGCTACATCGGTGCTTCATTGAATTTGGATAGCAGGACTTTACCACTTTGACAACAAAGGGAGAATGTTGGATTTAAAGGCTTGAATGTCTTAACCCTTCTTTCTTCATACCACATAGTTGCTTCACAGTTACAACATGTATACGATGGTGGCACAAGATTATGGTAAGAAACAGGAACCCCTTGTTTAAATAACAGTAATAATGATAAATGATTTCATTAGTTACTTTTGAATTTGTGTAGTTTAAATGAAATTGAGTAAAATTCGTGGAAAAGTTACCTCTAGATGTGAACCCTATTCTTTTATGGTTTTTTTTTAGGTATACGCTGCTTCACTTATTCCAATATAATATCTGATGTTGGTAACTGGTAATTTGAAGTAGAACATGAAGATTTATGTTTTACATTTAGCAGACTTGTTAAAAAATTATACCACACATGTACTGAAAATTTACCTGCATATCTTTTGCGGGTTTTTTTAGACATGTTGGAAACAGGAACTGCTGCTTTTTCTTTAATATTTTTCATGTTCTTTCTTGGAATTATGGATGTTTCTGGATCAATTTTTTGAATTTTTAGCATAGGTGAATTGATGATTCATTGTATAAAAATATATATGTGTTTGTGTTTACCTGCTTCCTGCGTGCTTATGTCTATTATTTTCAGACCACAGTAACTCTCGATTTTGCCATCTGATCTGATATTTGTATGTGAATGAATAATTATAGAGTTGTGGATTATGTTTGACAGGGATGTAATCTCGGTGTGCTTCATAAGTGAATATGTAAAATAAATAAATCGATAATTCTAATTATATGAACAATTTAAATATATATGAAAAGCTATTAAATTTAAACTTATCATGATCCATAGTTTCATAAAAATGGCTATTATAGAATTCAGAAGCTCTATAGGTTGCCTTTTGGGATTTTGTGATGTAAATGCTACATTTACTGATTGTTAATATGAAAGATGTTTCAGATTTTATGATATTTGGAAGATGCTATGAGTTATGGGTAGTTTTTGTAAAGTGATATTGACCTGCTGAAAGTTTGATTTAATTAGGGTTGCGAGTGTTAGTTAGTTGGATGAAGTAAGTTACGTTTCACTTTTTTATATGGCTACTGCTTTCTATACAGTAGATTGCATCGAGTATGTACATAGTTTCCACTTTTTAATATAATAGATTGATAGGTCTTGCTGTCCAATTTTACATTCGTATATCGATGATAAGATAGAATGTGAAGGATTATACAAACACTTGGGATGTTTATCTTAATAATGTGTTTGGGATATTTAGGAATGAATGTGCTTTAGTACGCGGAATTTACTATAACACACTTAAAAGAAACATAAGGTGGTAAACATGCAATCGTGAATTGTAATGAACAAAGGACACAACTTTAGTAACAAAAAACGATTCAATATTATTGATGAAATAATACGGATGATCTAACTATCACCAGGATTACAAAAGTAACCTTGAATCTTTGATTTGTTTAAGGATTTGTGAATCAGTAACTAAGTTACTAGAGAGGTTGTTCTGTTTTGGATATTACAAAGGTTATTAGTTGAAGTTTTTCCTATTTCAAAGGTGGTGACTAAGGGATCCTTTTATAGGATAAGGACCCCTTATTACAAGTTGTCAAGTTGCAAAATATAATAAGATACTTGGACTTTCTAACCTACTAATTACAACTTTCAATGTAAACTACTCTGTATATTCTTCTGCACAACATAGAAGACTGAACTACTTCTACTTAACGTGTTACATTATACAAAGACTAATAATACAACTAAATATCTACAAATAAATATCTATCAACTTGACATTCAACTGAGCAGGACCTTCTTTAACTAGCAGTACCTTCTTACCCAGAAGGTATGATGAGTGTCTAAATACTCATCATTTCTGTCACATTTTATCTGCAAAATCATTTAAAAACATGCAGATATGCTTCAAAATACAGAAAATATCATAAAATGTGTTTTTATATAATTCAGGAACAAAAAGATTGAAAACAAGTGAAAAACGAACAAAGTTTGCATAATTGTCATTTTCAGTCCCTGAAGTTTCACAAATTGGCAGAAATAGTCCCTGGTGTTAAAAATATCATTCAAGGTCCCTTAACTATTTAACTTTTACAATAATGGTCCTTGGATGAAAGTTTTAAAGAAATTGCAAAACAGGTCCTTCAACTTTTAAAAATGACATAAAAGGTCCCTGGAGGTTTAAAAAGTGGAAAATTACATTTATGGTCCTTGGGTTATTCACATATAGCAATTATGGTCCTTGTGATAATTTTGGAAACTTACCATTTCAGCCCCTTCACAAATCAGAAATTACAAAATTGGTCCTTGTGTTTAATATACAAACCAATCCGGACCCTTATATAAAACCCCAACCCACACAATCCTATAACCCAGTTACAATACCCAGCCCAATCCACAACCCATGGCCCAACTCCCTTTTATAAATAAAAACCCAACCCGGTATTTAATACCAGGTTTGACTTCGGTCAAACCCATCCCCTTCCTCACAACCCCGCCAAAACCAATACCACTCCATAACCCATGGTTTCTCTGCCACCTCCCCCCTCCTCCTGCTACACGCTACCTAACACTCCCAAAAGCAATTAATGCTTCTTCCTTCTCCCTAAGTAACCAGAACAAGTGGTGATTGCCACGTTTCCTGTTTTCCCGCCAAAAAGAAGATTGGACAGTGGAGATTAATTGATGAGGATTCAAGGGTCTAGGATTGCTCAGAAGTGATGACAAGTTGTTTCCCAGCAATATTTAGTATTTATAGGTCAATGTAATAGAAAATAAAGGAGTAGTTAATTTTAGTGTAAACGTAATTTATTATCAATAGTTGTAATCTTGTAATTTTCATTTCTCAGTTGTAATTCAGGTTATAATCAATCAAAGCAATCTTAGTTAAAGCAATCTTGTTCTAAATTTCAGTTGCAATAGAATTCCAAGTTGTTATTAATTCGAATAAGCTCATAATCTGTTAAGATATAATTACAACTAATCCATACCCTTTCTATAAGCTTATATAAGCTAATAATAGCTTTTTGTAAGCTTATATAGTGATCAGTAGTTATAAAATTCAAATTATGAAGAAAGTCAAAGAAAGTCAACCATAAGCTCAAAAGAAGCTGTTCTGGGTGAATAAGCTATTCAGGAAGGCTTATTGTGGGTTTCTAGCTTGTTGTTAACAAGCTAGGTGTTCTGGTCCTTGTTCTTTGTTTCACAATCACACCTCAGTTGTAAGCAAAATTTCAAGTTTTTGCTTTATTTTCTAATTTACTGTGCTAGTGCTTATTGTAGCTTAATTTCATTATTTCTCAGCTTATTAGTAGTTTACAAATTATATTTCATTCATCTTATCAGTTTTAAATAGCCATATTTCTGTTTTACTTAAAATCAGTTAACAAAGCTAAAAATAGTCTTAATTAGCATAGCTTATTATTCTGCTTAGTTCTGTCTTAAAAGTTGTTAATCAGTGCTTAATTAAGTTAGTAAAACCTTTTTAATAAACACCATAAGTTAAAAAGGCCATTTTCAGTTCAAAAATCCCAAGACAGCACCCTAAAGGAGTGTTTGGTTTTGGCAGTCAACTAGTCAAAATAAGTTGTTACTGTAGATTTACCATAAGCCCAACTTTGTTCAAGCTTATTTTGGTCCTTATAAGCTGTTTCCAGATTCTGATAAAGCCATATAGTAGGAAATCAAGTTTTCTTAAGTCTGTGGTGAAATCAGACCTCAAAAAGGTCCAAATAAGCCAATATTAGCCACAAGCTCTTTTGGCCCTTATTGATAGCTTTTCTGAGTCACTTTGAGTCCATTTAGTTAGTAGACAAAAGGTGGTTTGAAGTCCTTTGGCTTGTGCTCTTCTGCACAACTCTGCACACAGCAACTCAATATATACTGAGTTGTTTAAGCTGCTGATCTCAACTCCTTTGTGGCCTATCTAGATAAGCTATGGCCTTGCTTTTTGGTTTTTAAGATACCCAGTAGTACTAGCTAACTTTTGCCCCCATAATATTCTATGTCTCAGCTTAATTTAGTGCTTAAATTAGGTCTGCTAGTTGGGGTGTTTGCCTGATTTTTCTGCATAACTAGTGCAACTGCCAATCTTCTTATCAGCTTAATTTCTTGTGCTTATTTGTATTTTTAAGTTGTTTTATGCTTAATATAGTTGTTTAATCTTGCCCTGAGCCTTTGGTAAAGTTTTGAGCTTATTAGCTTATTTTTAGCTTATTTGCCCAACTGCTTATCTGCCCATCTGCTGATCAGGGTTTATTAGACTTTTAATTTTAATTTTCCTAGCTTTTAAATAATATTTTAGACTTATCTTGAATTTTTCAGATTTTTCTAAAGTCATTTGATATTTTTAATCTTTTTAATTAATTTCTAATAGTAATTAAATCATAATAAATAGAATAATAATCAGAAAAATATAATTTTAATTTTCAAAATTTTCTTTTATTAATTAGAATCTAGGAAAAATATAATAATATTTTTAGACCTTAAGAAAAACAAAATAGAAAATAAGTGATAGCTTCTATTTAATAGATTTTATCTTTTTAAATTTTTAATTAAGCACTTTTCATTTTATAATTTTCTTAGCTTCTTTTCACATCATAATATTTATAGAAAATTTTTTAGATTTTTCTTTGTTCATGTAGTATTTATTATAAATTTAAATAGTTTAAAAAAGTAATTAAATAATAAATAATTAATAATAATTAGATAAATAGTGTAAAAAATTATAATTTTAGTTTTAAAATAAGTTTTAAGTAATTTTACACTTTTAGGTTTTGATTTCATAATATTTCAGTTTTTTGTCCCATTTTAAATTTCCCGTTACGCGTTTTCAGTTTTATTAATTCGCGTTTAATTTTCTTGTGTATATTTGTTTTTAATTTGTCAATTAGAATTAATCAACAAAGAAAAATCTTATCCCAATCATCTGTCACTCTAATCCTAACTTTCCACAGTTTGCCCATTCATACCTCGTTGAGAAACGATCCGGGTAACCACTTACCTGGTTTCACACTACACACACAAACGTGAGTTTTTGCAAGTATCTTTTTTCACAAAGGGGTGATTTGTATTTATTCACGCGTATCCGTCATTGCATAATATATATACGCATTTTTGCGCGGATCAAATTTTGGCGCCGCTGCCGGGGAGGTTGTGTTGCGACAATATTGTTTAGAGTTTAAGCGATTAGTGATTTGAGATCCTTCTTCCAGAAGTTCCTATTTCCCATAAACCATATAAAAAAACAAAAATATTTTTCTTTTCTTTTCTATATATATTATCATATAAAAAATAAAAACACCAAAAATATTTTCCGTTTTCTTTGTTTAATAAATAACAAACAATAAAATTTACCATCGAGAACCAAGACAGAGTACTACCTAACTGGGGGTACGACCATAATAAGTTCCCAAACATCAGATTTAAAACTTGCCTTTGTATCACTTGCGAATATCGGCTCACCTTTGATTGATAAACAAACTATAACGGAGGTTTAAGGATAGTTTGACATTAAATTGTCGAACTGAAAGAAGCGGGTTTTTAAGGAGCATTAATTGCCCACCTTTGCTTCTCCGCCACTCTGTGCGTTTATCTTTTAGAGAGCTACCGTACGCTTGTTGATTATTGGTTTAAGTTCACTTGTGTTTTGCTTCGTTCTTGATTTAATTAAAATATTTTATTTAGTTCATGCGCACTCGTTCTTCCACGTCATCAAGCCCTTTACGTGAACTCGTAGATATTCCGAGAAGACGTAATCGTAGACGTGCTGCCCAAATAGTCAAACCCGAGATTCGTACTGTTCTCACTAATAATATGGCAAACAATCGCACAATGGCGGAAATGCTCCAAGCACCCACCGAGGGTTACGGAGATGCCATCATTTTACCAGCCATCGATTCTGATCATTTTGAACTGAAAACACATTTGATTCAGCTCGTGTCCACAAACCAATTCCACGGGTTTGAACGAGAGGATCCATATGCACACATTCGTTGGTTCAACAAGTTGACCTCTACAATCAATTACAAGAATGTGCCGCAAACAGTTATCAAATTGATGCTATTTCCATTCTCACTCGAAGGGGCAACCCGGATTTGGCTGGATAAAGAACCCCCTCGATCCATTGAAACCTGGGAAGATCTCGTAAAGAAATTTGTCAATTATTTCTTCCCTCCA
Source organism: Artemisia tridentata subsp. tridentata (assembly GCA_021014915.2). Lineage (NCBI taxonomy): Eukaryota > Viridiplantae > Streptophyta > Magnoliopsida > Asterales > Asteraceae > Artemisia > Artemisia tridentata. Next base: position 144,374,892 of record CP139509.1, read on the forward strand.
TCAAAGACGACTAATTTAAAAAATGAAATTACTGGATTTCGTCAAGGTTTTGATGAAAAATTCGGAGAGGCATGGGACAGATTTAAAGATCTCCTAAGAAAATGCCCACATCACGATTTCACGGAGTTACAACAGATAAATACGTTTTATAATGGGTTGACCCAAAACGATCAAGATGCACTTAACGCAGCCGCCGGTGGCAATATCTTGAATCGTCGACCTAAAGAGGTGATTGAAATTTGTGAAAATAAATCAAAAGTTCCTATTTCTCGAAACAAAGTGAATGTTCCTGTCACTCCTGCTTCTTCATCCGGTAACTCATCGGAGTTAGCCTTTTTAACAGACGCAATGCGTTGTATGATGAAGGAAATGAAAGAAATTAAGAGTGAAATTCATAAACCAGAACAAATCAAAGCAATAAACAAAGTGTGTGAAACTTGTGGTGGCCCACATGCGTATTATGATTGTCAAGCAACCGATGCTTCTCTTTACCCAGCTCCCGTAGCTGCAGTAAACCAAAATCAATACCGTCCGCATGCTGAGACTCAGTACCGAGCACCGAATGCTATGGTCCCACCTGGTTTTCCACCCGTGCCAAATCAGAATAATCAAAATCGCTTTGTTCAAAATCAGGGACAAAATTTCAACAATTCCCAAAAATTCAATCAAAACCGAGGTTAGAATCAGGGTACTTTTAACCAAAAGCCATGGAATGTCCAAAACCAAAATCAGACGTCCTCAGATGAGTTGCTTAAGCAATTCATAAAATCTCAAGAGGAGACAAATAGAACTCAATATAAGACAAACCAGTTATTGGTTACCCAAATAAATGATATAAAAAAGTCTTTAAGTGAACTACCTTCTACCTCGGGAGGTCTCCCAAGTAACACTGTTGTCAACCCAAGGGGTGAACTCAAAGCTGTCACTACACGTAGTGGTAAAGCTCATGTTGGATTCAAGGTGATAAAGGACCCGGTACTTCCCACTAACAATGGAAGTGCTAAATACGTCCAACCTATGGTTGTCCAAAATTCTACACCTACCATTGCTCCACAACCGTCAAGAATAGATCCTACTCTATCACGATTTACGGTTAAAAGTTTGTTAAACAAACTTAGTGAGCAAAGAACAGCCAGATATTATTCCGATATGCTCAATGCTGTTCCTGTCAGTGTGCTTGATGACAGTGATGATGATGATGATGAAAATACCACTTTCGTCAAAGCTATCACCACCCGGAGTGGTGCTGCTTATGAGGGACCCTCTGGTCCTATTCCTCCTCCGTTGTTTGAAATGGAAAAAGAGACGGAGGATATAACGGACAAAGTGAAAATTCCAAACCCACAAAGTACAGCACATGTCCATCCTCCGGTTGGCCCTAAAAAGAAATCCAAACCAGGAGTTGTCTTTGAATCTGTTGAGACTCCTGAAGTCATTGCCCCTAAATCCAAACCTTACATTCCTTACCCATCGCGCTTAAATGAGCAAAAGCTCCGCGAAAAGGCTAGTCAACAAATGGACAAATTCTTTCAAATCTTTAAGGAATTACATTTTGACATAAGTTTTGCGGATGCTATCATTCTGATGCCCAAGTTTGCATCAACAATCAAACACTTGTTAAGCAACAAGGAAAAACTGATTGAAATGGCTAAAACTCCATTAAATGAGAACTGCTCAGCGGTTATCTTGAAAAAGCTTCCGGAGAAGCTTGGAGATCCTGGAAAGTTTCTACTACCTTGTGTATTTCCGGGAATGGTTGAATGCTATGCCTTAGCCGATCTAGGTGCAAGCATCAACCTGATGCCTCATTCAATATGGAAGAAACTTTCTCTTCCGGCTCTTACTCCTACCTGCATGACTCTTGAGCTTGCAGATCGAACCATATCTCATCCATGCGGCATTGCCGAGGATGTGTTTGTAAAAGTAGGGAAGTTCCATTTTCCAGCTGACTTTGTGGTTGTTGACTTCGACGCAGATCAAAAGGTTCCTCTCATTCTTGGAAGAGGATTCCTAAAAACGGGCCATGCTCTTATTGATGTATTTAAGCATGAGATCACATTGCGTGTGGGTAATGAAGCTGTTACCTTTAACCATGATCAAACTTCGAGGTACTCCTCAAATTATGATTCTGCATCGGTTAACCGAATCGATGTCATTGATGTTACTTCAAAGGAGTACTCTCAAGAAAATCTTGGTTATTTTCATAATTCTGTGAGTGGGGAACCCACCACATCTTCTCAACTTATCATAGCCGACTCTTCCCCTTCTCTCATTTCGTTTGAGGGAAGTGATCCCTTTTGGGATGAGGTCGATGCTTTTCTTGCTCTAGATAGTTCACTTCCGCATGAGGTTGATGATGACTATCTTGATCCTGAGGGGGACATTCTTTTTCTAGAAAATTTGTTAAACGAAGATTCATCTTCCCCTCTTCCATCAAAACAGCTTCATAATGAGGAAATCAAGTCAGTTGAGAAAACTGATAAAATTCCTGAGATCAAGTTTAAGGACTTGCCTCTTCCACTTGAATATGCAATTCTTGAGGAGGAAGTTCTTATCATAATTGCTATTCAGATCTCTCTTTTTCCCTTCACCTATCCGGTGATTTCCCCTATCTTTCACTCATTTGGGAGTGAGGATATTACCTTTGACCCCGACATTGTCCATCTAACATTGGTTTAAATGCCGGATTTATCTCGTCGGTGTGGAACTTTCTTATGTTCAATTGGTTATCCAAACATTTTGAATGAAAGTCCGATGGAGATGGTTTCTTCCACTTGCTTCCCCATGAACCAATGAATTCGGTGTCGAGTCAAGCTAGCGACTCGGTTAATAAAAACAGTAGTAAAACATGGGTTTTCACCCATGTCTCACCTAAGTGTGGGGGAGATGCCCCACATGTTGTATATATGTACGTTTTCTATCTAAAAATAATAATAATAATAATAATAATAATAATAATAATGGCTATTAGTATTTCCCTTTCACGTTCTAAGTCTTGGTTTAACAACCGGTACTTTGAATATTGAGGGCAATATTCAGTTCTAAGTGTGGGGGGGAATTCTAGCGAATTTGATCAAATGTACCATCTAGTACCCCCATTTTGGCCAAAATTTTAAAATTTTTTCTCACTTAGAACGCAATAAATGGTTATCAGTCCGCCATGTCTAACCCACATAAGGATTGGCTAATCCAAGAGCAAACGGCTCTTGGTAAAGATATATCAAATCCGTTTATGGCTGACAATTTGCCGAAAATTGTATGGTATTCGACTCACCATATCTTTAATAGTGAAGAGTTGGCTAGCCCGCAAGGTTATGGCTTGTGGTAAAGGCAGTGAAAAACCATGATTGGTAATCAGCTCACCAAAAATAATAACTGTATTTTATCTAAGAGTTGGCTAGTCCAGAAGCAAACGGCTTCTGGTAAAGACAAATCAAAACCGTTGACAGCTGATGATTTGCTCAAAATCATTTGGTTATCATTGTACCAAAGTATCACATACTAAAACATTGGCTACTCCAGAAGTAATGGCTTTTGGTAAATAGAAAAATCCATTAAAACTTCATAAAAGATTGCTAGGGACTAGCAATAGTTTAGTGTGGGGGATTGATGAGTGTCTAAATACTCATCATTTCTGTCACATTTTATCTGCAAAAACATTTAAAAACATGCAGATATGCTTCAAAATACAGAAAATATCATAAAATGTGTTTTTATATGATTCAGGAACAAAAAGATTGAAAACAAGTGAAAAACGAACAAAGTTTGCATAATTGTCATTTTCAGTCCCTGAAGTTTCACAAATTGGCAAAAATAGTCCCTGGTGTTAAAAATATCATTCAAGTTCCCTGAACTATTTAACTTTTACAATTATGGTCCTTGGATGAAAGTTTTAAAGAAATTGCAAAACAGGTCCTTCAACTTTTAAAAATGACATAAAAGGTCCCTGGAGGTTTAAAAAGTGGAAAATTACATTTATGGTCCTTGGGTTATTCACATATAGCAATTATGGTCCTTGTGATAATTTTGGAAACTTACCATTTCAGCCCCTTCACAAATCAGAAATTACAAAATTGGTCCTTGTGTTTAATATACAAACCAATCCGGACCCTTATATAAAACCCCAACCCACACAATCCTATAACCCAGTTACAATACCCAACCCAATCCATAACCCATGGCCCAACTCCCTTTTATAAATAAAAACCCAACCCGGTATTTAATACCAGGTTTGACTTCGGTCAAACCTATCCCCTTCCTCACAACCCCGCCAAAACCAATACCACTCCATAACCCATGGTTTCTCTGCCACCTCCCCCCTCCTCCTGCTACACGCTACCTAACACTCCCAAAAGCAATTAATGCTTCTTCCTTCTCCCTAAGTAACTAGAACAAGTGGTGATTGCCACGTTTCCTGTTTTCCCGCCAAAAAGAAGATTGGACAGTGGAGATGAATTGATGAGGATTCAAGGGTCTAGGATTGCTCAGAAGTGATGACAAGTTGTTTCCCAGCAATATTTAGTATATATAGGTCAATGTAATAGAAAATAAAGGAGTAGTTAATTTTAGTGTAAACATATTTTATTATCAATAGTTGTAATCTTGTAATTTTCATTTCTCAGTTGTAATTCAGGTTATAATCAATCAAAGCAATCTTAGTTAAAGCAATCTTGTTCTAAATTTCAGTAACAATAGAATTCCAAGTTGTTATTAATTCGAATAAGTTCATAATCTGTTAAGATATAATTACAAATGATCCACACCCTTTCTATAAGCTTATATAAGCTAATAATAGCTTTTTGTAAGCTTATATAGTGATCAGTAGTTATAAAATTCAAATTATGAAGAAAGTCAAAGAAAGTCAACCATAAGCTCAAAAGAAGCTGTTCTGGGTGAATAAGCTATTCAGGAAGGCTTATTGTGGGTTTCTAGCTTGTTGTTAACAAGCTAGGTGTTCTGGTCCTTGTTCTTTGTTTCACAATCACACCTCAGTTGTAAGCAAAATTTCAAGTTTTTGCTTTATTTTCTAAGTTACTGTGCTAGTGCTTATTGTATCTTAATTTCATTATTCCTCAGCTCATTAGTAGTTTACAAATTATATTTCATCCATCTTATCAGTTTTAAATAGCCATATTTCTGTTTTACTTAAAATCAGTTAACAAAGCTAAAAATAGTCTTAATTAGCATAGCTTATTATTCTGCTTAGTTCTGTCTTACAAGTTGTTAATCAGTGCTTAATTAAGTTAGTAAAACCTTTTTAATAAACACCATAAGTTAAAAAGGCCATTTTCAGTTCAAAAATCCCAAGACAGCACCCTAAAGGAGTGTTTGGTTTTGGCAGTCAACTAGTCAAAATAAGTTGTTACTGTAGATTTACCATAAGCCCAACTTTGTTCAAGCTTATTTTGGTCCTTATAAGCTGTTTCCAGATTCTGATAAAGCCATATAGTAGGAAATCAAGTTTTCTTAAGTCTGTGGTGAAATCAGACTTCAAAAAGGTCCAAATAAGCCAATATTAGCCACAAGCTCTTTTGGCCCTTATTGATAGCTTTTCTGAGTCACTTTGAGTCCATTTAGTTAGTAGACAAAAGGTGGTTTGAAGTCCTTTGGCTTGTGCTCTTCTGCACAACTCTGCACACAGCAACTCAGTATATACTGAGTTGTTTAAGCTGTTGATCTCAACTCCTTTGTGGCCTATCTAGATAAGCTATGGCCTTGCTTTTTGGTTTTTAAGATACCCAGTAGTACTAGCTAACTTTTGCCCCCATAATATTCTATGTCTCAGCTTAATTTAGTGCTTAAATTAGGTCTGCTAGTTGGGGTGTTTGCCTGATTTTTCTGCATAACTAGTGCAACTGCCAATCTTCTTATCAGCTTAATTTCTTGTGCTTATTTGTATTTTTAAGTTTTTTTATGCTTAATATTGTTTTTTAATCTTGTCCTGAGCCTTTGGTAAAGTTTTGAGCTTATTAGCTTATTTTTAGCTTATTTGCCCAACTGCTTATCTGCCCAACTGCTTATCGGGGTTTATTAGACTTTTGATTTTAATTTTCCTAGCTTTTAAATAATATTTTAGACTTATCCTGAATTTTTCAGATTTTTCTAAAGTCATTTGATATTTTTAATCTTTTTAATTAGTTTCTATTAGTAATTAAATCATAATAAATAGAATAATAATCAGAAAAATATAATTTTAATTTTCAAAATTTTTTTTTATTAAATAGAATCTAGGAAAAATATAATAATATTTTTAGACCTTAAAAAAAACAAAATAGAAAATAAGTGATAGCTTCTATTTAATAGATTTTATCTTTTTAAATTTTTAATTAAGCACTTTTCATTTTATAATTTTCTTAGCTTCTTTTCACTTCATAATATTTATAGAAAAAGTTTTAGATTTTTCTTTGTTCATTTAGTATTTATTATAAATTTAAATAGTTTAAAAAAGTAATTAAATAATAAATAATTAATAATAATTAGATAAATAGTGTAAAAAATTATAATTTTAGTTTTAAAATAAGTTTTAAGTAATTTTACACTTTTAGGTTTTGATTTCATAATATTTCAGTTTTTTGTCCCATTTTAGATTTCCCGTTACGCGTTTTCAGTTTTATTAATTCGCGTTTAATTTTCTTGTGTATATTTGTTTTTAATTTGTCAATTAGAATTAATCAACAAAGCAAAATCTTATCCCAATCATCTGTCACTCTAATCCTAACTTTCCACAGTTTGCCCATTCATACCTCGTTGGGAAACGATCCGGGTAATCACTTACCTGGTTTCACACTACACACACAAACGTGAGTTTTTGCAAGTATCCTTTTTCACAAAGGGGTGATTTGTATTTACTCACGCGTATCCGTCGTTGCATAATATTTATATACGCATTTTTGCGCGGATCAAGGTACTGTTAGTGTATCTTCAACTTCTTCAAAATCAACTAGCAGGTTCAATACTTCATCTGGCAGGTTCTTTGACTTGAACATTTTATTCCCAACAATCCTCCCCTAAACTTGTTATTTCCATTAAAATACACAAGTTTCTTATGAATAAAATCCATGCCTTGAGGATCTGAGGGAACTCTTCCAAAACCTTTACTCTCTATTCTTCCTTTTTCTTTCACATTGCTCAAAAATGCTCATCAGCAAACTTTGAACAACTTCTGACTTTTCTTCATCTTTATCACATCTTAACCTCTTGGAGATCATGGTTGTAAGAACTTCATAGCTAAGTGGATACTCTTTTTCAGCCAACATAAAGAGTTCAATCCCACTTTGTGTAAAAAGATGATGAATACTGCTAAGACTTAGGAATTCCCATGTGATTGTAGAATCATGATATGGAAACTTCCAATGAACATCTTTAGGATTAGGATCATACATCCTATTGAACTCTACCCAAAGTTCCTGTTCCTTAACATCAGTGTTAGAATTTGTGTCAAGCCTGATTTGAACTAGATTCCACAATTCTTCTAAGTCAGCTCTATCACATGCTCTTATTAGATTCTCAAAGTTTTTGAAGATAGCAGTTTGACCCCCAACCCTGGTTATTTTCCATGACTTTCCTGATCTATCATGGTGAATCTCCCAATCAATAATAGGGTGTCTAGACCTAATTGGATCAGCATGTATAATTGTTGGTAAAGCAATTAACATTTTACTTACTTGCTTTGGATCCAATTCTGCTTCTTGTTTGTTTTGAGCATCTTTCTTTTTCATTGAAGGCTTTGCATCAGATGGAATCTTGTAGTAACATGTCTTGTAGGCATTCAGATAAAGGAAATGAATTCTTCAGGAGTTTTCTTCTTCAGTTGAGATTCAGTCCAATTGGCTTGATTTCTTAAAAACTTCTTCATGAAATTCACTTGATCTTTTGGAGTTTTGCCCACCTTAAAACCTCTTTTCTGACTTTCTTGAATCTTTTGAAAAATATCATCCAGAGCTGCTTCTCTATATTTCTTGTTGATAAAAGTTTCTAGCTCTGCTGTTTTCTCTTCAGTAGAAAGATTCTTGTCATCCATAATTATAGAAGCTTGACCTCTTACAATTGGATCATTGGCAATAATCCATTGCATCTGTGCATCAAATGTTTCCTGAGCAGCTTGAGTGTCAAGAAGAGTTTGAGCAGCATCTTTTTGCTCTTGCATTTCTACAAGCAGTCTTGAAGCTTCAAATGCTTTTTGCATTTCTTTTTCATGAAGCCTTTTGGAGACTTCCTCATCTAAGGCCATCTGCACTTGCTCACTTTTCTTCAACCTTTTGGGCTTAGGTTCATCTTCAACCATAATTTTCTTGCCCTTGTCTTTTGGAGTTGGTTCTTGACTTGGAGCAGTAGATTGCTCATCAGCAATAAATAACCTCCCTTGAACAAACAAATCCCCTTGAGTCTGTGATTCCCTCTTTCTCTTGTAGACATGCTCAGCAGACCCTTTATAATCCATAGCCAACATCCTCTCAATCCTAGCAGGCTCTTGCTCTGCTTCAGCAGGCTCTTTTGAACTAGCAGACTCTTGCTCTGCACCAGCAGGCTCTTCATCATATACCTGAGTTCCTTCATGAAAATGAAATTGAGCCTCCTCTTCAGCTTCTGAACTACCCATCCTCCTCTTTTTGGAAGAGTGACCCAAACTTTCAGCATCTGATCTTGAAGAACTAGATAGTACCAACTTTGAAGATCTTTTACCCTTGAGCATCTTCACTTCATTCTCCAATTTCTTAACCCTCTTAACTAATTTGATGTTGATCTCAGAAAATTTTGTGTTCTGACTTTTAAGAGCATTTTCTAAGAGCTGCACCTTCTCCTTGAGTTCTTTCACTGTCTGAGAATCCAGACTTTGATGTTGAGGTGATTGGGATGGGGTTGCATGATGTGATGGTGTTGGTGGTGTTGCAGATGGTACTGGTGATGGGATTGGTGATGAAAGATGAGTTGGTGATATGTAACCAGGTGAAGAACTTGATGATGGTGATTCAGATGATGGTATTGGTTCTTCAGCATGTTGTGGTAACATTTCATCAAAAAGTGGTATTTCTTCCCCAGTGAAACCAATTTTCATGTTTGAAAACACCTTGTGTGAAAGTTTTGGTGTTTCATAAAGTGAGTGAGGGGGAAGTAACAAATGTTTTGATTTTGTGATGATGCACTGAATAAATCTTGGATACATCAAAAACTTTGTTTGGCTATCCACATTTTTAACCAATCCTTCAAAGATATGTTTGGAAAAATTGAATTTTCTGTTTGTTGCCAAGCAAATGAGAGCTGTAGCCATGTTACCACTAAATTGCTCCCAAGAGGTTTTCTTTTGGCTTAAACAATGAAGGATTGTATGGATCAAAAATCTCCATTGTGGAGTAAAATGCTTTTTAAGAAAGGTGAGTTTAGTAGAATCAGCATTATACCCCATTCTTTCCAAATTTTCAAAAATTTCAGTATCAGGCAATTGACTAATACCATCTGAATCATCCAAATGAAGATGTCTTCGAATGGATGACTCAGTAAGAGTCAAGGTTTTGCCATCCACTTTGGCTTTTATCCTTTGGTCCCCATTTTCAGAAGTTTTAACTTTAGCTGTTTGCCAAAATTGTAAAATTTGAGATTCATAAATAGTGGGATTTACAAGTAAAGCAAACCTGATGTAAGAATCATTTAAAAAGTCCACTATTTGATGAAAAGAGGCATTATCCTCAGACTTTTCCAAAAATGCTAACTGGTTGTGACGTTTAACAAAAGTTAGAATAGCCATGGTGAAAATTAATGAAAAACTTGATTAGGATGGTGGGATTTGATGGTGGTACTGGTAGAAGATGAAAGGTGAGTGTTAATTGTGATAAGGACTGATGAAAGATATTATGAGAGTTTTACTTTTAACCGACAATAAGAAAATTTATAATAAGAAAATGAAAAGGCGGTTAAAAAGATCTTTTATATGAGAAATATAATATAATATAACATCAGTAATTTACAGAATTACCCAACGGCTAATTGTAACTACCAGGCCCAACGGCTATAATTTTATCTGACAGGCTCAACGGTTATCTAGCAGTACCATTTTACTCTACCAGTACCAAAATTTGAACTACCAGTACCTTTGAAAGAAAATTTTACTTGGCAGTCTCTTTGAAATTTTAGCAAAAATCCCTTATAGTTTTTAGCAAACTATCAGCTATCAACGGATTTGATTTGTCTTTACCAAAAGCCGTTTGCTTATGGACTAGTTAACTATTTACTGTTAAGTATGGTTAGTTAAATACCATATAGCTCTTAAGTTTGTAAAACTTGGTGAACTGAATACCAATTCCATATTGACCTAAAGATGGTGCAATTTCCTTGGATGGAGGAATTGTAAGAGGCAATGATGCTGTGTATCTTGGATGCTTGGTTCAACAAGTGAAATCATCTATTAGCATGCCTTTGCATTGAAACTTTCCTTAGTTTGATCTAGATAGAACTTTCTCCTTTAGGAATGCTTCATCCCTTCTGAATATATGATCTATTCTTATCATTTTCAACCTCTACATCATCTTGTATGCTCTTGTCTTCTCCTTCCTTTTATTGGATTATCTTCCTTTTCTGGGCTATTATTTCCTCCCCTGAGATTATTACCTCCCCTGAGATATAAATAACTTATATTTCCCCCTTTTTGTTTGGAAGATCTCTTGTTTTGTTATCAACCTGAAATTTGTTAGTTGCAGACCAAAAGAACAAAGTGCAAAGCACTTGTTTTATAGCATTGTAAACATTTAATCATCAAGATGAACAAAACATAGCAAACTTTATACTAGCAGGACCAATTATGAACTGACAGTACCTTTTGACTAACTAGCAGTACCATGTTTAAAAGCCAAAACCAGTTATTTTATGTACAAAAACACATGTTTTTCAAAGATTAATCATTCCAATACCTCCTACTAGGTATTTGAATCTACCTAAATCAAAAGCTTTGGTGAGAAGGTCTGCATAATTCTTTTCAGAATCTATTTTGACAACTTGTATTAACCTTTTCTCATTGCAATCTCTTATAAAATGGTGTCTGATTTCAATGTGTTTTGTTTTTTAGTGTTGAACTGGATTTTTAATGATACAAATAGTACTGCTATTGTCAATGTAAATAATGGTGTTAAGAAAATTGTACCCATAGTCAAGCATTTGATTTTGGATCCAAAGAACTTGCCCACAACAACTTGCACCAGCAACATATTCTGCTTCAGTTGTAGAGTTGGCCACCATTGTTTGCTTCTTGCATTGCCATGATATGAGTCTGCAACCAAGAAATTGACATCCACCAGTTGTGGATTTTCTGTCTAGGGTTGCACCAGCATAGTCACTATCAGAATAAGCCACCAAGTCAAAAGATGATTCCCTTGGATACCATAGACCCAACCTAGGTTGACCCTTAAGATATCTAAAGATCCTTTTGACTGCTGTGAGATGAGAAACTTTGGGATGTACTTGAAACCTTGCACATACACATACTGAGAACATGATATCTGGTCTTGATGATGTAAGGTACATCAAGGACCCAATCATTGATCTATAATTGTGCAAATCCACATCTTCACCCTCAGCATCTTTTAGTAACCCTTTTTCTGAATCCATTGGTGTACTTGCAACCTTAGAATCAGCAAACTGAAATTTCCTTAGGATCTCTGCTATATACTTATCTTGGCTGATAAATATGCCTTCAATTGATTGTTTCACTTGGAGACCCAGAAAGAAAGTAAGTTCCCCCATGGAACTCATTTCAAACTTACTATGCATAAGTTTTTCAAACTCTACACACAACTCTTGATTTGTGGATCCAAAGATAATGTCATCAACATAAATTTGCACCAGCAAGATGTCTTTCTTGGTTCTTTTGATGAACAAAGTTGGATCAATCTTGCCTCTTTGGAATCCATTTTCTAATAGATAGAAAGCCAATGTTTCATACCATGCCCTAGGAGCTTGGTGTAGACCATAAAGAGCCTTGGTAACCCTATACACCTTGTCTGGATACTCTGCATCAATGAAGCCTGGAGGTTGAGAAACATACACTTCTTCTCCAATAGTACCATATAAGAAGGCACTCTTGACATCCATTTGGTAAACAGTGAAGCCTATGAAAGAAGCATAGGCCAAGAATAGCCTAATTGCTTCAAGTCTTGCAACTGGAGCAAAAACCTCTTCATAATCCACCCCTTCTTCTTGAGTATATCCTTGGGCCACCAATCTTGCTTTGTTTCTGATCACTATCCCCCTTTCATCTTTCTTGTTTCTGAACACCCATTTGGTTCCAATTGCCCAATGACCTTTGGGTAAATCAACCAGTTTCCAAACCTTCTGAAGCTTGAATTGAAGAAGCTCTTCTTGCATTGCTTCAACCCAACTTGGATCATCTAAGGCTTTGTTAATGTTTTTGGGTTCAGCCTGTGAGAGAAAACATGAAAACAGGCATATGTTGGCAACTTCATGATTCTTTTCTTCATAAATAGATGAGATAAACCCTTCTTGGTCTGAAGTCAAGACTTGAGTTCTTGTTCTAACACCAGAATCAATGCTACCAATTACATTATCAATAGAGTGATCTTTGAGAATTCTTGTGTTGTTTGTTGTAGGAACTTCATAGGTAAGTGGAAGATTGCCAATCCCCACTTCTTTTGGTAAAGAATCATCTGATTGAACATTTAATGGTTCAGCAGTACCAAATTGTGAACTGGCAGTACCATCTGGTGAACTAGCAGTACCATTTTCATTTGCACTACTTTCTTGATTCTCTTGACCCTGAGTTCCATGATCATCTTCAGCACCTTCATTAGTTGTATTTGAAGGTTCTTCATGACTTGAAGATAAATCCAATCCTTTCCAAATTGGCATCCAGATGTAATCTTGATCTTTAGGTGTTTCAACATTGTCTTCAAAACCTGCATTATCATTAGTATTTGTACCTGCAACAGGCACATAATTCATAGATTCTGAAAGCCTATTAATGTCAAACATCCAATCTGGCCCAATGCCTTTAACATTTGGTAGTTTCTCTTGAAACTCTATGTGCAGATTTTCTTCCACTAGCCTAGTGCAACTATTATACACCCTATAGGCCTTACTTTGCAAAGAATACCCTATAAAAAAGCCTTCATCAGCTTTTCCTTCAAACTTTCCTAAATGATCTTTGGTATTGAGAATAGTGACATGACATCCAAAAGGTCTCATAAAACTTAAAGATGGTGTTCTACCAAAGAAAAGTTCATATGGAGTCTTTTTATGTGGTTTAATCACAAGAACCCTGTTCTGCACATAACAAGCAGTACCTACTGCTTCAGCCCAAAATGAAATAGGCAACTTAGAGTCTACTAACATTGTTCTAGCAGCCTCTATTAGTGTTCTATTTTTCCTTTCTGCTACTCCATTTTGCTGTGGGGTTCTAGCTACACTAAATTCTCTTTTTATTCCTTTTTCTTTGCAAAATTCATCCATAACCCTATTCTTAAATTCTGTCCCATTGTCACATCTAATTACTTTCACTTTCTTATCAGCTTGGTTTTCTACCTCAGTTATATAAAACTTAAGTATTTCACTAGTTTCATGCTTAGATCTTAAAAAGAAAACCCAAGAGAATCTGCTGTAATCATCAGTAACTACAAGACAATATTTTTACCATTCAAGCTACTCACATTAGTAGGACCAAAAAGATCCATATGAAGCATGTATAAAGCTTGAGAAATTGAGTTATGGGTCTTGGGCTTACAAGAAGCTCTATGTTGTTTGCCTTTAAGACAATCAACACAGGTTTGGTCATTTTGTAAAATCTTTTTGGGTAAACCTCTAACCAAATCATATTTTGCAATTGTATTGATTGTTTTAAAGTTTATATGACCAAGCCTTCTATGCCAAAGCATAGATTCATCCAATGAGGCTTTTGCTACTAGACAAGTTAAACTCTCCTTAGGATCAATGTTCTTTAAATCAACACTGTACATATTGTTCCTTTTTGGGATTTTAAGAAGAATCTGACTTTCATTAGGCATTTTAAAATCAGAAGAAAGAACCATACATTCATTGTCAGTAAATAAAACATTGTTCTTTTTGTCACACATTTGTGAGACACTAAGGAGATTAAACTGAAGCTCTTTCACAAAGTACACATTTTCAAAATCTAATTTACTGGTTTTGATTGTACCTTTACCAGTAATCTTTCCTTTGATTCCTCCCCCAAAGGTAACATATCCTCCATCAAATGTTTTGAAGTCTGTGAGGTAAGACATGTTGCCTGTCATGTGCCTTGAACATCCACTATCTACATATCCTTGATCAGCAATATCAGTTGAATGTTCCTGCACATATATAAACATATTAGTTTCCTTGGGGTACCCAAGCCATGACTGACTTGGGTTTGCCTCTTGCATCAATGTAATCAAACCTCTTTAGGACTGTTGATGCAACTTTTGATTGGAGTGGTCTCCATATCCAACATGCTGAGGACTTAACAGCATTTTCCCTTTTAATCCATTTTGTGGTTATTGGGCTATCAGTACCAATTTTGGCAGTACCATTTGGTCTAGCAGGACCTTTTGGTTTTGGTCTCCAATCTTGTGTTTTGACCACAGATTTCTTTTCAATGGGACTTTTCACAACTCTTGGTACATGTTTGAAAGTATTTCTTGCACCCTTAGTAGTTGGTTTTGAATTAACAGGCTTATTTGGTCTAACAGTATGATTAACTTTTGGTGTGTTAGACTTAACAAAACTTTTTCTGGGGTTTGTTCCATTTGTTTTAGACCTTGATGTACTCCCAGAAACCCAATTGTTACAATAAGCATGAGTATGATTAAAACTACCACAGTAATAGCAAGCCTTATTGTACATAACAAAATCATCACCAAGTTGGTGTGACTTAAGATTGTTCCAATTTCTTTGGCTACCTCTAGGTTTGCTATTACACTTAGTACAACATTCAACTGTTTTCAGAATAGTTTTAGCCTTAGTCTTAATCTCTACACTTTTAGGACTGGTTGGTCCTACTTTGTTTCCTTTGTTTGAAACAGTCTCTTTTTCCTCATCATCAGATGTCCAATCTTCAATAATTGGAGCATCTGAGCTCTTATCAGTGAGCACCTTTTTGTTAGAGAGTGAAGCAACACTAGCATTCTCAAAAGGTTCACTTTTCTCTACAGGTTTCTCTAGAGGTTTATTGGTGAATTCATGTAAACCTGATTCTGCAAGATCTAATCCTGGGGGACAAGGGATTCCTCTGTAAGGAGGTGGACAAGTATTGTATCCAATCCCAGGTTTGATTCTCTTGTTCATTTGATTTTCAACTATGCTTCTAGTACAGTCAGAAGCAGTTTCCAATGTGGTAACAGTTAGTTGAATATTATCCTTTGCCAATGTCACTTTAGCACACTCAGTTCTTAACATATTTATTTCAGCATCTTTCAAAAATATTTCCCTATTAAGAATGGCTTTAGTGTCAGAAAAAGTGAGTTCATTTTCCCTAAAATGGATTATCTGCTTCTCAAGTTTGGCCATACCACACTTATGATTAACTAGGTCTTGATGAGTTTTATTTTGTTCTACTTTCAGTTCATCATAAAGTTTTATTAAAGTTTGTAATTCTTCAAAAACTTTGCAAGTGTTAGAACATTTAGTAATTTGTACCTCAGGATTGGAAAAAGCCATTAAAGCCATTTCATCTGAAGTTGACTCCTCTTCACCCATAAAGCTCCAATCAAAACCCGTCCCATCAATAGCTACCATAGCTTTAGGCTCAGTGATTTCCACAGCCTTGCTCTTGCCCTCAAAGCTTCCTTTCTTCTCAAAGCTTTCCTTATTCTTGTTCTCAAAACCTCTTCCCTTATCATCCTGCTTCTTTGGTCTTCTACACTCTCTTGAGTAGTGACCCTTCATGTGGCAGTTGTAGCACCCCACTTTGGACTTGTCATACCCAGCAGGCTCATTACCATTGATGATAATCTTCTTTCCAGTTCTCATCAGTAATTTCTTAGCCCTTATGCTCAGAAGTGAAAGTTGCCACTTTATGTCCATTTCCTCAAGATCATCATCATTGATCTCTTGAATATCTTCAAAAGTCAATATGGAACCATTGTGTTGTGATGTCAGGAAAGCACAACCAATTGTTTCATCTAGAATTGTTTTGGTACTGCTAGAAGTACTGGCAGTACCAAAATTTGTGTTGGCAGTACCTTCTTCTCTACCATCTTTTTCTTCATCTACTACCTTTGAGGTGCTTGGAGATGATACAAAGGCCATATTTCTTGAGCTTGAACCAGTAGTCTTCTTTACTTCATGCTCTACTATTTTGAAGTTGTTGTAGAGATCATTAAGACTCATCTGATCAATATCTGGTTTGTTTTTCCAGACAATGACATGCATGGACCATTCAGAGGGTAAACTCCTAAGGAATTTGGAGTTTAAGTCCTCTTAAGTTATCATCACTTCATGAATGGCTAACTGACTTGAAAGCTTTTGTAGTCTATTGAACATGCTGTCCAAAGACTCATTTGTTGTGGCTGTAAAGTTTTCAAACTGATGTTTGAGGAGAGTTTTTTAAGTTTTCTTGGTGGCATCATTTCCACCAAATCTAGCCACAATAGCTTGAAAAAGAGTTTTAGCACATTTGTACTTGTTGAAGATCAAAAGCTGGTCATTTGGAATAGTCATGAGAAGCATACTTCTGGCTTTAAGATCATTTCTCTTTTGGATTCTTTCTTCTGCGGTTGCAGGGTTTACTTGCAAATTTGTTACAATTGCATCGTTCACTGTGGAGGTGGTGATTGTAGGTTTGAATGAGTTTCCTTGTTCAATGATCTCCCAAAGTGCATAGTCTTGCACTTGGAAGTATTGCTCTACCCTCAGTCTCCACATATCAAACTCATTTTGTTTGAGTAATGGAAGTTTTGCAGCCACATTGGTTTGAATGTGTTCAACGTCCATTGTTCTTTTAAATCGTAAATATCAGCCTAGCTCTGATACCACTTGTGAAGGATTATACAAACACTTGGGATGTTTATCTTAATAATGTGTTTGGGATATTTAGGAATGAATGTGCTTTAGTACGCGGAATTTACTATAACACACTTAAAAGAAACATAAGGTGGTAAACATGCAATCGTGAATTGTAATGAACAAAGGACACAACTTTAGTAACACAAAACGATTCAATATTATTGATGAAATAATACGGATGATCTAACTATCACCAGGATTACAAAAGTAACCTTGAATCTTTGATTTGTTTAAGGATTTGTGAATCAGTAACTAAGTTACTAGAGAGGTTGTTCTGTTTTGGATATTACAAAGGTTATTAGTTGAAGTTTTTCCTATTTCAAAGGTGGTGACTAAGGGATCCTTTTATAGGATAAGGACCCCTTATTACAAGTTGTCAAGTTGCACAATATAATAAGATACTTGGACTTTCTAACCTACTAATTACAACTTTCAATGTAAACTACTCTGTATATTCTTCTGCACAACATAGAAGACTGAACTACTTCTACTTAACGTGTTACATTATACAAAGACTAATAATACAACTAAATATCTACAAATAAATATCTATCAACTTGACATTCAACTGAGCAGGACCTTCTTTAACTAGCAGTACCTTCTTACCCAGAAGGTACTGTTAGTGTATCTTCAACTTCTTCAAAATCAACTAGCAGGTTCAATACTTCATCTGGCAGGCTCTTTGACTTGAACATTTTATTCCCAACATATAAAAATTGTATTATTGCATCTGTAACCATTACACAATCACTAACAACCTTCCATTGATTAGTAACTAACATTGTAAACTTGAACATTCATGATTTAGTTTACAATATTTTGTTAAAACTCTAAGATTTGAATATCAATTTTCACCTACTCTCGCCTATCATTGTCACTACCATAATCATCATCCATCTCTTCATTATCTGAGTTATTGCTTGGATATATAACCTGCAACGGTGTAGCTTCAATTGCCGCTGTTGGGACCAATCTCATGTTTTTCCTTCATTTGTATCTAGCTTTGAAATTACTCTGTCTCAACCTTTTGGTTTCTGTGGCAAGTTCGTAATCAGGATTTTCTTCTACCCGCCTCTTTTCTTCTTTCAGCCTTGTTATGATTTCTTGAGTGTTCTCATCAACTTTTGCACCTCCATTTTCAGCCTATAATGCAAGCTAACTTTGTCAATAACATGGGATGTTATAAGATTACTTTTTTATATATAAATTTACACATTCATTTTTCCAAGCGATATCCTTGGATTAAATGTAACATTGATAAATCATAAAAATAAAATGTTAGCTTCATTTGAATTCTGACCTAGAGATTGCTAATTAATAAATCTAAATTATTTAGCTTACGATGTGGCCAACGCTGAAAACCCATATCTCTACAGAACCTTTTCAAAAGAGTTAAACCAACATTAAGTTCTTTGGCAGCCTGCGCTATTGGCAGGTGAAAATACTGGGCAATCACCTCTTTGCTGAATTCCATGAGATTTGAATGTGGATATTGGATATGTGTTTGTGGATAAACAATTGGATCTGTGTGGGTAGAGGTTAGAATGTGTCTTTTTAAAGCCTTACTAAGTTATTCATCTTTCCTGCAGTTACAAAAAAAAAATTATAACCTCCACTCACCCATAAAGTATATTTATTAGGTATTCATAAGGTTTTATAACAAACAACTCATAAGATAAGATAGTATTCATTAAATTAAAACACAAAATCAAACATGAGTTATTTGATGAATAAGGCATAAAGCCACAGACACCAAACAATATTTGTGATTCATCTTATTATTTTTTTCCTAACAAACTATTTGTTGAGCTATTCAATCTTCATGTTCTTTATCATGCTTGACTCCAGGGATGATCTCTGCATCACATATTTTTATGGGAAATTGTGTGCACTTCATTTTGAATGGCCATCTAGTCATGGTTAATGTGAATGTAATTCTTGGTATTAGAACCATGTCTCCTATATTTGACCCAGTGATGATTTCTGCTTCAATAACTAATCGTCCCATCCGCTTGATAATTAGGTGGGTTCCAATGCACAAACCTTTGCTTGGATCCACATTTCTGATGAGCACAACTCGTAGGTTTTTTTTTTTAGCCTTAGGATGTGAGTTGGCATATGCTGAATATCTGTAAGATGTGACATAGTGTTGGGATGTGTTGTTAGGAGGATATCAGTTTGTTATTTATATTATGACATAGAAGGGTTAATAAACTGAAGCATTTATTGGTAAGCAAATGAAAAGCACTTGTTAGTTGGTGATGACTGTTTACAACCTGATTGATCTGCTATCAAATTTGTAGTAATGAACACCATGTTTAAATTTAAAATAGAAGTTTAATATGAACTGCTCTCACAAATTACAACTGCCAAAGGAATGTTTATACTGCTAAGCTTATGGTAAACGTTTGTAATGCTGGCTTCACGTTTATACTGCAAATGAAAAGTTAGTATTGCTACTTAAAAATTTTAGTACTGCTGCAAGTTTTCATTTAATACTGCTATCACGTTTCTACTGCTTATCGAATGATTAGTACTGTTGGTTTAATCTTAGTACTGCTAGTTAAAGTTCGAAGGTTAGTACTGCTCGATTTTGTTAGTACTGCTACACACTTTTTAGTACTGCTGATTGATATGCTTTTAGGTTATTCCATAAGTTATTTATGTAGTATGAATAAGTGTTGGCATGTAGATTTTATTATGTGACAAATCAAGTAATAATAAATAAATGTGATTGTGTGTTTGATATATTTACGCAGAAATTAACCAATGCTATTCTTGATTTGCAGCTGTAACACCCCAACCCGATAAGGGTAGAAGTATCACGTTATGGTGACATATCAAAGCAAACATAAGCATAAGACTTAAATAATACAAATGAATTTCAAGGTTACAAGGGAAAAATCTGGAATTACAAGGTTACAAATGAATTACAATAATTACTAAGTCTAAATATCGTCTCTTCTAGTCATCTCTAATCCGGAATGGCTTCTAAGTCAAAGACACTCTCCACTCATACCCAGCTTCCTAATAAAACCTGCCACAGGAAAAGAAATGCGGCTGAGCTTAAAAAGCCCAGTGAACAGATATATACAAAGCATAATATAAAGGTAAAATAAGCATAAGCAACGAAGGAACAAGAATACGAAACGAAAAGCATAATCATGAAAGAGAACTGAAAAATCAAGAGTGCATGAGAACCGAATAACAAATGAATCAAGAATGAAATGAAAACAAAGGAGGGTTCATATAAAGATGTGCCATAAGAACTCCATACATAATCCGTCAAATCAAATCTAGAGCACATATAAGTATACGAAGAGGGGAGACCTCTAAGTAATCATAAAAGTGTGAGAAGGAGTGCAAGGCACACACCACCTGGTCACCATAATACATATTCATAAATCCTAGGATGCATCCATACGCTCCCTAACATAAGTATGTGTGTCAGCTCTAGACTAAGCACACATAAGGGGTTGGCCAATAGTAAACGCGTTATAATTCATATACATAAGGGGGGAGGGGGAACGCCGTAGATCTATCACACCTCTACGGGGGTGTCATGACTAGGGTGCCATCCTAGACATGGTCCTAGTACCTCTAGAACTAGTTAAGCTCAGGCACGGAATATCATATCATACATAATCAAAATCTAACATAGCAAGAGAAACAGAAAGTAACTCAAATAGCATGGCAAACAAATAAGCATAGCATAGCAGAGACATTTAAAATAAATGTCAGAGAGGATCATAAGAATGACAAACATACAATGAATGTCATGAATCAAATAAGGGAAACATAGCAATGGCTTAGGATCGAAAGAAAATATCCCTACTGAGAAGGGAAAGAATATCTGTACCTTAACAAAATGCGCAACAAAAGAAAATGAAACGAAAAGCAAACAGGAGATCACTCCCTCTTCACCCGATCTACATAATCATAAGTTTTCTTATAAGTTCATAGTCTCATAGTCGTATAGGTTTCATTTTAGTTTTCTTTCCATTTTAGGTAACTTTCCATAATTAGCAAGTTTCCATATTTAGTAATTTTCCCAAAAATAACAAGTTTCCATATTTAGTAAATATTAGTTATTAACATTCCCGTTTATCAAATCAAAGTACTAAAGATAACCATATTCATATTTTAATGTTCATAATGTCATTTACATAAGTCTAGGGTTCATAATGTAGTTTTCATAATTTTAGGGTTCAATATGTAATTATCACAAATTTAGGGTTTAAAGTGTCATTATGAAAAGATTAGGGTCTAAAGTGTAAATATATCCAAGTTACAGGTTTTTACAAGTTAAGTCCTTTAGTTTTAGTAAAATAAACATTTACACCCTTTAGTTTATAAAATAAACACATAACACTCTTTTAACAACTTTTACACTTCTCACAGATTTTACACTCAATTTAGTACTGTTTTCCCTGATTTTTAATCCTTATAAGAACTCAGACATAAAATTCCAAAAAATTTATACAGGTGCCCAGATGTCTTAAGAATTTACCCTAATTTTTCTAGAATTTATTATTAAGTATAACTATAGTTCAAAAATCCTTTATTCGAAGTCGTCCAGATTTCTAATCAGTTTTAACATATGAAAAGTTTGTAATTCTTTACCCCTTCAGAAAAATTTATAAAAATCTATAAAATGCCAGTAATTACCTAACATATTAAATATTAGTCAGTTCAAAGGGCATCTTCTAATTCGACACGGTTTGCAAACTAAAAATCATAAACACGGACTAATTTTCCAGACATACGAATTCGATTAGACACTTAGTTTTCCAAAAATCAAAAAGTAACCTTCCAGGCCTCCAAAAATTACAAGATTAATTTTCCCAGGTAGCTATTTCGTTGAACTTAGTTTTAGACTCTGAAAACACCCAAAAAAACGTTCACATCATTTAGTTACATTCGATTTAAGTTGGACCTTTTTCCAGATCAGTAGCAGTTTTTATCATATCATGTAATTCTTAGGGTTTTTGTCATTCCAATCATTAATTCTTAACACAAAACGATTATAGATGAGTTCATATCATGTCTAGGTCAATTATAACAGGTCTTAACATAATCAAATCGAATAAATTCATCACATATAACCCTGGTTCGATTTATACATATCATGTTTTAGGGTTTTTGATTCATGATTTTATGTAGCCAATATTATCATCTTATGTGACATCAAAACTTGACAAGAACAATAAGAATACACAAGAATCAACAAGAGGATGATACAATACCCTCGAAGATCACGCGAAGAACACGAACACAAGATACCACACGAGATCAAATCACCACAAGCCTCCTTCTTTTCTTTTGGTTTGTACGACAGCAGCAAGACAAGGACAAATGGGTCGGTTAGGGATTTTAGCAAGAACACGAATGGATTGAACAACATGAAAACATGATTACCTTAGTTTATTTGAAGCAAGAACACCTTCTCTTGGTTGTATTTAGGATCGAATGGCAGCAGCAAAAGAAAAGAGGCCGATCTTTTTTTCTTTTCTTTTAGAGATGGAGTTTAGGGTTTTATTTTGGTTCCTTTGTTTGTGAGGATCGGTATACAAAAAATAAATACTGTGTTCCTTTTTTTTTGATGGGCCAATTAGGGAGTGAATGGGTTTTATTTGGGCTAGGATCAACCAAGATAATTGAATTCTTATTTAGTGAATATGGGCCGAAAATTAGGAATATCATAGGTGCATAAGTTCACAAAATTTCGCCTAGCATATTAGATGTAGGATTAATATTTTGTGTATAACATAAGTCTTAAATATTCGTATTACGTTCATATATTCAATTGTTGGCGTGTTAGATATTTAGGTTAAGTTCACACGAGATTACTTATATAATTTCATAAATTCTTAAAGTTCAAATTCAGAGGGTATTTTCGTCATTTCGGATTATATTAATTTTGGGGTTTTACAACTCTTCCCCTCTTAAAAAGGAATTTTCGTCCTCGAAAATTGAAATGCAAAGTCGAAATGAAAATGCGAAATCGAAAGCAATATCGAAATGAATACGTACCAAGTCAAAAAGAAAAATGCGGATAACTGGATCGTATCGATTCTTCGGTCTCCCAAGTAGCCTCGCTCTCAGGATGGTTCTTCCAAAGAATCTTTACGAACGGAATGGTTTTAGTTCTCATGACTCTTTCCTGACGCTTCAAAACAGCCTCAGGTTCTTCACTATACGAAAGATTTTTCCGAATCTGATCGAACGGGCAAGACACAACGTGAAGCGGAGGATAATCATTTTCACAAAGAAGTGACACATGAAAACATCATGCACATGCGATAATTGGGGAGGTAGCGCCAAGCGATAAGATACCTCGCCAATCTGATCAAAATCATAGAAAAGCCCTAGGCTTCCATAATTCACAACGAATTCGTTCCAAGGAATACGAAACAACAATGTAGCGGATAATGATTTAAATCTCACACAGAGATACAAGAAACATTCATGCTCGAAAGCAATATGAAGGTAGTACTAAAGAGTAAAATCTCATCAACTCAGTCCAGATTCTTAACGAAAGGAAACTAATGCACCATTATAGAAGAACTCATCAATTTCAAACAGATACTGATCGAACTAAGGAACGTACCACCGGTCAATGAAGCGCGTGACGAATCATCAAATGTATCAAGAGTTTTAATAGAGATAGATGGTATAACTGTACTGAGGATCAATCAAGTACAACTCGAAATATCAACTGGTATCGGAACGCCTAATGAGATGGGTAGCATATTTGTACCGACGATCAAAATAGTATAAGTCGGAGTATCAAAACGCATCAGGAACAAAACAAAATAGGTCGAATAATCATATGGATAAAATACATCAAAGAGCTAACGTAGTCGTGCAGACGATAACTAAGCACTTAACGGAGGATCGAAACGTATCGGAGAGCATAACGGAATACGTCGGATAATCGTATGGAAAAACAACAACTCAAAGAATTAATGCATCGCGAAACAGATCTTCTTCATACACCCAACATCTAACTCTCTTCAACGGAGACATCACATGAAACATACAAATTTCATAGTCCACCATTCAAGATTTTGCTTCCACAAGGATAACTAATCCATCAATCACAGAAATCAATCCCGGAACTTTAAACAAGCAAATCCCCAACTTAATCCAATCCAAAAGGGTATTCTACATCTCCGTAGGCAAACTCAATCATGACCATACACTTGTCAGACTCTCCGTCCCATACATCTTCAATCTCAACATAGTTGCTATGTCCGTCCATCCATCTGAAGGTGAGTAGTTGCCATAAAATCTCGGTCCAGTCTTGGAGGTCTTCTGCATTTCTTCTGGAAGTGTGAAACAAAACTCAATTTTTTCTGACACGATCACTGCAGGTGCGCCACGGAGCTTGAATAATCTTCTGTTGAAATAATCTCTGCTGATCTCCCAAGTAAGCCGCCAAGTTGAACGATTCACTACAACCCACATCGTTTTGTCCTTCCCAACGTGCCCGTAAATCCCGTTACAAAGTTGCTGACCTTCTTCTCAAGTAGAAACAAATACCCCTTTAACTTTCCAAAAGTTCTCCAACTTATTCTTCATCCCTACCAAAATTATACTCTTCGAGAAACTTACATCGAGCTCTTCTGACGTAGGAATTTTCAACACCAAAATACAAGGATGATTCCCGTGTTTCTCTTTCTTCCCTGAATATACTAAATCATCATACTATGACAATTATCCAAGCATTCATGAAATACACGATTCATCAAGCTCATAAGAATAGTCGGAGCAGTAGCCAATACGATTGGCATCATAATGCTCATTGAGATTATAACGGATACAAATCAATGCTAGGAACATCCTGCTTCTTCTCACGAAAATGGACATAATCAGATTACAAATCGATCATAGAGAGAACTTCACCCTGAAGTTGGTTAGATAAATCGTCGATAACGGTGTCAGTCCTAATCACCATACTACTAAGATTCTGGAATTCCATGATCAACCTCATACCACCATCATTCATCTTCATAACCAAACTGAAACACAACACAGAGACGCACACAGACGGATAAACCACTTCCTCGAAGTAGGTCCTTCAATACTCTTCATTCACCGTATGTCATTCGTAAGGGATTTCGGAAATAGGCGAAACGTCGCTTACACATGAACAGAGTTCTGATTCCAATAACACACTGATCTCAGGCACTCCTCAAGACATTCTATGATTCCAATAAGTTCAAGGTATATGATGTAACTATTATCATGCTGGCCATACGTCATAATACTTGCATCATATACACGTGCCTTATTGCAATCACAGTCTACCTCAAGTCGTGACAAAACACATTCTAATAAACGGATCAAAACAATTACATTCGAGAGGAAATCTTGGTAGTCCATCAAGGAATACATCGCGAAATTCAGCATCGGAAACTCTCGAGCGAGTTACATCAAACGGAATATCTTCACAAACGCGAGGGATTAATAAACGGAATTTCAAAGCAACGGTGATCATTATAGTATGCCAGGTCAGAAACCTGGGCACGGAGTTTGAGTTTCATAAGTCGCCGGAGATGACAAAATCATAACTGGTGTTAGCATCTCAATGCTCAGTCAACAATTACATGACCAGAATGAAAATGAATCAAACATTCCCAAGGAAATCATATTAGCAGAATGAAATTGATCTTCAAACATCCTCAACCGAACAGGATAATCTACACTTGTGATGGATAGTCACAAGATTCTCATAGAGATAGAATTAGGAATAGCAATTCAATAATGCAGAGGGGACTTAATGTGCTTAGCAAAAGCAAAAGACACCACAGGATATGTCGTTCTCGCATTAGATAAAACCACGCAGCACGATCGCATAAGTAAGGAATACCCGAAATGGTACTTGATGTGTCAGCAGCCTGGTCCCTTGGGAATGTTACTCGACCCTCGGCAGATTGCTGTCAATCATTCTCATTCTTACGGTTGTTACCATTCACTTTTGGACACTCTTTCGTCCGACGTCCACTCACACTACAACTGAAGCCGGCATCTAACGCCTTATAACACGATCATCCAGATGAAACTTCTCATAGTCAACACATGGAGGAGATGGAACCTGGTCCCACAACTTTTTCTACTCAGACGAACTCGAACATAGGGATCAAATCGAACAATGAAGACAAAGCAATCGTCAGGATCAAAATACGAAGGAAGAGATCGCGTCAAACGAGAAGCCTAATGTCTACTCAATATCCTCACAGGTCATTCTAAGGGAGGGAAACAAATCTTCCTATATCCGTGGTTCAAAATTATCAGAGTTCGCATAGGATTAGCAATGGATTATGCAGATTCAAGTAGTATCAGATGATACATTCCATATCCAGCATAAGTAATGAATTCACAGAATGTGTCAAACACATGACGGTTGAATGACCTTCGGAATGGTCGGAAAGATATCAAACTGTTTATCAAACAACTCAGAGATGGAGGTCAGAATCAGGAAGTGAAACCTAAACGGTGTAAGGTGTCCATGCGGTTCTTAAGGCATTCCAATCTTACTTAGTTACAAAGCTTAGGTGGTAAAACTTTCTAGCTTCTGAAACAAACGTTCTTACAAGGCATATCACAAGGCATAGGCACGAATCAGTGTGATGCGGAAACAATGCTACTTACATAGATGTCCTAGTCTACCATTCCTCACCGGTTATAACTTATGTTCCTATGGGAGATCCTACAGAAATTTCTCAAAGGTTGTCTTATGAGTGCCTACAGTGGAAACTTAGTGGTCCAAACTTACACAGGTCAAGGGTAAATGCATTACAAGTCGCAGCCTGTCTCTCTGATACCATAATTGTAACACCCCAACCCGATAAGGGTAGAAGTATCACGTTATGGTGACATATCAAAGCAAACATAAGCATAAGACTTAAATAATACAAATGAATTTCAAGGTTACAAGGGAAAAATCTGGAATTACAAGGTTACAAATGAATTACAATAATTACTAAGTCTAAATATCGTCTCTTCTAGTCATCTCTAATCCGGAATGGCTTCTAAGTCAAAGACACTCTCCACTCATACCCAGCTTCCTACTAAAACCTGCCGCAGGAAAAGAAATGCGGCTGAGCTTAAAAAGCCCAGTGAACAGATATATACAAAGCATAACATAAAGGTAAAATAAGCATAAGCAACGAAGGAACAAGAATACGAAACGAAAAGCATAATCATGAAAGAGAACTGAAAAATCAAGAGTGCATGAGAACCGAATAACAAATGAATCAAGAATGAAATGAAAACAAAGGAGGGTTCATATAAAGATGTGCCATAAGAACTCCATACATAATCCGTCAAATCAAATCTAGAGCACATATAAGTATACGAAGAGGGGAGACCTCTAAGTAATCATAAAAGTGTGAGAAGGAGTGCAAGGCACACACCAACTGGTCACCATAGTACATATTCATAAATCCTAGGATGCATCCATACGCTCCCTAACATAAGTATGTGTGTCAGCTCTAGACTAAGCACACATAAGGGGTTGGCCAATAGTAAACGCGTTATAATTCATATACATAAGGGGGGGGGGGGAACGGCGTAGATCTATCACACCTCTACGGGGGTGTCATGACTAGGGTGCCATCCTAGACATGGTCCTAGTACCTCTAGAACTAGTTAAGCTCAGGCACGGAATATCATATCATACATAATCAAAATCTAACATAGCAAGAGAAACAGAAAGTAACTCAAATAGCATGGCAAACAAATAAGCATAGCATAGCAGAGACATTTAAAATAAATGTCAGAGAGGATCATAAGAATGACAAACATACAATGAATGTCATGAATCAAATAAGGGAACATAGCAATGGCTTAGGATCGAAAGAAAATATCCCTACTGAGAAGGGAAAGAATATCTGTACCTTAACAAAATGCGCAACAAAAGCAAATGAAACGAAAAGCAAACAGGAGATCACTCCCTCTTCACCCGATCTACATAATCATAAGTTTTCTTATAAGTTCATAGTCTCATAGTCGTATAGGTTTCATTTTAGTTTTCTTTCCATTTTAGGTAACTTTCCATAATTAGCAAGTTTCCATATTTAGTAATTTTTCCAAAAATAACAAGTTTCCATATTTAGTAAATATTAGTTATTAACATTCCCGTTTATCAAATCAAAGTACTAAAGATAACCATATTCATAGTTTAATGTTCATAATGTCATTTACATAAGTTTAGGGTTCATAATGTAGTTTTCATAATTTTAGGGTTCAATATGTAATTATCACAAATTTAGGGTTTAAAGTGTCATTATGATAAGATTAGGGTCTAAAGTGTAAATATATCCAAGTTACAGGTTTTTACAAGTTAAGTCCTTTAGTTTTAGTAAAATAACCATTTACACCCTTTAGTTTATAAAATAAACACATAACACTCTTTTAACAACTTTTACACTTCTCACAGATTTTACACTCAATTTAGTACTGTTTTCACCGATTTTTAATCCTTATAAGAACTCAGAGATAAAATTCCCAAAAATTTATACAGGTGCCCAGATGTCTTAAGAATTTACCCTAATTTTTCCAGAATTTATTATTAAGTATAACTATAGTTCAAAAATCCTTTATTCGAAGTCGTCCAGATTTCTAATCAGTTTTAACATATGAAAAGTTTGTAATTCTTTACCCCTTCAGAAAAATTTATAAAAATCTATAAAAATTCCAGTAATTACGTAACATATTATATATTAGTCTGTTCAAAGGGCATCTTCTAATTCGACACGGTTTGCAAACTAAAAATCATAAACACGGACGAATTTTCCAGACATACGAATTCGATTAGACACTTAATTTTCCAAAAATCAAAAAGTAACCTTCCAGGCCTCCAAAAATTACAAGATTAATTTTTCCAGGTAGCTATTTCATTGAACTTAGTTTTAGACTCTGAAAACACCCAAAAACACGTTCACATCATTTAGTTACATTCGATTTAAGTTGGACCTTTTTCCAGATCAGTAGCAGTTTTTACCATATCATGTAATTCTTAGGGTTTTTGTCATTCCAATCATTAATTCTTAACACAAAACGATTATAGATGAGTTCATATCATGTCTAGGTCAATTATAACAGGTCTTAACATAATCAAATCGAATAAATTCATCACATATAACCCTGGTTCGATTTATACATATCATGTTTTAGGGTTTTTGATTCATGATTTTATGTAGCCAATATTATCATCTTATGTGACATCAAAACTTGACAAGAACAATAAGAATACACAAGAATCAACAAGATGATGATACAATACCCTCGAAGATCACGCGAAGAACACGAACACAAGATACCACACAAGATCAAATCACCACAAGCCTCCTTCTTTTCTTTTGGTTTGTACGACAGCAGCAAGACAAGGACAAATGGGTCGGTTAGGGCTTTTAGCAAGAACACGAATGGATTGAACAACATGAAAACATGATTACCTTAGTTTATTTGAAGCAAGAACACCTTCTCTTGGTTGTATTTAGGATCGAATGGCAGCAGCAAAAGAAAAGAGGCCGATCTTTTTTTTTTCTTTTAGAGATGGAGTTTAGGGTTTTATTTTGGTTCCTTTGTTTGTGAAGATCGGTATACAAAAAATAAATACCGTGTTCCTTTTTTTTGATGGGCCAATTAGGGAGTGAATGGGTTTTATTTGGGCTAGGATCAATCAAGATAATTGAATTCTTATTTAGTGAATATGGGCCGAAAATTAGGAATATCATAGGTGCATAAGTTCACAAAATTTCGCCTATCATATTAGATATAGGATTAATATTTTGTGTATAACATAAGTCTTCAATATTCGTATTACGTTCATATATTCAATTGTTGGCGTCTTAGATATTTAGGTTAAGTTCACACGAGATTACTTATATAATTTCATAAATTCTTAAAGTTCAAATTCAGAGGGTATTTTCGTCATTTTGGATTATATTAATTTTGGGGTTTTACAGCAGCGTTTGAACATGGAAACAAAGACAATCCATTCAAAATATGAAAATTGATAACTAAGAGAAACTATTGTCTCAAGGTAGGAAATTTCATAATCCTATTAACTATTAGGATAAAATTTATTACATTTTTCCTAACTATTTATTCATTGCATGCTTCACTCATAAGGGGGTTCATTATGCCTGCTGCTTCCAAAAACTTGATTGCTTGATGTCTACCCCTCGTCCGATGTCGCAACAACCATCCTAAGCAAAGCATGTAAGAAATTCATCTCTTAAGATTTGGAACAATATTAAGGCAAAGGGATAATTTATATCAGATACGTACCTTTTTTTAAGCTTCTTCTTAGAAGACCCTGCAACTTTGTCTTTTATCTATTTATCTTCTTCGGTGTCTGAATCCTCAATAACAACCCTAAAATAATAAGGCAATAAATAACAGACTAATCTATAGTACAATAACAAAAGAAATAACAGAAATCCAGACCTTCTTTTTTTCATCCCTTCCTCTATTTTAGTGTCTGAATCCTCAACATCATCCCTTAAATAATTCATTCATAAATGCCATGTAAGCAGTTGTAGTTTAAACTGTTTACAAATGTGAATGAATGAATCATTGCCTAACCTTTTTTTGATCTTTTGTTCAGTAGGCTTCAATGGAGTAGAGAGGGATGGGTCATCTGATAATTTCTTTAACGGACGCTTTTCAGAAGCAGCATCTTTGCCGGCTTTCTCTTCCTCTATTTCAGTATCTGATTGCTCAACATCATTCCTTAAATAATACAACCATAAATGACGTAAGTAGTTGTATTTTAAACTTTTTCAATGTATGGATGGAGAAATCATTGCCTAACTCTTTTTTGATTTTTTCCTCAGATGGCTCTAATGGAGTTGATTCAGAAGTAGCAGTTTGGCCAACTGTGCTAGAACTAGCACTTTCATTAGCAGTCTGGTCTGCACAAATTGCTGAACATGTGAAACTCTCATAGCTTCCATGCTCATAATAAATATGTGTTTTTATCTTCAGATTGTGGGTAGTGCATACAATATCAGCTATGGCACACGGCAACACAGCGTGATCTTCTGAATCCTGCAAAGGAAGATAAGGTTAGGAAAAATTATTGCAACACTCTTTAACATTATTAATGTACCTCGCCCTCTGTCCCAAAAAGTGAGGCTGCCGAGTGTTTAACCAACTCTGTTGCAGTCTCGTCAAACATCACAACAACAGTATGTTCTGTCTCGTCAGATACACCAAGCTCAAGCCTGTACCTACACATTCATTATTGCACACCAAAGGTAAATAATAACTCCAATTGGTATTCAAGTATTGTTGGATCAATATTTTTAAAAACAAATCAATTACTGTTGCAAAGATAGAGCAACACCTTATAACTGGGTAATCCGAAACTGTGTTACATCCGTCACACCAGCATTTTCCTTCCTGCCTGGTCAATCCTTTCTTGCATTTTTCACCTCCACACGATGGATAGTTCCATCCCTTTCTAGTTATGACATTGTTTATCCTCACCTTACAGATGAAGGTTGAACTCTGGAAAAGGAAACAGGATATCAATAGGTGGTAATGGGCTATAATTACACTAACAAAACATTAGGGATGAAGATGAGTACATCATTCCTCCTATTTCTGGCCCACATCAACAAATTCTCTAGGGTCCCAGGCTTTGGTATAGAGTGATCAACAGGTACAATTTTCTTCTTTTGATTGACACCACTACAAGCAACATGAATGGTAATGGCTAAAATGATCCGAGTAATTAAAGTTGTATGTAAGTTTAACTTTGATTACCTAGCGCCTGCTTTAAAATGTTTCAGAGCTGGGATGTCATCATCATCCATAATCAGTGTGGAGGAGCTGCTCGACAAATAAAGCTTGTCTGAAAGGTAAATACACAAACTGAGTTAATTTTTGCATGTTTTAAATGACGGGGAAACATTATGTTGCATGGACCCTTACTATTATAGTGTCTAGCATTAACTGAAGTTAGAATCACGGCACACAGTCCAGTATGCTTGGTTTTCTTTTCTATCAATACTTCTCCTAGCCCACCCCATAGGGTAACCCTAATTGACTGGCCACTGTTTAAACAAATATAAACCCAACAATTTGGTTAGCAATATATGGTTACTTGTAGGGCTGAGCATCGGGCCGGATCCCGACCCGTCCCGCCAAATACCGATACCGAAACAAGCAAAAATTACATACCGATACCGAATTGATTAGAAGTCGGGTCAGTTTGGGCTCAATCGGGACAATCGGTTTCGAATTCGGGTATAAGCAGCCAAGCCCGAAAATAAAAAAAAAGTAGCCCAGTAGTCAGCCTAGTAGCAGATCCAACTTGGAGATCCAGTAGCAAATCCAAGCACAAAATTACAAAATTACACTGGTGTTTGCATTGCAAAATTACAATTACATGTTCAAATACAAATCCACTCTTACAAAAAAAATCCAGTAGCAGATCCAAGCACCAAATGTCTTCATGAAAAATGTAACCAAATAAGCAACCAAATACCAATACAAATCAAATGTTCAAATACGCAACCAAATACAACTACAAAGCACAAGTTTGATGACAACATTCTTGAATCATGGCGCAACATTCTTCTCTTTTCCATGTTCTCCCTTTTGTTTGTCTAACGCCTCTTGAATTTCTAGAAAAAACATGACAACATAAGTGATAAAGTTACACACACAAACCTAAGTTGACTGGGACTCTTTTCCACAATCATTTCTGTTTTCTTTTCAACAACAGACACAAACATGCCATGAGATCATACATAGCCTGCATATTACAAATTACAAAAACACTAGGTTTACAATGGCTCCACAAAACCGACAAGTGTTACATATGAAGCACTTAGAACTGATTACTTTAAAAGTGCTTATCTGCTCTAATCAGTAAGTGCTTAATCCTTCTAAAACAAGTAAATAGAAATTGGCACTAAGCACTGCCTATCTAGCCTGGACATTCCATTCCACTGTAACAGAAACCATGAAGCTAGCCTATATCAAACACATAAAGCTGCCAAAGCTAGCCTGCCTATCCCTAAAAGCTTAACAATGCTAATGCAGGACTTTCCATTCCACTGTAACAGAAACCAAGAACTCTATGTCTCTACATTCCCACTGGTGTTTGCCAATACTTGGTTTAAAGGTCTTGTTGAGTTCTGCATATGAACCCCAATACAGACTTTTTTGCTTGACAAAACAAATGATTAGGTGCAGGGTAACCACAACAATTCAATGTACCACAACAATTCAATGTCTAGGTGCAGGGTAAATGAACCACAGCAATTCAATGTCTAGATGCAGGGTAAATGAGCCTATATTAAGCTAACAACCCCTCAAACTTACAAGGCTACCCAGATTCAAAACCAATTCAATGTCTAGATGGCAGAATCAAACAGAACCAACCAAGTTCGGCAAATTATGAAAATGCTATAACATCCCTATAAGTTAAAGTGCTACCACAAACACATCAAAATACGTTCCTACGTCCTATATCAAACAAGGCAGAATCAAACAGAACAAGAGCATATGATGGAGAAAGAGCAGAATCAAACAGAACTCATAATCATATCAGAACAAGGCAGAATCAAACAGAACTCAGAAGCAAACAGAATCAAACAGAATCAAACACATATAAATAGTTTACCTTTAGCAAGCTCGTCGTCTTTCATTAAATCCTCTAACGTATCCACAGTGATGTTTTTACTTGATGTACGAATCCAATCTTGTGTGTACACCAAAGCCTCTACAATGCTAGGCGCTAAAGAATTCCTATACGGGTCCAAAACTCGACCACTCGCGCTAAAGGCGGATTCGGATGCAACGGTGGATACTTAGATGCACAAGATATCTAAAACAAAGTAATAAAAAATCATAAGTTAATTAAAAACAAAGTAACAAAGCACAAAGATATCTAAAATTTAATAAAAAAACATAAGTTATTACCTTTCGTCATCTTTGATACAATTGGAAATCTTGGACTATTTAACTTCCACCAATTAAGTATGTCGAAGTCTTCGTCATCCTCTAGCTCAAGACGCGGTTCTTTAAGATATTTGGTCAACTCGTCTTCACCCCCGCACAACTTATTTCCAACTTTATCTTTAAAAACATTTAAGAAAGAATTACCACGACGACGACTTGTGTTACTACTTTGACTTGACGTTACTTTTGGTATGTCACTTGATATATTTGTGCCATATTTTTCTTTGTACATGGCAAACAAGACCCCCATATCTTTCTAAATCTTCTTAACCAATTTGTCACATAATTCTTCATCGGTTAAAAATGAAATTGGAGTCTCATCACTTTCTTCATCGACCTCCATTGGTATACAACCATTTTCTATCAAATGTCTAAACCCATAGCCAATTATTTCCGACTTCATTGTGGGATCTAAGATAATGGCAAAGTACATATAATGGTTGATTTTTTTGTAATCACCCCAATATTTGTCATACTTTTTTCTCATTTCTTTAACTATTACCTTAAAAGACGCATTTTCTTCCCACTCACAAAGATGCTTATCAATATCAAGTACCTCACCAAACCACAAATGAGCTACGGGACATGATACATTTGACACAAGTTCGGTTGTTTCCTTAAACTTTTCTAAAAATGCAACTACCTTCTTACAAACCTCAAAATCGGCCCGCTTAGGTATTTCCTCAAGGTCTCAGGCAAAACTAGAGTTATTAAAATCATAATAAAAAAAAGCTTCTTTTAACTCAATGGCGGCTTTCAACATATCATGTGTAGAATTCCATCTTGAAGGGCATTCGAAAACCAAAAACTTATTTGAAGTACAAGCCTTTTCAACACTTTCTTTAAAGTTAGTAACTCTTTGGCTCAAATGTTTTATGTATTTCACGGCCAAGCCTATGGTATTCACTTACTTCTTGAATGTTTTTAGACCATCATGACAACAAGGTTTAAGATATGAGCCATACATCTTATGTGAAAATGTTTACCACCATCATACTTAGTTGGTAAATTTTCTACCAAATATTCAAGAGCTTTGTCATTTGAAGCAATGTTATCAACCGTAATGGTCATAACATTCTTTATACCCCATCCGTTTATACATTCCAAAAGTGCCCTACCAATATCCACCCCTCTATGGCTATGAATTATGTGGAAAACTAGAAGGGGGGGGTTGAATAGTTTTACCGATTAAAATTAATTCGCTTTGTTACTCTATGTTAATTCAAAGAAAACAAGCACAAACAAGTATTCACACAATATATATGGAAAGTAAAGAGAGGAAAGATCAAACCACACAACACGGATGTTTATAGTGGTTCGGCTACAAGGACTCTCTTCCTTGCCCTACTCCACTCCTCGAGCCTCTAACTCGAGAGTTATCCTTCACTAAGAAACAAACTCTCTTCTAGGTGGAGAAAACCTTTACACGTTGCTTACTTCCTTTTCCGGTACTAAGCTAAACACCGAGTTCTACTTCAGGGCAGAACCAACCCAACTTCGCCTATACAATTACCGACACTAAGCTAGATGTCGAGTTCTTTCACAAGGGTACAACCACTCCCTACACTCTTTGTGTTTTGAGGACTAAAACACTAACCACACTCACTGAGATAAATGATACAAATGATGATGTATGAATTACACAAAGATCACACAGTAACTATACTAAAGGTTTACACGTCTGTGTTGAACCTTGATGCTTAATCTTATTTCCTACAAAAGAAAGATCAAATGATATGAATGAATGATGTTAGTAATATGAATGAGTATGTACTTAAGCTATATGAGTGATGAGAAGGCCAAGTGATCAGCTTGCAATTTATAGGCAAGCTGATAAACACTCGGCGGATCCGGCGGATCCCTTAAAAGGGATCCGTCCTTTAAGTTGAAGGGATCCGTGGGTATGCCAGAGGTAAGACAACTAAGAGATTTTCCAAATCTCTCCAATCTTTCCGATGAAGCGAAAAGTGTACCGCTTTTAGGGGGTTATTTAAGCCCTAAATCGTATTTATTTGATCAAATATCGCCCTAAATCGTTCCTTTTGTCATTTTAGGTACTTTTGAGAAGAAATCTGGAAAAGGAAGCATTTTGGACGTTTTTGAAGCATAAAAGTGAAGAAAACGACAAAGTCTCAAAAACCGGCTGAAAAGTACCTTGGACGACGTCAGTATTTGTTCTTGACGGCGTCATGGCTTGGTAAAAGTGGTGGATATGAAAATTACTCATGATAAGCCAGAGAAATTTGCATGGGAATTCTGACGGCGTCACCCTTTGGAGTGATCAAGGTCGTCACGGCTTAATTTAAAGAGGGACGGCGTCACGCCTAATTCCGACGGCGTCAAGCCTTGATAAGCCAGAACGGATTTTGGAGAGCTAAAGAGGGACGGCGTCAAGAAGGCCATCCGGGAACCCTAAAAGCGGCGAGGTGACGGCGTCACACTCCATAACGTGACGCCGTCAGATCTGAAAGTCTATATATAGTTTTGCAATTTTTTGTCATGAGTGTGGAACTTATTGAGGAACTTTGTGTGTAAGAACCCTAAGACGATTTTAGCAGCTTTTTCAAGGCTTTTTGCCTTGAGATCTTCCATGTTACATTGAAGATAAGTTATCAATTAATCATTCAATATGTCTATGTGTTGTTTGATTCTATCTTGTTCTTGTCTTTTGTTTAACATGCTAGGCTAGATTTATCTTGTGTTTGCTTAGATCTAATGAAACCTAGCTATTGATTATTGGTTATTAGTGTGTTATTAGTTGTATTGGATGATTGTTCATCTATGTTAGGCTTAAGAAAACTGGCTAACTTCCTATTCGGTAACTTGCTTGAACGTCTTAAGAAACATGAACCAATGCGTACTAAGGTTTTTATGGTTGTATTTAATGCACAAGCGAATTCTAGTGATCCCATGTTAGGAGCTTCCTAGCCGGCTCGACATAGGAGTGAAGTAGGAGCTTGTAGAGTTGGGGAAGTACGTACGCCACCCCACGATTGGTATTAAGGAATACACCCGTCATCCACGCGATTAATGCACACTAATTAACCGGTAAAAGATAGTTAGGGAATAAGGAAATCTAAGTAAACACATTTCTCTCCACATAAGTTTCTCCACCTTTTCATTTTCTGTTATTTTATTTTATTTGCATTCGTAGTTATTTGGGTTAGTTGACTAGCAACTAATTCCGCCCACTCTTTCAAACCCGAGATTTTACTTGCTTTCATAAAAAAATATAAAAAACATAAAAAAGAATCTTCTCTCACCCTTAGACCTATTAGAGTAGTTTTTCATACCTAACGAACACTATTCCCTGTGGAGAACGATCAATCCCCCGTACTTACCACTACACTATACTACATTGGTCTGGT
Organism: Artemisia tridentata subsp. tridentata; assembly: GCA_021014915.2. Classification (NCBI taxonomy): domain Eukaryota; kingdom Viridiplantae; phylum Streptophyta; class Magnoliopsida; order Asterales; family Asteraceae; genus Artemisia; species Artemisia tridentata. Next base: position 144,412,250 of record CP139509.1, read on the forward strand.
ACACTGCCTGGTGGGGTTGTAAGCCTCTTGAGATCCCTCGAGAGGTAAAACCTGTTGTAAGGTTGCAAAACCACGCATCAAGTTTTTTGCGCCGTTGCCGGGGAATGGTTATTGTTTAGGTTGAATTTTTATTTTATAGGTCTACTCACTAGATTCCTTTCTAGTGAGATTTTTATTTTATTTTTCTAGGTTTTCTTTAGTCTATCTTATTTCTTTGTACTTTTGTTTGTGATACCTTCCATCTACCTCATGAGTAATAGTGATCACTTGGTCCCTGTTATTCGTATTTTCCGCCGTGCAAACTTCCAACTACCCGTTCCCGCCCCCATCGTAGAAAACAACAACCTTTCACCCGACCACCACTTTGGTAACAATTCTGAGATGGAGGAGTCTGACCATGAGAATGACTATGTTAGTCCATTTTACTACTCAGACTCCGATGAGGATGCTGGTAATGGAGAAGTGGTTAACGAGGAATGGGGAAAAGAGGAAATTGATCCCTTTAAGTATGTTGACCCTAGGACTAAGATCGAAAAGGATAGCCTCTTTAACATGCAATTTCCGTGTAAGATTGGTTATCATGATTTTTATGCTTATCTTAACTCATCTTTGCCTATGAACATTATCTCTCGCGCTAATTATAATAAAATCATGGTAGATGAGCTAGAATATCAAGGAGATAACATTGTTGCTAGGATTAAGCCACTACACGTATTCGTTGGAAGTTTTGTGTATTTGGTGGATTTTATGGTTATGGAGAACTTAGGAGAATTCATTGATAACAAATTAACCCAAGTCATTTTTGGAGAACCCTTCAAAAGGTTGACCAACCTTGACGAAAAACTTGTGGACGGGTTAATTACATTCTCGGATGGGGATGAAGATTTTACTTACCAAATGCCCCGAGCACATCCTAGGTTTAAAAACTTCTCCATTGAATCTTGCAATAGACTTGTGCCTCTTGATTTGTTAAGTGAGAATGATAAGAGGAAGGGGCTCAAATATCCACATGAGAAAAATAAGAGATACTATCATGGATGTTTGGAGCTGAATGATGAATACAAGAAAGATGAGGCAACAATTAGATGGCTCACACTCAGATACGTGAGCATAAGCGACACTAGATAGAAGGACTTTGAGTCTAGCTACAAGACTCGTTAATAAAGAAAAGCGCTTCTTGGGAGGCAACCCAAGTTTTATTTGCTTTGTGTGTTTATTTGTTTGTTTGATTTTATTTGTTTCCGTATGTGTGTTTAAGTTTTATTATTATTGATTCATGTTAAAAAACTAATTTGTGAAAATGCTTTATCTTGTTTTTAACTTCGTCTTAACTACATATAAAGGTATTTTGCAAAAGTTAAGTGTAAGGGAAATCTAAATCGGTTTATTAGAACACAAATGAACATGAATCGTAATAATAATAAATGAACATACATATTAGTGTTTGTTTGAGTCAAATGCTTGTGTCGAGTCATAATGATGTTTTGCAGGAATTCCAGGAAGTAAGGTGTAGGTTTTTCCAAAAATTTTCCGGAAACGTAACATGAGAATTCTGTCAGATCATTTCTGACGGCGTCAGGCTTTACAACCTGACGGCGTCAGGTTTAATTTTCTGAAAATTTTTGAAAGTTTTGTTTTCATAAAAAGTTTTTATTAAATCTCTAACTTATAATCTCCAGGAATCTGCAAAATTATCATTCTACAAGCATTATATCCTTATATATAGAGTTTATCCCGCCGATGTTATGCAGGTTTTCGTGTTTGTTTTCTCAGGTTTAACAGGTTATTTTGGACAAGGAAATGTTTTGAATCAAGCTTTTGGCGATGCATTAGTCATGGAGCTTCAACATTACTTTGGAAGAAGATCTAACCATGTTACTTCATTATCCACCGAACGAATCAGGGGAGTATTTGATTTCATTCTTTTACTTTATGCTTTTACATCTTGTTATTTGAACATTGGGGACAATGTTCATCTTAAGTGTAAGGGGGGGGGGGGTAAAAGTACGATTAGAGAATACAATTGCACTTGATTTTTGTTTGTTTGATGGTAGATGTGTAATAAAACTGAGATAAATACCTGTTAGGGCAATTTTAGTGCCAAATTTAAAATTTTTTACAACATTTAGGAGTGAAACTTTAGTTCTAATAAGCGTCTCATTGATAGGAATTATATGACTAGCACAAAAACCGTACCACTAAAAAATTTTCCACCCCAAATATGTGAGGTTCGCCCCTAGAATTGGTAGGAAAAGCATTTATGCTATGATGTGTGTACCGGTAGCACTTAGATTCTAGAACTTGCGTTAGGACCATTCCAAGGCCACAAGTGAGACTACATTCGTGTAGTTAGATTTACTACATGATAAGAGGCATTAGGATTAACCCATTGTTTTACACCTGTGTTTTTGTTATAATTACATTGGCTACATTGGTCAAGTAATTCTCCCACACCCTTTGCGTTGTACTCATTTTTAGTACACGATACCCCTAGTACACCCCTCAGAGCCTATCTTTTCGTTTCTAACTTTAAGCATTTTACTTAAAGGAAGAATTTGTTTACACCCCACTTAAATGTACACCCAAATCGCCTTAGCCTACCTTGTATGCACTCATCTTTAGTGCATTATTGTGACAACATTTGTTTAAACCCAAGTTAATTATCTAATTGATTACATGGTTGCTAAGTCGAGTCATATCCTTGTACATATTGTTTTGGGACGATTGGGACTCATGGGTAAAGTACTAGTGTAATGGAGTAATGGGGAAGAACATCATTTATTACCCCCATATGTGCTAAATATTTTAAAAGTACTCCAAGTTTTTCAATTATCTTAATCCGAGTCATTAGATTAGTTAATTGTAAAGTTATGTAAAAGTTCAAGTGTAAAGGGAATGCAACGCCCCTATGATGTATTATTTTGGATGGTAGGGCAAAAGTGTATGCAAAAAAAAAAAAAAAAAAAAAAAAAAAAAAAAAAAAAAAAAAAAAAAATCAAGAAAAATACAAAAAAAATGAGAAAAAGAAAAATAGAAAAAACATACGGACTACCATCCCGTTTCATTTTATGTTTATTTTATGTTTTTGTTATTTTGTTTTTAGCTTAAGATTGAGTCGAGTCTTGGCTTAGCAACATTGTATAGTACATGTAATTAATCAAGATCTTTAACTCGCCACCAGCAAAATATCCCGTATCCAACAAAACCGTGTTTATCATATCCCTACACCTAACGTTATAACCCATTTAAAAGCCCTCTTTGATAGTTTATCTTAGGTGCTTACGCCTAGTGGAGGAGGTTTTCGATCCTTTCCCAAGCCTATGGTAATCTATTTGCTATGACAGGTAGTGAGAGATATTATCCGTTTTCATTTATGAGATTTATTTTGATGTCACTTGAGAGATGTGAGTATCTAAACACTACTTGTGAGGTGCTAGTTTGTAATCTCCGTGCTTATTATGATTAAAGTGGAACGATTATTTGTTGCAATTACTTTTATATTAGCATTAAATGACCCCTAACTTGTATTTTGATTAGAATAAAAGCACATTTGCTTGAGGACAAGCAAATCTCAAGTGTAAGGGTATTTGATGAAGCGAAAAGTGTACCGCTTTTAGGGGGTCATTTAAGCCCTAAATCGTATTTATTTGATCAAATATCGCCCTAAATCGTTCCTTTTGTCATTTTAGGTACTTTTGAGAAGAAATCTGGAAAAGGAAGCATTTTGGACGTTTTTGGAGCATAAAAGTGAAGAAAACGACAAAGTCTCAAAAACCGGCTGAAAAGTACCTTGGACGGCGTCAGTATTTGTTCTTGACGGCGTCATGGCTTGGCAAAAGTGGTGGATATGAAAATTACTCATGATAAGCCAGAGAAATTTGCATGGGAATTCTGACGGCGTCACCCTTTGGAGTGATCAAGGTCGTCACGGCTTAATTTAAAGAGGGACGGCGTCACGCCTAATTCTGACGGCGTCAAGCCTTGATAAGCCAGAACGGATTTTGGAGAGCTAAAGAGGGACGGCGTCAAGAAGGCCATCCGGGAACCCTAAAAGCGGCGAGGTGACGGCGTCACACTCCATAACGTGACGCCGTCAGATCTGAAAGTCTATATATAGTTTTGCAATTTTTTGTCATGAGTGTGGAACTTATTGAGGAACTTTGTGTGTAAGAACCCTAAGACGATTTTAGCAGCTTTTTCAAGGCTTTTTGCCTTGAGATCTTCCATGTTACATTGAAGATAAGTTATCAATTAATCATTCAATATGTCTATGTGTTGTTTGATTCTATCTTGTTCTTGTCTTTTGTTTAACATGCTAGGCTAGATTTATCTTGTGTTTGCTTAGATCTAATGAAACCTAGCTATTGATTATTGGTTATTAGTGTGTTATTAGTTGTATTGGATGATTGTTCATCTATGTTAGGCTTAAGAAAACTGGCTAACTTCCTATTCGGTAACTTGCTTGAACGTCTTAAGAAACATGAACCAATGCGTACTAAGGTTTTTATGGTTGTATTTAATGCACAAGCGAATTCTAGTGATCCCATGTTAGGAGCTTCCTAGCCGGCTCGACATAGGAGTGAAGTAGGAGCTTGTAGAGTTGGGGAAGTACGTACGCCACCCCACGATTGGTATTAAGGAATACACCCGTCATCCACGCGATTAATGCACACTAATTAACTGGTAAAAGATAGTTAGGGAGTAAGGAAATCTAAGTAAACACATTTCTCTCCACATAAGTTTCACCACCTTTTCATTTTCTGTTATTTTATTTTATTTGCATTCGTAGTTATTTGGGTTAGTTGACTAGCAACTAATTCCGCCCACTCTTTCAAACCCGAGATTTTACTTGCTTTCATAAAAAATATAAAAAACATAAAAAAGAATCTTCTCTCACCCTTAGACCTATTAGAGTAGTTTTTCATACCTAACGAACACTATTCCCTGTGGAGAACGATCAATCCCCCGTACTTACCACTACACTATACTACATCGGTCAGGTACACTGCCTGGTGGGGTTGTAAGCCTCTTGAGATCCCTCGAGAGGTAAAAACTGTTGTAAGGTTGCAAAACCACGCATCACTTTCCATATCTTTATGTTGTCATATCAAGATCTTCCAATGTCAACTATCTTACTTGAAGATCTATCCAAGATATTACAAGATCTTACCAAGATTACATGTATGATGCTTGCCATGATGTCATTGTATCATTTTAGAAATAAAGTTTCCTTTTAAGGAAATAAACATGTAGATGTATGAAATGTATTTCCAAGTAAACTTGTTCCATATCTTTATGTTGTCATATCAAGATCTTCCAATGTCAACTATCTTACTTGAAGATCTATCCAAGATATTACAAGATCTTACCAAGATTACATGTATGATGCTTGCCATGATGTCATTGTATCATTTTAGAAATAAAGTTTCCTTTTAAGGAAATAAACATGTAGATGTATGAAATGTATTTCCAAGTAAACTTGTGAAATGTAAAATGTGTTCTAAAGAGACTTTAGCTAGTATTTATAATTTGCTTAAAGATATACTTTGTAATTGTCATTAACAAAACTAAGTAAAGATCGTAAAATATAAATAACGTTTTTAGGACGATATTTGTATTAACAATCTCCCCCTTTTTGTTGATGACAAAACATAAAGTATATTTTTGAGCAAAAGAATAAGTATAGCATGAGTTCTTTAAAATATAGATTAAGTTTGTTTTATTTGAGTTTAAAAACTATTTTTATGCAAAAAGTGTATGTACTGTGATGATTCACAGTTATGCAAACTTAATCCTTTCTCCCCCTTTTTGTCGAAACAAAAAGAAGAGTTGTGTAGCGGAATGTGATTTTGAAAACTTTAAGAGCTCCCCTTGTTTGATACTCCCCCTAAATGGAGTAACAAGGTAATGATGCATGATCCTACAAAACAAATGGTTAGAATATGATATGCTCCCCCTCGATGTATACTCCCCATTATAAGAGTCCCAACGTATACATTTGAAGAGTATGAGATGCTACAAAAAAAAATGTTAGTTGTGAATAGCTTCAATGGAGAAGCATAATGCATAGGAAATGGTCATCCAAATAGGACTTTCAATCTAGTTGACTTGAAAAAGTCAAAATGTAGTGTCTGATCAAAATTTTGTACCTAAAGTACATGATCAAACTATAATGTAGATTCCAAATAACTATAATGTTAGTCACCTAAATAATGATAATATGCTGTATGGTGATCACTCATAAGCATAAAAACATCACATTCATTAATTGAAAATTATGTGACAAAAGTCACAAGCATGATATGATGTTACATTACAAAATAAATCCTAAATGAAGACAACTACTACAACATCATCCTAGAAAGTTCCTAACAGCGCTTTTATTGAGGCGGATGAGAGATTGCATTGAGACGCTCGAGAACATGGTTCAAGATGAACCTCATCTCATTTTGAAGCTCATGGACCAAAATGTTGGTCCTTTGGGCCAAGTGAGCCGTTCTCTCACAATGTGCACAATCATGACTTGAAAAGCCGGGAGAAAGACTAGGCTCCAAGTTTTGTGGTGGTGGTGGTTGGTTGTTGTTGTTGGATGGTTGTTGTTGTTGTTCATTGGTTGGTGGTGGTGTTTGGAGGGAGTTCATGAGGATGTTTTGGATGTCCATGGCTTCATTTAGGCGGTGATCTACTATACCCGAGAGAGTGTAGAGACGGTTGAGCTCTTCACTAATCTCTTCTTGGGTTTGAGGCATATTCATCCACATTGCCTCGTCAATGGCAACTAGAGTGGATGTGGGTGATAGAGGTTGTGCTTGAGGTTGGGATGATGGTGCATCATGGTATAAAGGACCATGGATATCCGGGTAAACCGGGTGAAAAAGCATGGGTTGTTGACCTTCAAAGGTCATGGGTGGAAGATTGGGTAATCTTGGTGAAAGTTCTTCTAAGTCATCAAGATGTGGTGATGTAGGAGGAGTCCTAAATAATTCCAAGGGTTGGAGTTTGGGTGATTTTGGTGGTGATGGTGATCTAACAGGCTGTGATGGAGCCAGTGGTGGAGTAGTGGCTATTGGAGTAATGGTTGGTGGTGGTGTTTGTATAACAACATTTGATGGTGTTAGGGTAGAGAGTGTAAGGAAATTTTCACTAGCAATGGGTGATGATCTATTGAGAGGAGAATTTTCCTTAGATGAGGAGTTTGCTAAGTTGATAAAACAACAAGGTTTAACACTAATGCGGGCTGTTCTTCTTGGAGGTCTAGATGTGGAAGAGTTGTTTGAATTGGTCATGGTGAAGTATGATAGCTAAGATGTACAGGAGAGGAAATGGTTGTTGTGTGAAGTGATGATCCTAAAGCACTAATTTATAGGCAGAAGGTATATGAGTCTGTGTGTTTGGATTTGATGTGAATCCAATAGAGAATGTTGGTTCTGAATGATTTGGAACAAAAATTTGTGCAAATCACATCACATAAGTCAATCCATAGAACTTATGTTGAGTAAGAGGAGGAAGATATGCAGTAAATGCAAAGGGATAGTGGAAAATCCTGTGATGTGATGTACCCACGGATTTGAAGGATCCCTAAAAAGGGTTCCTTACTTGTAACAGAAAGGTAACTTACTCCTAAGATTTGAAAATTCAAATTTTGGTGGGAAATTTTGTTCTTAAGTTTCTAAGAGTTTCTAAATCATTCTAAGATTTATAGTGATCAGTGAACCTATTCTAAAGAACACTAGAAACTAAAATCAAAGAATCGGGATGAGTCAAAAAGTTTTAAGAAATTAACTGTTATACCTGCGGATCCAAACGACAAGGCGTGCGGATCCAAAATTTGGGATCCGCCTGATCCGCAGGTTGTAAAATGACGGAGCCAACGCTAACACTTGGCGGATCCAAATTAAGGGATCCGCCAGATCCGTCTGGCAAAAATGCTAAAACTTCACAGAGAGTATGTCATATTTCGACGAAAACCCGAAAATTCTCTTGGAGCATATCTATCATCTAATATGTAATGCAAAACAACTAAATATGATGATACTAACACATATTTAATCATAGATTAATCCGATCATGTGAACTTACCTTAATAGGAGTTAAGCCAAACATAGGCTTACACTTGGAAAATTGATAACACTAAGTGTTATCGACCTGCAAGTATTAGTTAGTTCACATACAATTCAAGTAGCATCATAACAAGTTAATAACATAACCATTCAACATAACATTGTCTAGAAACGATTAGTTCCAAACACTCCTATCAACTCAACTTCTTCTTCAACTTCTTCATACCCTTGTGAAGCTTCATGATCCATCGACCTAAATTCTTCACCATTCCCTTCATTTGACGATGCTTAGGTGATTCATTCTGAATTGGTGGAAGTTGTCTCAAGTACTCGGGTGGAGGAAGTCTAGAATTTGGTAAGCCGTCATCGTCACTCATTGATGATGAAGATGATGAGGTTTGAGCACGAGGACGTTTGCCTTTATCAAGCGCTACCCTATGGTTGCTTAAGGGAGCAAAGTTGCGTTGGATCTCATCATAGTCGGGAACAAAACCTAAGGCATTTCTAGGAATGGGTGCAAATGCTCGATAAAGACGGGTTAAGAGCATTCCATAAGGCAATGCCATTTTTCCTTGAATTGGAATATCGGCCATTCTCTTGGCGATATAGTAAGCAAGATTGAAAGGTTGACGGGTTGACACATTGAACATCATGTGGCAAAGACAAGCATTGATGTGATCGCGGTTTCCTACCGTGCACATGACATTGGCCCTTAAGACTTCTTCCATTTTCCTAAACTCGGGCTTAATCTCATTTTGCTCCATAGCAAACGGATCTCTAGCTACTTCTTTACCTCGATACATCCTAGTGGGGTTGTTCCTAGGAATGAAGAGATGCTCACGAATGACTTCTTTTGAGGCTAAAGGAGTGGCATATGGTGCCGTTCGTTCAAGATTTGACTCAAGAATGGTTAATGACCATTTATCAGCATAGACACTCGTTCCATAACTTGGAACTCCTAGGACCTCACCGAATTGATTTAAAGGGATGTTGTATTGTGTTCCATTGACATTGAAGCGAATGTTTATGTAACCTTGATTATTTGACTCTAGAGTGATACTAGCATAGAATTCTAAAATGAATCGTGGAACTATTGGTTCATCGATATCTAGGAGGGAATCAAAGTGAATGGCCGCTAGTTGTTCCCTAAGATTGGTTCCTTCATAGAATGAGGACTCTACAAACCTACCCTCATGTACGTAGTGTTTTTCTAGAGCTTTGAAAGTTTCAACTTGTTGTTCACTAAGTCCTTTGGTTTTATGGTGTTTAGGTAGGTAATTGACGGTGTGTTTGTGATCATAGTTGGTGGCGGGAGGCATGATTATCCTAGACACGAAAAATAAATATAGTTTAGTTGAAATTATCAAAAATATATATGTCTAATGTGTGCCTACATGGGGACAATGTGGAGGTGCAATTATCTCGACTCATTTTGATGCATGAAAATTATGTTTATGCAAGTTTTATAATAAAACAAGAGATAACCCAAACGCTCCTACTTCAATGTAGCTACATTTGAATGTACCCAAAAATACATATTAGTTATGTATTCCCTTTAGCATTCAAGAGACATGATGCAAGTGATGCTTAAAACCTAACGTTTTTGTATTTGTATGAACAATGTCCAAAAACCGTTTTTCCTAGTCGTGAGAAGATTTTAGCAAAAATTTCTCATGGGGTTTTTGATGAATGATGACAATGTACTATAAGATGCAATTCCTAACTATGAAAAACATGATTTGTTATGCAATTTGGAAAGTATGCTTCATGATTTTTCAAGAATTATGCATAACCCCAAGGTTTGGTTTTGTGCATGAAATAGAAATCCTAGACGCAGATCAGGAGTATAAACATGATAAGGATACTTACAGTGATGTTTGGAGCACAATTTGGTTGAGAACAATGGCTTAATTTGTGAATTTGGTGAAGTATGGGACGAATTCAGTAGGTGATAAGTTTTAGGAGAGTGATGAATAGTACATGGTGTTGTTTATTTTATAATATAACAACCTGTGCATGTGACGGATCCGGCGGATCCAAAACAAAGGATCCGCCTTTGTTATCGTTTGGATCCGCGGGATCAGAACACAGTTTTTGGTTTAGTGTCGAGTTTGGTTAAACTAAGGTTTACGCTACTGTCTATTCTAATCACTAGGTTCCATTAATCCTAATCCAAGTCTAAGGTAGTTGAAAGGTTCTCTTTTGAGAGGTTTTGTGAGGATGTCGGCAATGTTGTCCTCTGAGGAAACTTTCTCAATTGAGATATTTCCCTTCTGAACATTGTCGCGTAGGAAATGATGACGTATTTCAATGTGTTTGGTTCTAGCGTGTTGGACCGTATTTTTGCTGAGGTCGATAGCTCCTTTGTTGTCACAAAGAATGGGGATGTCGTTGAGTTCGATTCCATAGTCTACGAGAGCTTGTTTCATCCACAGTGCTTGTTGACACGCCTTTCCTGCAGACACATACTCTGCCTCTGTCGTTGAGATTGCGAGGGCTGTTTGTTTCTTAGCGAACCATGAGGTGAGACAATATCCTACAAAAGTACAAATACCACTAGTACTTTTCCTATCAACATAGTCACCGGCATGGTCTGAGTCGGCATACACTATGGTTTCTACACCCGTTCCTTTGGGATACCATAATCCTACATGTGTAGTGCCTTTGATGTACCTAAATATCCGTTTAACGGCTTCAAGATGGGATATTTTGGGATCTTCTTGAAAACGTGCACATAGACAAACACTAAACATAATGTCCGGCCTACTGGCCGTAAGATAGAGTAAACTACCAATCATTCCCCTATATTTAGTGCTATCTACGGATTCATTTTCTTCATCCTTTGTGAGTTTGGTTTCGGAGGACATAGGTGTTTTCATTGGTTTTGAGTCTTCAAGACCAAACTTCTTAAGCATATCTTTGATATACTTTGATTGGTTGAAGAATATCCCATCTTCTAATTGTTTTATTTGGAGACCTAAGAAAAAGTTTAGCTCCCCCATCATACTCATTGCAAACTCGTCATGCATGATTTTTGAGAAATCATCACATAACTCTTGACAAGTTGAACCAAATATAATGTCATCCACATATATCTGGATGATGATAATATGTGATCCCTTTTTCTTGGTGAAGAGAGTGTTATCTACTAGGCCCATGGTGTACTTATGGTCAACTAAGAAGGTCTTAAGTCGATCATACCAAGCTTTTGGTGCTTGCTTAAGTCCGTATAAAGCTTTCTTTAATTTGTAAACATGATTTGGTTTTTCAAAATCGGCAAAGCCGGGATGTTGTGCTACATATACCTCTTCATTTATAAAGCCATTTAAAAATGCACTTTTGACATCCATTTGAAATAATTTAAAATCATGTGCACATGCATATGCAAGTAGTATTCTAATAGACTCAAGTCTAGCTACGGGTGCAAATGTTTCATCGTAATCTATTCCTTCTTGTTGATTGTAGCCTTGTGCTACTAGCCTAGCTTTGTTTCTAGATACTATGCCATTTTCATCCATTTTATTTCTAAAAACCCATTTGGTACCTATTATGGTTTTATTTTTAGGTTGAGGAACTAATGTCCAAACGTCATTCCTAATAAATTGATTTAATTCTTCTTGCATCGCAATGACCCAAGATTCATCTTTTATTGCTTCATTTATATTTTTAGGTTCTATTGTTGAAACAAAACAAAAGAAATTACTTTCATTTTGAGCTTTAGACCTTAATGTTCTTTCATTGAGTTTTCCTATGACGTTTTCTAATGGATGACTTTTATCTTCTTTGATGTTGACTAAATCTCTTTTTACTGGTTCATCTTCTTTATCATTTTCAACATTTTCTAGATTATCAACCATTTGGTTTTCAACTAAGTCATCATCTACCAAAGGTGATGTCTTAGAGGGAGGTGGACATTCATCGAATGTTACATTCAATGATTCCTCGACTCTTGAGGTTTCCTTGTTCAAAACTATGTATGCTTTACTAGTTTGTGAATATCCTAGAAATACACCTTCATACGACTTTGGGTCGAATTTGGTGAGATAATCCTTTGTGTTTAAAATGAAGCACTTTCTTTCAAACACTCTAAAATATCCTAAAGTAGGCTTTTTGCCTCGATAAAGTTCATAAGGAGTTTTATTTAAAAATGGTCTAATTAAAACTCTATTTAGGATATATGTGGAAGTATCTACTGCGTGACACCAAAACTTTTGAGGTATGTTTTGTTCATTTAACATAGTTCTACTCATTTCTTGAATTGTCCTATTTTTCCGTTCTACTACACCATTAGATTGTGGTGTTCGAGGAGTCGAGAAATTATGAGTTATTCCATTTTTATCACAGAATGTTCCGAATTGGATTTCGTTGTCAAATTCTCGACCATGGTCAGTTCTAATAGATACTATGTTACTTCCTAATTGATTTTGAATTTTCTTGCTTAGAATTTCAAATTTATCAAAGGCCTCATTTTTGGTTTTCAAAAATTTTGTCCATGTATACATAGAGTAATCATCTACTATAACTAATGTGTAAATATTACCTCCATAACTTTGTATAGCCGACGGGCCAAACAAATCCATATGTAACAATTCTAGACACCTAGATGTAGATACCATGTTTTTAGCGTTATGGCTATTATGCACTAGTTTCCCAATTTTGCAAGCATCACAAAAGTGTTGGTCATATCTCAACTTAGGTAGGTTCCTAACGAGTTCTTTGGATGATAAGGATTGAATTAACCTCATATTGGCGTGACCTAAGCGTCGATGCCATAAGGTTGAGTTTTCATCCAGAGAAGTAAGACAAAGCTTGTCTTTAGGTGTTTTATCTAATTTCATAACATATACGTTATTCTTTAAGACACCTTTTCCTACTGTTATGCCATCTTTAAGTATTTTACTTTCATTTTCACTGAAAAGGACGTTATACTTTTTGCGGCACAATTGACTTATACTAAGTAAGTTAAAACCTAAATTATCAACATGAGCAACATCATCAATAGAGAGGGATTCATGAGAGATTGTACATTTTCCTATGATTTTACTTTTAAGCTTGCTACCAAATGTGACATTACCTCTGTCGTACACTTGGTAAGTGGAGAAAAGGCTTTTGTTTCCCGTCATATGTCTTGAACACCCACTATCTTTGATCCACTCATCAGGTTCAAGTTCAACTTTTAAGCACACCTAAGTTCAATAAAGACTCAAGCGTTTGGTCCCCAATATCTCATGGGTCCGTTTGGGTTAAACATAACATTATCATGGTTCATGTAAGCAAATGGAGGATAATAGTTACATGGCATGTAATTGGGACCTTGAAAGTTTCTAGGCATATTTTGGTTCCAATTATTCTGATAATGATGTTGTGAATTAACATTACTCTTAGGAAAGGGGTGTTTGGGAAAAATAGTTTGAGATCTCTGTTGTGTTGTTTTAACTCTATACTCATTCCTAGCTTGACCTCTCCCTATAAACACAGCTGGTTTTAGCTTGTTATTAGTTATACTAGTACTAGGTTTTCTAGTGACCTTAACAAATTCAGTACGGTTTGTTTTCTGAACCTTCTGTTCAACTTCTGTACCCGCGGATCCCTTGGGTACAACTGGTGGATCCAAAACTTTGGATCCGTCGGATCCGTGAGCTTCTGACTTAGTTGAAATAGTTTCTTTTTCATTCATAGTTTGTTTCTTAAAGTCACTTAAGGTTCCTAGTTTCATAAAACCTAATCCGGTTTTATCATGAGGAAGTTTTTGCATCTTCATTATCTCATCTGCACAACTTATGTTTTTATCAAACCTTTTAAACTTAGAGTTTTGCTTAATGAGATCTTCCTGTGAAGTTTTTAGTGCATCTAATTCTAATTTTAGTTCTTGACAAGAGACACATGTATCTTTACTATTTTTCCCTTTTTCCATTCGTATCTCTTTTTCTTTAAGCCAATACACTTCTTTTTCTAAAAGTGTTGTTTTAGTTTTCAAGAATTTGTTTTTGTTGATGATTTTTAATGTGATATCACACAGCTTGTTATATTCTATTTCTAAGGTTTCATCATCTATAGAGGAGTATGAGTCAGAATGTACCTATTATGTGTCATGAGCCATAAGGGCAACTTCGTTGTTCTTAGGCTCATTATCATCTCCTTCACTATCACTCCAAGCTCCACTAACGAATGCTTTTTGAGATTTGTTCTTTGTAGGCTTTGGACATTCACCTATAAGTGACCAGAATCTCCACATCTATAGCACTTCCTATCTAACTTGCCCTTTCTATCATCACGGTCTTTTCGTAAAGATTTCTTTTCTTCACGAGGTGGTTTTACGAACTTTCCTCGTCTCCTGAAGAACTTCTTGAAATCTCTTACGGCCATGGCATATTTTTCGTCTTCGCTACTTGAACAAGACTCTTCATCATCACTTGACTCAACTCTAGCTTTCAAGGCAATGGACTTTATTTTCTCCTTCTTCCCTTTAACTATTTCTGAATCCTTTTCCATCACCATTTCGTGAACTTTGAGATTTCCTATGAGCTCATCTAGTGTCATGCTCGAGAGATCCTTGGATTCTTCAATAGCCGTCACTTTTGCTCTCCACTTAGGATGAAGTGCTCTAAGAAATTTCCTGACAAAGTTCTTACTAGAAAAAGATTCGTCAAGTGCTTTAAGAGATGTAATAATAGTATTAAACTTAGCAAAAGCACCATCAATGGTCTCATCTTCAGAGATAACAAATTGTTCATATTGTTGAACAAGAAGATCAATTTTGTTATCTTTGACTTGTGAGTTCCCTTGATGAGTGATAATAAGAGATTGCCAAATATCTTTAGCCGTTTTACACATAAAAACTCTTTCATATTCTTTCTTAAGTAAGGCATTGTAAAGCATCGTTTTGGCTTCATTGTTTTTGGCAATCAACTTCTTTTGCTCATCACTGTGACGAGTAAGAGAAGCTCCTACATCCCGACCACCCGAAATATCATTACTAATGGGTTTGTAATCACCCTCAACAATTATATACCACAGATCTATGTCCTTTGACTTTACATATGTCTCAAAGCGATTCTTCCAATATTTAAAGCAATTTGGTTCAAATAGAGGTGGTCTTTGCAAAGATTGCCCTTCTTTAAAGTTTTCAAAATCCATGGATCGTTTTAAGTTTTAAAATACAATATATTTTAAAAGTCTTAAGTAACGTAGCTCTTGATGCCAATTGTGGAAAACAAGAAGGGGGGGTTGAATAGTTTTACCGATTAAAATTAATTCGCTTTGTTACTCTATGTTAATTCAAAGGAAACAAGCACAAACAAGTATTTACACAATATATATGAAACGTAAAGAGAAGAAAGATCAAACCAAACAACACGGATGTTTATAGTGGTTCGGCTACAAGGACTCTCTTCCTTACCCTACTCCACTCCTCAAGCCTCTAACTCGAGAGTTATCCTTCACTAAGAAACAAACTCTCTTCTAGGTGGAGAAAACCTTTACACGTTGCTTACTTCCTTTTCCGGTACTAAGCTAAACACCGAGTTCTACTTCAGGGCAGAACCAACCCAACGTCGCCTATACAATTACCGACACTAAGCTAGATGTCGAGTTCTTTCACAAGGGTACAACCACTCCCTACACTCTTTGTGTTTTGAGGACTAAAACACTAACCACACTCACTGAGATAAATGATACAAATGATGATGTGTGAATTACACAAAGATCACACAGTAACTATACTAAAGGTTTACACGTCTGTGTTGAACCTTGATGCTTAATCTTCTTTGCTACAAAAGAAAGATCAAATGATATGAATGAATGATGTTAGTAATATGAATGAGTATGTACTTAAGCTATATGTGTGATGAGAAGGCCAAGTGATCAACTTGCTATTTATAGGCAAGGTGATAAACACTCGGCGGATCCGGCGGATCCCTTAAAAGGGATCCGTCCTTTATGTCGAAGGGATCCTTGGGTATGCCAGAGGTAAGACAGCTAAGAGATTTTCCAAATCTCTTCAATCTTTCCATATCTTTGTGTTGTCATATCAAGATCTTTCAATGTCAACTATCTTACTTGAAGATCTATCCAAGATATTACAAGATCTTACCAAGATTACATGTATGATGCATGCCATGATGTCATTGTATCATTTTAGAAATAAAGTTTCCTTTTAAGGAAATAAACTTGTAGATGTATGAAATGTATTTCCAAGTAAACTTGTGACATGTAAAATGTGTTCTAAAGAGACTTTAGCTAGTATTTATAATTTGCTTAAAGATATACTTTGTAATTGTCATTAACAAAACTAAGTAAAGATCGTAAAAAATAAATAACGTTTTTAGGACGATATTTGTATTAACAAATTGGTGTAAAATTAATAATTCTTTTGTGCATTACCCATTCATCATCTATAAAGTGGGCGGTTAAAACCATAAAGTTCATTCTTTTACAACTAGAAGTCCACGTATCGGTGGTTAAATGAACCGTGGTGGCCTTGTTGCTTAAGAAATTTAATAGGCTCTTCCTCTCCTCAAGATTAAACTTAGAAATATCCCTTGCAATAGTAAAATGAGATGGCATGTTAAATCTAGGTTGCATGTTCGTGGAAAATTTAATGAACGCTGGGTGTTCTACAAACTTAAACGGAAGCTCAGCAAGAATAATTAACTCGATCAACGACTTTTTAATCACCTCTTCATCATACTTCCAAGTTTCTAAACTCTCAATGCTACTGCCACCCTCATCATTCTCCCCAATCTTTTTCTTTAATGCTAGTTTTTTTTGTTTCCTAAGTTTCTCAACATCAGGGTTTTTTTCACAGTTTGCATAATGAGTATTCAAGTGTCGCGTACCATGTTGTTTTGAATCGGCTTTGAAAACCGCTTCACACCATTTGTAGGAGGCCATCTTAATGATTACCCCACCTTCATCTGGTTCAAAATTTGCATCAAAGTATTTCCAACATTCTGAAGTTGTTTTTCCTTGGTTTGGAAGGGGCTTTCCTTTTTCGTTTATTATCATCACATTCAACAGTGTCAACGTCTATTGTTTGATCCTAAACAAACACATAAACACACAAAATCAGTAACAAAAAGAAATATCAGCCCTATCATTATCAAATCATTATATATGCTAACTTTTTTTATATGTTATTAAAGATCTAAAATCTATATATCTAACAGAAATAATTTTCTTGACAGGTTTAAGCTAAATATCCAATTGAATTCATACAAGAAACCATAAGTGTGATTCGGCAATATCAAATCATTATACTCCCTCCGTCCCATTTAAAGTGTCCACAATGGTATCTTTGGTTGTCCCATTTAAAGTGTCCAGGGAATATTTTCAACCAATGAGAAGAGAGTTTAGTGGGTAATAGTGATATTTAATTGGTGGAGAGTGTAGTTGGCCCCACTTTCCTAAAACTTTGTGCAAATAGAAAGTGGACACTTTAAATGGGACGGAGGGAGTATATGCTAACAATATCTAATGTTTTAAGCAAGCCTAGTCTAACTAGGAATCAACTTTGCATGCCCATGTTTACAATGTTAAACTTGATAAAACTAGGAATGTCTACTCATGTGTACAAGTAACGAACACAATACCAAACGCGAAGAAAATAGTACTTACTTCCATTATATTATTTTGTTGAGATGAGAATGATTCGTATGTAGGTACAGAAGATGAGATTGATTCACCCCTCGTGTTTTTGAGATGACATTGATCCATCCAATTGTTTTTTAGATTGATTCGTATGTGTGTTCTTGAGAGTCTGAGACTGAAGCAGTGAAGCGGGCTAATGAAAAAAAAAGAGGCGCCTAATTTTACTAAACCTAATATTATGTCGGGTTGTCGGGATGAAGCGGGCTTAGGTCGGTTTTTATCCCGACCCGACCCGATACCGATAAGTGCCTATTTGTATAACCGAATCCCGACCCAAAACTTGTCGGTTCGGTATCGGGCTCTGTCGGGTCGGTCGGTTTGTCGGGACAAATCGGTTTCGGTTGGTTTTGCTCAGCCCTAGTTACTTGTAACAACCATACAAAATAACACTTACCTTTGGTTGGCAAGATAGAAATCAAGAGTCCTAGAACCTGTTCTCTGGTAAGTGGTCCTACCCACATTGGTGATATAACCAATAACATCTGGAAAGTGGGACTAAATTATAACTCTAGCTATAATTTGAAAAAGAACTGAATATATTGAACAAACATGACCTTACCAATGAGGCATTTGTTGTCAGTGGGTTTAAGATCCTCAAAAGCCACCAATTGGAAAGGATGTCTGACAAAACCATCCGGCTTGACCGCAACTTTCCATACGGTCGTTGCTTCATCAAATTTAATCATGTAAGCAGAGTCTTTCAAAACCCGGTACTCATCCTTATTTGCTATGACAGTAATGTCTTTGATTGAGTAAATCACGCCATCTTTTAACTTGTCAACAAAATTATGTGAAACGCTCCCCTTTGAAGTACAGTGCATAATATTACCCTGAAGGAACAAAATATAAGCAGTTTAGTGAATAATGTATGTGACCACTATGCATCTTTATGGGTTTTTATAATTTTATATAAAAGTTGTATTTGTAATTGTCACCATGCTTAACTTGCAGAGGAACCAAGGCCTAACTTACCTTCCCATCAGAAACAATGAAATCCGTACTTAAATAATGCCCGGTTCTAGCATTCACATCCCATTTTCTACACACCATCACAACTATGGTTCCCGAGACACCCACACCCAGTGCATCAAGGAAAAGCTGGTTGTTTTCCTGGGTGGACTTTTCTGAAGGTATGATATTGGTTTCAGTTGCCTGGCTTGACTTGTTTGCCATTATTAATTTAGATTGAGTTATGCAGGGATGTATGATCATATTTGAGTTGGCTGCAACTTCAGAAATCAACATAAATTTATACAGGTCACATGCTTTGTGGGTTTGTGGTGTAACTAGAAAATTATATGGTATTAATGGAGATGTTTGATATACTATCTGCCCATGATTATGTATCATAATTACATTCGAATAAAAGGTTGGAACTAAATGCAAACTTATAACTGCGAGTCTTTCCATTGCCTGCAATCAATATGGGAGCTCCTTGAGTTGCATGGAATCAAGCACATTTATTAAGAACTTATAACTTCGAAGGCTGTATGTATTGTACTTACCCTTAAGCATGAACATTAAACCAATGTACTTAAATATGAAGCCTCCCACATTAATCATGAGCACTTTGCATTTATAAGACAACACAATCTTTTAGTATATAAGATTCGAAGTTTAAAACCCATAACAACTTAACAAGCAATCATTTTCTTAAAGCTACAAAACTAGTTAAAATTCAGTAGCGAAACTAGGTTCAAAATAACCGGATGCATCTTTATGCGAACCATAATACTCAAATAAAACTGATGTTACTTTTTATTATTAAAAGCCTAATTAAACAAAGAACATATCTATTATTATTAGTAGTTATCTTAATTAGAGAATTGTATCTTGTGAAATACTCTATCTTGTATTATAAATATACCTCCTTTAAGAGATAAATAAAATAATTCTCCATTCTCTTTATCTTCTTGTTCTTGTTTATAGTTATTGACTTTATTGTTTCATAATACGTTATCAACACGCTCTATATTTGATTTATGTTTAAACCGCTAGAGCACGCATGATTTTAAAATAGAGATCGATATGGAACATGAAAATAGAAGACAATTCAAGCCTTATTAAAGTTCATCGAGGACCTAGCTATAAGTTTTAGATCCTGATCGTTCAACCAACCATTACTAAGATAAGTATTCTCTATTTCTTTTTATTAATAACAAGCAAAGCGGCGGCCGGCCGCGTTGCGGCCTAGCAGGAGGTACAAACACTTATTGGCCACCTGGATCGTAATATTCGGCAACCACCATAGTGGTATGAACCGTTTTGAGAGCGTCTTGCGCCGTTCGGTAACTTGGCCGTAATCACATATGGAACCACTTTTTAGGTATGAACCATTTTGAGGGCGTCTTGCGCCGTTCGGCAACTTGGCCGTAATCACATATGGCAACCACTTTTTGGGTATGAACCATCTTTGAACATTGTCTACATTTCCCCGGAGGCCGCAAGCCAACGGGGGAGTCACGTTAAACTTATGTTCAGAAACTTGTAATTGTTACGCATGTGGAACCTCATATAGTTATTCCTGCAGAGTAAAACACGAAAGTTCTTGTCTTTTTCCATTAGATACGAAAAATATAAATGAATCACAATGGGATCGTAACACAACCGATAGAGGTGTCATGTTCAACGGTGCAAACACAACTGAGCCTAACTCTAGGTCATGGGTTGTGTAGTTCTTCTCATGGGTTTTAAGTTGTCGAGAAGCATATGCTATCACCTTCTCTCTCTGCATTAACAAGGCTCCTAAACCTTTGAGTGAAGCGTCGCAATAAACAACAAAGTCTTCACTACCTTCAGGTAAGGCCAAAATAGGTGCACTACACAACTTTTCCTTATGGAGTTGAAAGGCTTCTTCCTCCTTATCTCCCCAGTTATATTTCACATTCTTCTGTATTAGTTTAGTTAAAGGATTCGATATCTTGGAGACACCTTCGATAAACCTTTAGTAATAACCGGCAAGTCCTAAGAATTGACGTATTTTGGTGGGTGTTGTGGGTGTCGCCCAATCCTTTACTGAATCGATTTTGTGGGATCCACGTGAATGCCTTGACTATCGATCACATGGCCCAGAAACTGCATAGTTGATATCCAGAATTCATGTTGGTCCACACGAATATGGATCTCTAAGTAGCCTTTAACAAATTAGTAGACGACTTGAATAAATCAAATCAATCTAAGCGAGACTCTAACACTTTGTTTATGCTAATGCGGAATCTTAACACAAACAATGAAGAACACAACTAACTTTGTATTACTAATTGTTTACTGAATTACAATCTTCGTCGTCATCTCTAAACTATGCGTTAGGGTTCCTTTTATACACCAAGGAAACCCTAGATACAAAACTTGCTAAAGGATTTACGTATCTTCTCTAAAGATAACTTCAAATCCTTTCCTAACTTATCTCTAACTTATCTCTAAAATACATAACCAGTCTTAACTTAATAAGTCAACCGGACTTAACAATATTTTACTCTACCAGACTTAATATTGTACTACCAGACTTAACAATACAAAATACACTAACAGACTTAATTGTGTACACCACCAGACTTAAATCTGTTTTCCCATTAAGTCTCCTCTTGATAATTCCCAACAATTCACACTTCGAAAACTTGGCATATAACTCCTCCTTCTTCAATAATTCTAAGATTAGCTTGAGGTGTTCCTCATGCTCTTTCTCATTCTTAGAATATATTAGGATGTCGTCAATGAATACGATCACGAATTATCTTGATCTTCAAAAACACTTTGTATCAGCAACTTTAACCTTGATAATTTGTCCACCATCTGATCTGATCTTTGCAGCATCCATCTTATATAATCCACTTGATCTTCACAGCAACCATGACTACTTGTACATCAATTCAGTTTAAGTTTCATACTATTCTCATCACTTCCAGGTGTGTTAACTCCTGTGAGAGGTGAATCATTGAAAATTAATGGATTTGATGTCTCTTTACCAATAGCCATTACTACTGGAGTAGCCAATGTTTGGTGTGTAAGACCATGGTACATTGATAACCATATGATTTTTAGTAAATCATCAACTATCAACGGATTTTTTTTGTCTTTACCAAAAGCCGTACCCTTTTGGACTAGTCAATTCTTTGATGGAATGCACCTCATCATGGTGAATTGATTACCACTTATGGATTTCCACAACCTTTACCACAAGCCATAATCTTGTGGGCTAGTCAACTCTTCACTATCTAAGACATGGTGAGTTGAATACCATACAATTTTTGGTAAATTGCCAACCATAAACGGATTTGGAATATCTTTACCTGTAGCCGTTTGCTCAGGATTAGCCAGTCCTTGTGTGTATTAGACAAGGTGGACTGATGACCTTTTGCTGTGTTAGTGCTATGCACCTCCACCAAGTAGGAAGTTCCAATAGTCCTACTTACAACTTATGAAAATTCTTTCAAACACTCTCAATCCAACAATGTCTCCTTCAAAGACTGAAACTTGATCAAATCCAAAATCCTTTCATAAACTTCATCTTTCTTTTCTGCATATAATTTCCTTTCCAACATTTTCTTGCAGACTTCAGATGATAAGGGATACTCAACTTCTGCAAGCATATATATGTTAGCATTAACCAAAGACAGACAATGTACTTGGCATCTATCATAATATGCCCATCTAATCATTCTTTGTTGCTCAGGCAGCTTCCAGATCTCATCTTCCTTAGAAGGTGGTTCAAACATTATTTTCAAGTCTCCCCAAAAGACTCTTTCATATTCTTCCTCAGGGACATTATCTCCATGTTTAATGTTAACCAACTTATATAACTCAATGAGATCTTCCCTACTCACATCATGTACAATTGCAGGGAAATTCATATACATCACATTAGAATTATCTTCTCTTATTAATTGATATGTTGCCCTTTGACCAGACTTAATGATTTTATACCTGACAATCTTAGCTGGCTTCTTTGAGCTTTCAATAGTTCCCATAGTAACCCCCTCAGATGAAGCTTCTTCTTCTTCTGACTCCTTTTCTTGAATTTTCTTCTTTGACTTACTTTTTCTAGCCATACTCTTTCTTCTGTTAAATGTCAATATAGGCTTTTTCACTTCCTCTTTTAATTCAGTTGTTGCTTTCTCAGTCTCAGATGCTTTCTCTTTCTCCTCATCAATTACCTTTTCTTTTACTTTCTCAGCTTCAACATCTTGCACAGTCTTTGTCACTTTCCTAAAACTGTGTCTCAAGGAATCTTCATAATCCACTGGTTTATAACCATGATCCCTTTGATAAGCTCTTTGATACATTTGTAGAAGATCTTCATATGATTTGCTCTTCATATGCTCCCAACTTGAATACATCATGTTCTTCAAATACATCTTCATACTATGCATATGTTCTCTCTTAGTCATCTTCTTTTGAACTTTGGTTTTCTTCTGAGTTTGTCTCATCACAGACATAAAATCTCCCAAAGTTTCTTTACTTCTTCTGATATTGATGAACTCAGCTAGTTGTTTAGCTTTTTCTTCTATAGTCAACCTTGGAGTTGACTTAAATTCTTCAAGGTTTGCTCTTAATTCATCATATCCTTCAATCAATTGCTCTTCTGCTATTCTCCTAGCATACAATTCATCTTGTCTTTCCTGTTCTTTTTCCTTTTCCAATTCTTCCTTTTCTTGAGCTTTTAACCTGTCAATCAAAGCTTGAGATGCTTGATCTTGTCTTTGTTGTAGCTTTGACTTCTTTGTTTTAGGAGATTCAACAGAAATCTCCTTTCCTTTTCTCTTTTCTTCAACAGACTTACCATCAGACTTATCATCACCAGCATTATCACCAGACTTATCTTCACCAGCATTATCACCAGCATTATCACCAGACTTAGTCTTCTCCTTATCAGAATGAACCCCTTCATCTTCACTTTCTTCAATCCTTAACTTTCTCTTTAGCTGCTTCCTTTGTTGTTTAATCTTGCTGAAAGATTGAGCTAAGGTCTCTGCTGCTTCCCTTGTTTCTGGACTTACATCCTTAATACCAGCAGACTTATCTTGTGAAGGTGTTCTAAAATCTTCTTCTTCACCAAAATTCCTCCCCTGTTTGGAAGAATTTTCATCCCCTTCCTCAGCACTGAACTGAACCCCTAATCTGATCAGTTTCCTCCTCCTGTATAGGACTTGGAACTTGGGTAGGCTGTGGTGAGGGTGTAGGAGATGGTATAGGTGTAGGTGTTCTGATGGGAGATGGTGAATGACTTGGGTGTGGTGTGGATGACTGAGTTGGTTCCTGTGCATGCTCTTCATGAGTTGGCTCTTGTGCAGCCTCAGATGTACCTGCAGGGTTAGTAGCACCACCAAGCATAGCAGGCAATAAAGGCCAATGGGCTCCATTAAAATTTCTTTTCATGTTTGCAAAAATTTTTGGTGTAAAGCCCACACTGAGATATGGCAATTTATCCTCTGTTTCAAAGTTAAAGATCATTTGTATAAATCTTGGATACATTAAGAACCTAGATTTTTCCTTTTTAAAATTTGCAACCATGCCATCAAAAATCAATTTTGAAAAATTAAAAGACCTTCCAAGTGCAAGACAGACCAAGGCAGAAGCAATGTTGCTTCCAAACTGATCCCAGCCTCCACTTTTAGGACTTAGGCAATGGAGCAAGTGGTGTATCAGAAACCTCCACTGTGGTGTGAAGTAGCTTTTCCAAAAAGTAAAACTACCATCAGTGGGATATCTTATAGTTTTCAGACCCGAAAACAAATCATCATTAGCCAAAATATATTCCCCTGAAGCATCACCCAATTGGAGACTACTCCGAATGGAAGCTTCAGTAATGGCGAAGTCATGTGAGTCAACAGTTGCCCTTAACTGTGGTGTATCATCAGCAAGGGTTTCATAGGTCACAGACCCCCAAAATTTCCTAATAAGAGATGCATAAATAGTGGGTTTAGCAGTTAAAGCGTACTGAAGATTTGAACCTCTTAAGAAATCAACAATCTCCTCAAAGCCATCACTCTGATCTGGTTTCTTCCAGAATCCGACTTGGTTATGCTTGTCAACAAACTTAAGTGAAGCCATAGATTAGAAATTGTTTAAGTGCTGATTGTAAATCGAATTAGGGTTTAAGTGCTGGTAGTTAAAAACAGAGTAGTGTGGTCCGAAAATCAAGAGATTTAAAATTGGAAGTAAATAAGTAATGAAAATAAGAGATTAATGAAAGTTTATCCTTATATACCTATTTCCCTCGAGAAATATGCAACGGTCGTATTTTGATAATAAAAATCCTGATTTGACAGACCAGACCTAACGGTAAAAAATTTATACTACCAGACCTAAATTCGGTCAACCAGACTTAAACAAGTGACTCACCAGACTTAACTAAAGAATGTGACTTACACACTGAGCAAGCACGAACAAAACATCGCATTATCACCAATCCAAGTTTTTCCTGCAAAAGCTTAGTCCAAAGCACCAAGAAACACCAAGAAAAATATGGAAACAAATAATTGTACAAAAAACAAACATTAACTACTAGATTTAAAACTTAAAGCTACCGGATCAAAAAATTTAAAATCCTAGTTAACGAAATAAAAACCAAACAATTTTTTTTTTTTATTTTTTTTTTAAACTTAAAAACCAATGTTACCATAATTAAGTCCTTAATTAATTCCATGCCTGCAGGAATTAACTCTTATACCAACCGACCATTAAATTGCCTTAAACCTTCATTGGCTTTATAAAAAGCCTCTTTTAGTCAACACCAAACCATCTTATTAGCAAAAAGAAAACTTGTTCAACATAATGAATTCTTCCCCAACAAACATCATAGAGATTTCATCCGACTCATCTTCTGAGTCATCTGATGGAGGATGGGAAGGCTATTTTCCACCTGGTTACACCTCACGTCTAAGGAACAAGTTATCAAAGAAGACAATGCTCAAACGTTGGCTAGCTGCTTATGATCTTACTGCAAAAGAACCAGAGGATGAAGCAGCAAAGACTTCAAAGGATGTGTCTTCTAAGAAAAGCATTGTGTTGCCTCATCCAAATCCAAACAAGCAGGTTCTAGGACTCTTAAGCCCAAAAGTGAGAGATCAACTTGGGGAGAAAGGGACCAAGAAAACCATGCCTGATTTGAAGGACAAGGGAAAAAGGAAGATGTAGGTGGTGACGTTTGGCTTGTTTATGTTTAGGCTTTTATCTTATTTTGTGTTGTAGGCTGCATCCTCATCCTTGAATGTAACTGATGGTTATGAATAAAAACTCCATGTTTCCTTTGATCTTATTATTTCCTTGTATCCACTAGCAACAATAAAAGTTGACTTCTGCAAAACAAAGTTAAACACAATATACAAAGAAACAAGTATACAAGAAAAATATTAAAAACCACTACCAGAACTAAAAAATAACTACAAGACTTAAAATGTAGAGCTACCAGAATTAAAAAATATCCTAAGTACTGGTTTACAAACTATACATATTGACCTCCCCTTAAGTTCAACCTCCCCTTAAACTAAACTATGGGTTCATCATTCCAATGCTAACCACTAAGTAATTAAACCTAGGGCCATCAAATGCTTTAGTTAAGAGGTCTGCAACATTAAAATCTGTGTGTATTTTCTCCACTCTAATTAGCTTCTTTTCATAGCAATCCCTAATAAAGTGATGCCTGATTTCTATGTGCTTAGTTTTTGAGTGGTATACAGGATTCTTAACTATGCAGATAGTGCTCTCATTATCTATGTGAATTATAGTGTTCATGAAATTTAACCCATAATCCAACATTTGATTTTGGATCCACAAGACTTGACCACAGCAATTTGCAGCTGCTACATATTCTGCTTCAGTGGTAGATGTAGCTACAATAGTCTGCTTCTTGCACTGCCAGGAAATCAACCTTCTTCCAAGAAATTGACAACCTCCTGTTGTGGATTTCCTGTCAAGACTTGCTCCAGCATAGTCACTATCCGAATAAGCTTCCAGGTCAAAAGATGATTCTCTAGGATACCAAAGGCCCAAATTGGGTTTGCCCTTTAGGTATCTAAAGATTCTCTTCACAGCATGAAGATGTGAAGTCTTTGGATGTACCTGAAAACGTGAACAAACACAGACTGCATACATAATGTCAGGTCTAGAAGCAGTAAGATACATTAGAGAACCTATCATGGATCTGTAGAGGTGGACATCCACATCTTCAGCATCCTCATCCTTTGTCAATGGAACTTTGTTCTCCATTGGGGTGACTGCAGCCTTCATATTGGTAAAGTTGAACTTCTCCAGCATCTCAGCAACATATTTGTCTTGAGAGATAAAGAGTCCATCTTCTGATTGCTTCACTTTCAGTCCTAAGAAAAAGGTGAGTTCACCCATAGAACTCATCTGAAACCTCCCCTTCATTAATGCTTCAAATTCCTCACACCAAGACCTTTTAGTAGACCCAAAAATAATATCATCCACATAAACTTGAACCAGGATGATATCCTTCTTGTTTCTCTTTATGAATAAGGTCTTGTCTATGACACCTCTTATATACCCATGCTCTTCAAGAAACTTGGAGAGAGTTGCATACCAAGCTCTGGGAGCTTGATGGAGACCATATAATGCTTTTATGACTTTATACACCTTGTCTGGATTAGCAGGATCAATAAAGCCAGGAGGCTGATGAACATATACTTCTTCCTCTATGGTGCCATACAGAAAGGCATTCTTCACATCCATCTGATAGACTATGAACCCCATGTATGATGCATAGGCTAAAAATAACCTAATAGCCTCAATCCTTGCTACAGGAGCAAAGACTTCATCATAATCTATCCCTTCCTCCTGTCTATACCCTTGTGATACTAGTCTTGCCTTGTTCCTAACAACCACTCCTCTTACATCCCTTTTATTTCTGAAGACTCACTTTGTGCCTATAACTTTAGCTTCTCTAGGTAGATCTACCAGAACCCAAACTTTCTGCAACTTGAACTGCAACAACTCCTCTTGCATTGCTTTCACCCAACTCTCATCATCAAGTGCTTTAGAGACTTTGGTGGGTTCCTTCTGAGACAGGAAGCAGGCAAACAAGCAGTGTTGTTGATCCTTGTGGTTGACCCTTTGCTGCTTCTTGATAAGACTTACAAGTTGATGTGCCCGGTTCGGTGCAAGTTTAAAATTTATAAGGGGTGAATTACCGAATCTAATAACAACACATACGAGCAAGTATAATCGTCCGTTGTAGCAAGATTTTGATGGTAAGTCGGGATCGTTCGCAGGGATTTGTGTAGTGAATCGAATTGTAAGTTAAAAGCAACTATCTCAAACAAGTAGTAATGATATAATGAAAATTCAAATGATTAAAAACTACACTTTCTTAGACTAGTGTACTACAAATGACTAATATGATTGTGATAACTTTGGAAAACATGTTGGTTGTGATAATCAGTTTTGACACTAATCTATTGTTTCTACAAATTAAACCTTCGTCAAGATTTTGGTTTATAAAAACAAGCATTATGTTTAACCAATCAATTCAAGATCAATTCAAGGTTCATGAGTTGGTGTTCCTCAAACACCAAAACAATCTTTTGTCTAATCAAACAAGCTTAGGAAATGGTCAATACGAAAGGTAACCGATTATAGACAAAAGGTCACAATTGAAAGCAAACTATTAATCTCTCGACCTTTAAAGTGGTTTACAATCAATCCGTTTTGATAGACAAAAGCATTTTCATTACAATCACAATTAAGTTTTTTGTTTAATCAAGAATAGTGGAAGACAACAATCATTCATAGACAAATGATTATAACTAGTGGAATAACAATAGTTCTTTCAACCCTTAAGATTACTAGCACTAGTTAAACTTGATTACCCAAATGTCACTATGAAACTTTATCACAATTGGTTCTTAGAATCGACTTGAAATTGAATTAAAACATGTTATCACAATCATATGCCAATCAATGAATAATACACATCATCTAAGCAAGTGCACAAAGGCACTAGCCACTCATAGCAAACATAAATGTAAACTCAATACTTTGAACATTAGAAACCATGATTGAAAGTCTTACAATGATTTGGAAATAAGATTACAAGTGAAAGACAATGATTCCACAAGCAATGAAAATGGTATATTCGACTTTCTCCCTTCTCCTGGACTTATGGACGAATTTCTTGAGTATTTTCTGTGAATGGTTCTCTCTCTAACAAGCAAACACTTTCCTAGCACTCCTCTTCTCTCTAGATTGATTGGTATTATAAATAATCAACAAATGGTTCCATAAATTGCTCTAACCAAGGGTCTAAGTGCATAAATGCTTCTCTTGCTCCCCAAGTAGTATTGAATGGTTAGAATACTGAAAAGAAGGACCTAGAACCGGATTTATAAAGTCACAATCCTTAATAAAGAAGTCTTGGGTCAAGCAGCGACTTCCAACCGATCGGATAGAATGGTCTACCGATCAGTTGGTCTTCTCGGTAAATCCAAATTTACTCCATCCGAATTGGTTGCGGGCGGCGACCGATCGGATGGCTATGGCTGATGGACCTATTTCTTGGACTTTTGCGTACGACTTGTTTCTCGGTTGTAGCTCTTGATTCTTTGATCTTTCTCTTCATCCTTAAGCTTATTAACTCGACTACTTGGACTTTAACTCATTGAAGTACCTTATGGAGCAGAACTTGACACAAGATTCACATGCAATCTCAAATACTTCCTTTTTCCTCATTTTTGCATCTTTTCCATCCATTTTCCAGTCTTTGGCTACAAATGCTTTGCAAACACACTTTGGTATGATTTAGTAACAAAAGCATATAAATATAACCACAAAACATATATAAAACTACCAATAACGCTATCAAAAACATGTTAGATTTAAGCGTTATCACAAGTGCATGAGATTCAGGCTTTTGCACTCTACTTCTTGTTTGAACAGCTGACTTTGGATCACCAATAATCTGACTTTTGGGATGGATGTTATGAACTCTGAGTGTTGGAGCTGGATTAACATCAACTTCAGTAGGTAGGTTATTGAAGTCAGTAACTACCCCTTCTTCATCATAAGAAGCCCCATCAAAAATACCCTCATCTGGATGATCAAAGATCTCATGGTCAGGCATCTTAGAATCATCAACATCAGAATTTGGAGTAGATTCAGGTTCAACAGACTTAACAGCATCACTACCAGACTTATCTAAGTTAATACTGGTAGTAGTATTATTGAGTCCACTACCAGGATTAACCAAGTTAGTTCTGGTATCAACCTTTCCAAGGTGTTTATCAGCCAAAACATTTACTTCTTCTCTGAAGGACAATATATCTTCTGAAACCTTTGTAGGAGTAACTCCTTTTTCCATTGATTGAGGCTTGTAAATAGTCTCCTTCCTTGTTTTTGAAGATCTCTTCGTTCCTTCTTTAACAGCAACATGGTTGACCTCTGTGGTAGGAATCACAACAAGCTCTGCACTTTCATTTTCTTGATCAGTGTTCCCTGCATTTGAAGGATCTTGGGTACCTGCATCAGGGTTAGCTTGATTCTCCTTGGAGACAGGAATATAGTTCATAGAATCTGTTAAGTAATCAATGTCAAACATCCATCTATGTCCTAATCCCTGCACATTGGGTTTTTCTTCAAGAAAGTTAACATGAAGATTTTCCTCTACTCTCTTGGTTACTAGATTGTAAACCCTAAAGGCCTTACTATTCAGTGAATACCCAACTAGAAACCCTTCATCAGACTTCCCTTCAAATTTTCCTAGAACACTGAGTGTATCAAGAATGGTCACATGACACCCAAAAGGCCTTATATAGCTAACAACTGGTTTTTGGCCAAAAATAAGCTCATAAGGTGTTTTGTTTTGAGGCTTGGTCACTCTAACCCTATTGAAAATGTAGCAAGCAGATGCTACAGCTTCGGCCCAAAAGGTTGTGGGTAAGAATGAGTCTGCTAGCATAGTCCTAGCTGCCTCAATTAGTGTTCTGTTCATTCTCTCAGCAACTCCATTCTGCTGTGGAGTCCTAGCATTGCTATATTGCTGCTTAATTCCTCTATTACCACAAAAATCAATCATGCTCCTATTCTTGAATTCAGTGCCATTGTCAGACCTAATGATTTTAACCTTTTTATTAAGTTGGTTTTCAATTTGCCTAATGAAAGTTTGAATCAATGGTGTAGTCTCATCTTTCCTAGACATAAAGAACACCCAGCAGAATCTAGTGCAATCATCAGTTATGACAAGGCAGTAACTAGCATGGTTAATAATTTGAACGGATGTGGGGCCAAACAGATCCATATGTAAGGTACGCAAAGGCTCAGTAACAAGCCTATCTAACTTAGCCTTACAAGATGCCCTATGTTGTTTCCCCTTATTACAAGCCACACATGCATGATCATTCTTAAACACTTTAGAAGGCAATCCTCTAACTAAGTTATTCTTCACTAACTTATTAATATTCTTAAAGTTTACATGCCCTAGCCTCCTATGCCACAATTTAGATTCATCTAATGTAGCTTTTGCAAGTAAATAGGCATAACCTTTTGAAGGATCAGGTTGCTTCATATCAAAACTGTACATGTTGTATTGTCTAGGAACTTTAAGAAGGATCTGACTTTCATCAGGCATCTTAAAGTCTGAAGTCAAGACAAAACATTCAGTTTCACTAAAAAGCACCTTATGCTTCTTATCACAAATTTGTGATATGGAGAAAAGGTTAAACTGCCCTAGTTCCCTTACAAAAGATACATTGTCAAACTCTAAATTGCCTATCACAATTCTACCTTTACCAGTTATATAACCTTTACTACCTCCAAAAGTAACAGAACCTCTTTGGAATTCTTGAAAATCTTTCAGATGGTTCTTGTTACCAGTCATGTGCCCAGAGCACCCACTATCAAATATTCCTTTGTCTTCCATGTTCTTCACTGGATGTTCCTGCACAAAAGTAGAGAGATTAGTTTCTCTTCAGGACCCAAGCCACTGAGGACTTGGGTCTGCCCTGTGGATCAACATATTTATAGGTCTTGTATGAGCTTGATCTACCTTTGGTCTTGGATTCATAGGTAAGTGTGTTCTGAAAAGGATCCCAAGACCAATATGCTGGGGACTTAACAGCAGATTCCCCATTTTCCCTTACAGCACTTGAACTTGAAGCTTGTGCTGTATTATTAACAAAAGGACTCCTCACAGGTGACTTTGGTTTATAAAAATTGGTTCTCTGATTATAAGAATTCACCTGTGGTTTATTAACTGATTGTTTGGGTCCAGAATGATTAAACCACCCAGAATTAACACTTGGCCTCATATAATTAGCATTTTGACCAACAGAACTCACATTTGGTCTACCAGAACTAAAATCTGGTCTACCAGAACTAAAATTTGGTCTACCAGAATTTGGTCTACCAGAATTAAGATTTGGTTTACAAGAATTAAGATTTGGTCTACCAGAACAAATATTACCAGAAGTAACTTGTATAGGTCTAGTCACAAACTTATTAGCATGATTAATCCTGTTAGCATTGTTCCAAACTGGTTTATTTTTCATGTGGTCATTAACACTCTTATTCTTTCTTAGTTCAGCCTCTTTTTGCATCCTTTTCTCATGAAAGTCACAATCCTTAATCAGGTGACTTAAACTACCACACACAAAACACCTCTTAGGACCAAAGGTGTGATTTTTCCTAAACTCTTGTCGCATCCTATCAGGTTTTGGTGACTCTTGATTCTTAACAGACTCCCTAGAAGTTTTCATGTGATTAACACACCTAGGTCTATCTGTATTTGATTTTGATTTTGTCACCTCTGGTTCACTCTTTTTGACAGATTTTGCTTTAGAGGACTCTTTTGATTTACACTCTGACCCTGATTCAGATTTCTCAGAGACATCTCTTGTGGATCCTTCACTGTCATTGGTTTGACAAGTGGAGTATTCACTTGATTTGTCATCAGAGTTGTCTGTCTCAGGATATATAGGACCCTTTTTACCATATACAAATAGAGAATCATCAAGGTCTACCTTTTGCACAGGAGTGTAATCTCCACTAAGTGGAGGTGGCACTCCTTTAAAGTCATCAGACTTAATGAACCTATTGTAAACAGGTTTACCAACATAATCCTCTTTTGTACATGTGAAAGCTGATCTATCCATTTCTTCTTCATAACTTAGCACTTCATCATTTGACTTAATTTCAAAACCTAAGCCAATTTTAGTTGTGGAACTCATTTGACAAGCTCGGAGTTTATCCTGATTCTTAGCAGAGTGTTGCCATATATCTATTTTCTTTTGCAATTCATCTCTTTCTTTGACAGCTTTCATGCCTATTCTTCTATATTTTTTAAGTTTCTCATCTTTTTCATATATTTCATTTGCTTGAAAAGTGAGTTTTTCATTCAAAGAGGCATGTTGTTTTTGTAAGGTGACAATTTGTGCTTCTAACTTTTTAACTGCATTATTATAAGCTAGAATTTTTACTTCCTGGTCACCTATTTCTCTCAATTGTTCATCACACAGAGATTTGAGATGATTATATGAATCAATGCATATTTTTGAACATAAGGATACCTCATTATTAGTACCAATGGCCATAAGTGCATGATTCTTTACGTCCTCCTCTGGTAAGTGCTCAGTCCAGTTCACATCTCCAGCTTCCAATGTCAGCATGCTCATCTGGTTCCTCTCTGACCTGTCATTCTTTGGGTAATCATTACTTCTCTTCCTGTCTTCATCAGCAGACTTCTTCTCCTTGCAGTCTCTAGCAAAGTGCCCATGTTTATGACAATTATAGCACTCAACAGTCCTTCTAGTGTACCCCACTTGAGACTTATTATCAAAACGAATAGGCCTTCCATGCTGCTTTTGGAACCTCTTAACCCGCAGAGCAATCATGGCAATTTGCCATTTAATATCCATCTCTTCACTGATAAACTCATCATCTTCTTGTTGATAAGAAAAGAATGAATGAAGAATCTCATCAGCGACGCCTTCAGAAGCAGCTCTTTCCCTTGTACTGCTAGTAGGAGTCTCATAACTACCAGAATTAATCTTGCCAGACTTAACTCTAGTAGTGCTGCTTTTGCCTTGAGAGACAAAGGCAACATTTGAGGAACTGGAAGATGCTTTAGAATAGCCCTTGATTTCCTGTTCAAAAACCCTAAGGTTATTGTACAGGTCATCAGTTGTCATGCTGTCCACTTCATCCGTTACCCTCATAGTCATAGAAACACTTGACCATTCTGATGGGAGTGCTCTGAGGAATTTAAGGTTGGCATCTTCCTCTGATACTGGAGCACCAAGAGATTCCAATTGTGCCAGAAGGAGTTGAAACCTATCATAGCCCTTTTCGAGTCCTTCTGTACTAGATATGCTGAAAGTCTCAAATTGTTGCTTGAGAACAGACTTCTGCATTCTCTTTGAGTTTGCATTCCCACCAAAACGCTTCTTGATTGCTTGCCAAATTTCTTTGGCATCGGTCATGTTATGAAACATTCTCAAGTGCTCTTTGGGAAGAGCCATCATCAGCACAGTTCTTGCCTTTTTTCCTTTTCAACAGCCCGTATCTCTTCTGCAGATACTGGTGGTAAAACTCTAACCGATCCATCTGCTCCAACCGAGACCCTTTTCTTTGAATTGCCTTTCTGAATAACCTTCCAGATTTCACTATCAGTATATTCCAAATAATGTTCCATCTCCATCGCCCATATATCGTACTCATCTCTTTTCAGGAGTGGAAGTTTTATATTGGATATGGTTGTGGTTGAGGGAATGATTGGTGTTTTGGTGCTGCTGGTTTCAGATTTCTCTTCATCATGAATGGATTTGTCATCATCACTGCCATGCATGGAGAATTCTTCATTCTTGGGAGGGGTTTGATCAGGAGGGATTTCGGTTCCAGTCATGTTGTAGGATGATTTTAGTGATTTAGGGTTTGTGATTCTTCAACCTCAGAGTCTCTTTTCAGGCTCTGATACCACTTGTTGGTCCACACGAATATGGATCTCTAAGTAGCCTTTAACAACTTAGTAGACGACTTGAATAAATCAAATCAATCTAAGCGAGACTCTAACACTTTGTTTATGCTAATGCGGAATCTTAACACAAACAATGAAGAACACAACTAACTTTGTATTACTAATTGTTTACTGAATTACAATCTTCGTCGTCATCTCTAAACTATGCGTTAGGGTTCCTTTTATACACCAAGGAAACCCTAGATACAAAACTTGCTAAAGGATTTACGTATCTTCTCTAAAGATAACTTCAAATCCTTTCCTAACTTATCTCTAACTTATCTCTAAAATACATAACCAGTCTTAACTTAATAAGTCAACCGGACTTAACAATATTTTACTCTACCAGACTTAATATTGTACTACCAGACTTAACAATACAAAATACACTAACAGACTTAATTGTGTACACCACCAGACTTAAATCTGTTTTCCCATTAAGTCTCCTCTTGATAATTCCCAACAATTCACACTTCGAAAACTTGGCATATAACTCCTCCTTCTTCAATAATTCTAAGATTAGCTTGAGGTGTTCCTCATGCTCTTTCTCATTCTTAGAATATATTAGGATGTCGTCAATGAATACGATTACGAATTTATCCAAGTACGGCTTACACACTCGATTCATGAGGTCCATGAATACGGCTGGTGCGTTAGTTAAGCCGAATGGCATAACTTGGAATTCATAATGGCCATATCGGGTTCTGAATGCAGTCTTCGGGGTATCCTCTTCCCGGACTCGGAGTTGATGATAACCTGATCTCAGGTCAATCTTGGAGTAAACTGATGAACCTTGTAGTTGATCGAATAGGTCATCGATTCTCGAGAGTGGGTATCGATTCTTGATGGTTAGCTTATTTAGTTCCCGATAGTCGATACACATCCTGAAGGATCCATCCTTCTTCTTAACAAACAGGACCGGAGCTCCCCAAGGCGAAGAACTCGGTCTGATGAAACCTTTCCCTGATAGTTCAGCCAACTGATCAGACAACTCCTGTAACTCCATTGGTGCTAACTGATAGGATGCTCGTGCTACAGGCGCGGCCCCTGGCACTAAATCGATTTGAAATTTGATCTGCCTGGCCGGTGGGAGTCCAGGTAGGTCTTCTGGAAAAACTTCCAGGAAATCCCTCACGATTGGCACGTCGTCTAATCGTTTCTCTCCGGGCTCCTTCTCCTTCTTCTCAGTAACATGAGCTAGAAAGAGTTGGCATCCTTTCTCGATGCACTTCTGCACCTTCGTACACGAGATGATGCTCAATCTTGACGAGCGTGCACGATCGCTTCGATCTCCTTATATTACCAGAAACTTGTTCCCGTAGGGTACTCTGACGATCTTTTCATCACAGATGATGACGGCATGATATTTCGATAGCCAATCCATCCCTATGATGACGTCAAAACTACCCAACTCTACTGGCACGAGGTCGATGTTGAATGGGTGGTTTAACAAGTTTAGAGGGCAACCTCTTATAATGGTATCTACCCTTTCTAAATTCCCGTTAGCTAATTCTAGGTCAAAGACATTGTCTAAGGTGGTTGTAGCAATATCAATTAAGGAACTAAAAGCAGTCGACACAAAACTTCTATCTGCTCCCGTATCGAATAATATTGATGCATAACGATTATTTAAAAGAAACGTACCCGTCACCACGTTCGGGTCATCCTGGGCTTCCCTTCTGCCCACAACATAAACTCTCCCACGGGCTCCTCCTCCATTGCCCTGGTTCCCATTGTTAACTGTTGCTCCCTGGTTACCATGACCACCACCGTTTCCCTGGTTTCTGGGTTTATTGCACTCATTACAGAAATGACCCTTCTCACTGCATCCATAGCAGGTGACTTCCTCTGTAAAACCCAAAAACTTAGCGTAATATTAAATGACTAAAATGCCCCTAAATTTTGAACTTTAAGAAATTATGAAAATTTTATATAAGAGACATCAATTTGTACATTAACCAAATATATGTTATAATCTAGTTACCTAATGAAATTAAACTACAAATAAAAACATTATGTTATAATGACAATGTACAAAAAAAATAATCTTGTGCACCTAACTAAGTCTAGTCGATGCATGTGGTGTCATAAGTCTCAAAATTTCGGCCCAGGAACAAGATTGGAAGAGAAAATCACACTTTAATGTTAAGATATCATCTCCTAAAAATTTGGCATTCCCCTATTTACTCCTAATCACATTACACGGTTTCCACAAGGATTTGATAACCGAAATTCCCTAACCCTACTCTCCCTATCTCACTTATACGGTACAAAGAAATCTCACAAAACCCTAGTCTTTCAATAAAAACTTTCTGCTGCCTCTTTGCTTCTTGCTGCTGTCGATCTAAGTAAAACCAAAAAGGAGAGCTTAATTCTGTTCTTGTTTCATTCGCGTCTATAAGTTAATCTTGTCCTTGTCACAAACAATCCATTCAAAATTACATAAGCCTTAATTCGATCCATTGTTTTGTTTCTGCTGCTGTTCGAACCAGAAAAGAAGGAAGAAAAGAGAAGTTGTGGTGATTCGATCTTAGTTGTTCGTATTATTCATGTTCTTGTATTCGAGGGTATTGTATCATCCCTTTTCCCTCGTTCGATTCTCGTTGTTTTTGTTAAATTATTAACGCATATGATGATGAAAGAATGTGTCACATAAAATAACAACCATAAAAACCCTAAAAACCCAAATGTGAAAATCGAACCATGTTTATTATGATTTTAAATTGTTTTGATTTGGTTTAGATCTGTTATAATTAGATATAAATATGATATACAATCATCTAAAATTGTTTTGTGTCATGAATTGAAGATTTGAATGATAAAAACTTTAAGTATATGCTTGAAACCTAAAAACTGCTAATGGTCTGGAACTATATGCGACTTTGAACGACTATATAAAAATAATGGTAACGTGTATATGGATGGTTTTTGAGTCTAGAACTGAATTCAGGAAAATAGCTTTCTGGATAAATTAATCTTGTAATTTATAGAGGTCGGGAAGGCTACTTTTTGATTTTTGGAAAATTAAGTGTCTAACTGGATTTGTAAGTCTGGAAAAATATCTGGGTTTTTGATTTATCATTTGCAAACTATGTCGAATTAGAAAGTTTCCTTTGAACTGGGTACTATTTCATATGTCTATTAATTACTGGAATTTTTGTAGATTTTTATAAATTATTTTGATGGGGTTTCGAACTGCACACTTTTCGTATGTTAAATCTGAATAGAAATCTGGACGATATGGATAAAGGGATTTTTAAACTATAGTTATATGACTTAATAAAATCTGGGAAAATTATGTAAAGTACTTAAGACATCTGGGTACGTGTGTGAATTTTTGGGGATTTTATTTCGGAGTTCTTATACTATTAATAAATTCTATGAAACAGGTCCAGTTCATGTGTAAAATCTGTTAAAAAGGGGTAAAAGATATTTAAAAGGTGTTAAGCGTTTATTTTCTATAGTAAAGGGGTTTAAATGGTCATTTTCCTAAAACTAAAGGATTTAACTTGTGAAAACATGTAACTTGATAATATTTATATTTTATACCCCTATCTTATCATAACGACATTATGAACCCGAAACTTATGTAAATGACATCTAGAACCTTAAGATACTAGTATGGTCATCTTTAATACTTTAAGTTGATAAATGAGAATGATAATAACTAAAGTTACTAAAAATAGAAAGTTACTTAAAATGGAAAGACAACTGTAAATCCTTTTGAACTTCTGTCTTCTACTCCCTTAGGTTCGAGGAAGGAGTAAATTGATCCTTGTCATTTGCTATCCTTGTGTTCTGCAATTAAGGTACAGATATTCTGCCCTTCTTGTAAGGTGCCTTCGTTCCCTTGATCTCTTGTATTGACTCGTTTAGGATTTTCCATAAGCCATTGCTATGTTCCCCTACACTTTGGTTCGTTTGTTTGATTCATTTTGACCTTGATGTTCGATATGACCCCTTTTTTCTTTGAGCCTCTGTAATTATCCATTTGATATTCGTTCGTTACCTTGTTATATATTAGTATTCGAATCACATTCGAAGGTTCATTTGATTTTGGTAATTGAATGTGAAAACCTTTTTAATTATGACCTGAAAATGTTTTGAGAAAAATCAGTTGTTTTAAAAGAATGATTATGAATGGTGATATGATACTATTTTTTTTTATATATATGACAGTTGTTAAATTTTGTGAAAATTAGTCTTAAAGAATGTTCTTATGAAAAACCGCTTTAAAAGATTATTTTATGAAAACTATTCTGAAAGATCATTTTATTGAAAATCCGTTATTAAAGGAATGTTTTAAATGAACTTTTGACAAGAATCTCTAAAATGAACTTTTGCTAAGAACTTTAATTATGAACCTGTGAAATCCTTTTCTGGACCATTTGATATAGTCCTTATAATCTGAACTTAACTTGAAATAAAACCTAATTTGATAAGCTTTGATTTGAACCTTGACTTTTATTGCTGAACTATTTGACATGAACCTTTTTCCATGTACCCTTAAGATATAACTTTTGATTATTTGATAGTACGCCTGACCTTTGATCTACAGTTTGATATTACGAGCCAATCACTAGGCATGAGGGTTTCATGTCCATGTCATTGACGCACCTCTGACATGACTCTAGGGCAGGAGAGTGATGACCTGTTCCGTCCCTTGTTTATTATTTGCTATGGCCATTATAATTATGATTATTGATTTGTCTGCGGGGGCGTATGGGTGCATCCTAGATTTGACCTGTTATCTGTATATGTTATTTGTGTATTGTTATATTTATCTGGTGACTGATGGTGTGTGCGATACACGTCTTTCACATATCTGGGAGCTAGCTACTCTATTTGGTTACATTTGAGATGATGTGATTTGGTTTGTTTCTGGGCTCGTGGTGGATTGCTGATCCTTTTATTTCTTTTTATTTCCTTTCTTTTCATTCCATCCTTATCATATTCTTTGCTTATGACTTATATATCCCAATGCACTAAACTATACATGTTCATTTTCTTTTGCTTTCGTTTTCGTTCTATATATCTGTTCACTGGGCCTTTTTAAGCTCAGCCGCGTTTTCTTTTCCCGCGGCAGGTTTTAGTTGGAAGCTGGGTATGAGTGAAGAGACTTTTGGACTTAGAAGACCTTGATAGTTATTCTGAAGTAGAGACTAATAGAAGGATTTGCATTGAAGACTTAGTATTTAGTTTTGTTTCCTTGTTAGCCTCGTATTTCAGTATTTCATTTGTAACCTTTGAGAACTCTTGTATTACTAATGAATGTATGCTTTGTTTGATCTGATATGAAACCATTAATGTGATACTTCTACCCTTGCCGGGTTGGGGTGTTACAATTATGGTATCAGAGAGACAGGCTGCGATTCGTAATACATTTACCCTTGGCCTGTGTAAGTTAGGACCACTAAGTTTTCCCTGTAGGCGCTCGTAAGACAACCTTTGAAAATTTGCTTTAAGATTTCCCAATAGGAACGTAAGTTTTGACCGGTGAGGAATGGGTAGACTATAAGGTATTTGTTTAAGTATCATTGCTTCCGCATTACTCTGATTCGTGCCTTTGCCTTT
This sequence comes from Artemisia tridentata subsp. tridentata, assembly GCA_021014915.2. Classification (NCBI taxonomy): domain Eukaryota; kingdom Viridiplantae; phylum Streptophyta; class Magnoliopsida; order Asterales; family Asteraceae; genus Artemisia; species Artemisia tridentata. The sequence goes on from CP139509.1 coordinate 144,452,492, forward strand.
AGCTAAGCCTTATAAGAACTTCTGTTTCAGAAGCTAGAAAGTTTGCAACCTAAGTTTAGTAATCAAGTAAGTTTGAAATCCCTCGAGAACTGCATGGATATCTTTCCGACCATCCAGATGGTCATTCAACCATAATGTGTTTGACACATTCTACAAATTCATTACTCATGACGGATATGAAGTGTATCATCTGATACTACTCAGTTCTGAGTGATCCATTACTACTCCTATGAGAATCCTGACAATTATCACTATTGGTTAGATCCTGTTGATATCTGATATCACTTTTGAAAATCGAAAGCTTATGCTTTGCACCACCTAGGTTTTGAAACCTATTTAAATCTTAGAGAAATTGAAAATTTCATAATAATTGCCTGACACTAGTTGATTTCGTTCCACCCATCTCGGTCCCTACGAGAAGTCTTGTATAAGAATGTTTCCCTCTCACTTTTGAAACGATAAAATTTTCTATGCTGATCTGTCTTTCTTCGGATAGTTAACTTCGATTTTATTCCTTCAAGGAATTGGTTGATTGAGCATTCAAATATTGACAATTTCCCTTCTATGTCTCATCTTTAACGTTTGCAACAATTTTGAACTCTCTACCATGATTACCGATTGTTAAACTCTCTCCTATCACTATTACTCTGGAGACTCGTGTGTTACTTTCGTGATTGTGAAGTTTTCCTAGAACCCATCTCGTGCACCAATGAATGAACCTCATCTTGAGAGTTATTGGGCACCCTGAGTTTACTGAATATAATTCCTGATTGAACCACCAAAATTTTTCCATCGGAGCAGGATTTGACTTGATAGCGAGAGATTGTCTAGTCACCAAGCGAAGATGTCTTTCAGATGTGTCCGGGATCAGACCAGTTGATTCGAGCAACCGGGAAAAGCAGCAACCGAAGACCAGGAAGTGAGTTTACCTAAGTGTATATTCTGGGCGTGTTTTAGTTTCGTTCGCGATAAAAAAGGATGGTGACTGGAGATAGCTGAACCGTATTACTGTTAGGAGCCAATATTCATCCTCCCTGAAACGACTACGTGTTTGTTTAATTTCAGAGCGCGAAGTTTCCTTCTGATGAATTGATTTTATTCTTGGAATCGCCTTCCGTATTCGTAAGGACTGCTATGACAATCAGGGACGCTAATAGTATTAGCTAACGCCCTGACTATTTTGTAAATTCTATAAATAATGTTTTCTCGTGAGTACTTGGACAAATGGTCATTGTATGACTTAATAGTACATTCGGAGACGAGGAAGAGCATGAAAATCATCTTTGCACCTTGTTAGTCATTTGTACATACTGAGATATTGATATTTGTTGAGACAGCGATGTTCTTAATTTAGGATACTTCTTAAAATTCCGCGAGCTTTGAAAGCTATCACCATATGGTCAAAACCAACAATAGAATGGAGAACTGAAATCCTTTAAACTCTGCCGAAGAATTCTGGAAGATGTTGCAACTGATGATACCATGGAAAAATTCGTGAACAGATAGAAACAGCTTAGTTGAGAATGGAGTTCGGAAAAGCTAAAATTAGAAATTAGCTGCCATACCTTCAGGTGGAACAATCTTTGGGATAAATCAGAAAGAGACTCGGTTATATTCACTTACCGCATAGGAAGTTTCGGATGCATCAAAGACAATTAGAAACATATCAGAAGAATTATTTCCCTGCCTGACCTGGAGTTGACAACAACGGCGGCTACCCTGAAGAGTGAAGACATTCCTTACAAGGTAGAAGTGTTGGCGATGCAGAAGAAGAAATTTAGTCAAGATGGCGAACCTGGAGCTGATAAAGACATGCAGTCTAATTTTCCTATTCATCTTGGTTGTACTAAGATGAATTGAGAGCAGAAGCAGACTGAATGATGGAGAGATTCAAGGATCGTGCCAGAAATCAGCATTACTCCATCACATTCCAAGAAGAACTGCTGGAGGCTCGACGAACCAGACACAAGTTCTCGATTTTGGTTTCACTTTCCGATTGATGGACAAACGAAGACAGATTATCCGGACTTGAGAAGATTGGAGGTGTTGAATGGACGGAGTTTAGAAACAGACCTTTATGTTTGGAAGAATTGATTCTGGGAAGACCGAAGATTTTGACGACTAACTTCCAGTTCCGTTGATCCTCTTAGGCTTCGTTATATAGTAATAAGATTCTCTAATGATTCAAGTTCCCTAGTAGCATTTCAGTTTCGTGTTTCGTATGTTCGGTGATGGCTTTGTTTTGAGAGATTTTGGCGAATTGTGGAAGGTATGATGCTTGTGACGGCGTACTTCATTTCTGCTAGGAAACCTGGAATTCCGATACTCTTGCGAATAGTTTTGTTTTCCCTCCTGTCTATGACAATTGATCTTGTTGACCTTTGAGACTATAGAAGTACTAGGTGAATTAAGATAGGTGGTTTTGATTTCGACTTGAGATAAAGTATGACCATCATAAGGGCATATTTATACGATGCCGGTATTATGACGTCTGGCCAACGTGATAATACTTACATCATATAACATGCACTGGTTGTGGGCATAGGATATCTTGGGGAGTACCTAAGAAGTTTAGAATTTGAATCTCCGTTGGATTATCCGTGATTAGTGAGACTTTAGGTTCATTCTACCTATGCGTATACTCTACTTTCGTTCGTTGGATATCTGGATGAGTTTGGACTCTCGTTTTCATTCTGTTGACCTCAGTTATAAATCTTGAATTCTTGTAAAACTCTTTACTGTCGATACAATTAATTTGATCTGAAATCTTGTTCGTATTCCATGTGAGCTTTCCGGAAGATTCGCCTATCGTCCATTTTAGGTTGCATGGACCTTTTGTTCTGAATCAATCTAATTTGTCTCTTTCTGCGGGAATTTGAACCCACTTCGTTTTGGTTCGAGTCATGAGAAATAAAGTTATTCAGTTCGTAAAGATTCTTTGGAGGAATCACCCATAGCGTGAGGCTACCTGGGAAACCGAAGAATCGATACGAGCTAGTTATCCGCATTTCGTATTTTGATCCGGTACGTCTTTGTTCGTTTTCCGTTCTATTCTATTTCCGTCTCTTTGCAAATTTCGAGGACGAAATTTTTTCTTTTAGAGGGGAAGAAGTTGTAAAACCCAAAAACTTAGCGTAATATTAAATGACTAAAATGCCCCTAAATTTTGAACTTTAAGAAATTATGAAAATTTTATATAAGAGACATCAATTTGTACATTAACCAAATATATGTTATAATCTAGTTACCTAATGAAATTAAACTACAAATAAAAACATTATGTTATAATGACAATGTACAAAAAAAATAATCTTGTGCACCTAACTAAGTCTAGTCGATGCATGTGGTGTCATAAGTCTCAAAATTTCGGCCCAGGAACAAGATTGGAAGAGAAAATCACACTTTAATGTTAAGATATCATCTCCTAAAAATTTGGCATTCCCCTATTTACTCCTAATCACATTACACGGTTTCCACAAGGATTTGATAACCGAAATTCCCTAACCCTACTCTCCCTATCTCACTTATACGGTACAAAGAAATCTCACAAAACCCTAGTCTTTCAATAAAAACTTTCTGCTGCCTCTTTGCTTCTTGCTGCTGTCGATCTAAGTAAAACCAAAAAGGAGAGCTTAATTCTGTTCTTGTTTCATTCGCGTCTATAAGTTAATCTTGTCCTTGTCACAAACAATCCATTCAAAATTACATAAGCCTTAATTCGATCCATTGTTTTGTTTCTGCTGCTGTTCGAACCAGAAAAGAAGGAAGAAAAGAGAAGTTGTGGTGATTCGATCTTAGTTGTTCGTGTTATTCGTGTTCTTGTATTCGAGGGTATTGTATCATCCCTTTTCCCTCGTTCGATTCTCGTTGTTTTTGTTAAATTATTAACGCATATGATGATGAAAGAATGTGTCACATAAAATAACAACCATAAAAACCCTAAAAACCCAAATGTGAAAATCGAACCATGTTTATTATGATTTTAAATTGTTTTGATTTGGTTTAGATCTGTTATAATTAGATATAAATATGATATACAATCATCTAAAATTGTTTTGTGTCATGAATTGAAGATTTGAATGATAAAAACTTTAAGTATATGCTTGAAACCTAAAAACTGCTAATGGTCTGGAACTATATGCGACTTTGAACGACTATATAAAAACAATTGTAATGTGTATATGGATGGTTTTTGAGTCTAGAACTAAATTCAGGAAAATAGCTTTCTGGATAAATTAATCTTGTAATTTTTAGAGGTCGGGAAGGCTACTTTTTGATTTTTGGAAAATTAAGTGTCTAACTGGATTTGTAAGTCTGGAAAAACAGTCCGGGTTTTTGATTTATCATTTGCAAACTATGTCGAATTAGAAAGTTCCCTTTTAACTGGGGACTATCTCATATGTCTAATAATTACTGGAATTTTTTTAGTTTTTATAAATTATTTTGATGGGGTTTCGAACTGCACACTTTTCGTATGTTAAATCTGAATAGAAATCTGGACGATATGAATAAAGGGATTTTTAAACTATAGTTATACGACTTAATAAAATCTGGGAAAATTATGTAAAGTACTTAAGACATCTGGGTACATGTGTGAATTTTTGGGGATTTTATTTCGGAGTTCTTATATGATTAATAAATTCTATGAAACAGGTCCAGTTCATGTGTAAAATCTGTTAAAAAGGGGTAAAAGATATTTAAAAGGTGTTAAGTGTTTATTTTCTATAGTAAAGGGGTTTAAATGGTCATTTTCCTAAAACTAAATGATTTAACTTGTGAAAACATGTAACTTGATAATATTTATATTTTACACCCCTATCTTATCATAACGACATTATGAACCCGCAACTTATGTAAATGACATCTAGAACCTTAAGATACTAGTATGGTCATCTTTAATACTTTAAGTTGATAAACGAGAATGATAATAACTAAAGTTACTAAAAATAGAAAGTTACTTAAAATGGAAAGACAACTGAAAATCCTTTTGAACTTCTGTCTTCTACTCCCTTAGGTTCGAGGAAGGAGTAAATTGATCCTTGTCATTTGCTATCCTTGTGTTCTGCAATTAAGGTACAGATATTCTGCCCTTCTTGTAAGGTGCCTTCGTTCCCTTGATCTCTTGTATTGACTCGTTTAGGATTTCCATAAGCCATTGCTATGTTCCCCTACACTTTGGTTCGTTTGTTTGATTCATTTTGACCTTGATGTTCGATATGACCCCTTTTTGCTTTGAGCTCTGTAATGATCCATTTGATATTCGTTCGTTACCGTGTTATATATTAGTATTCGAATCACATTCGAAGGTTCATTTGATTTTGGTAATTGAATGTGAAAACCTTTTTAATTTTGACCTGAAAATGTTTTGAGAAAAATCAGTTGTTTTAAAAGAATGATTATGAATGGTGATATGATACTATTTTTTTTTATATATGACAGTCGTTAACTTTTGTGAAAATTAGTCTTAAAGAATGTTCTTATGAAAAAACCGCTTTAAAATATTATTTTATGAAAACTATTCTGAAAGATCATTTTATTGAAAATCCGTTATTAAAGGAATGTTTTAAATGAACTTTTGACAAGAATCTCTAAAATGAACTTTTGCTAAGAACTTTAATTATGAACCTGTGAAATCCTTTTCTGGACCATTTGATATAGTCCTTATAATATGAACTTAACTTGAAATAAAACCTAATTTGATAAGCTTTGATTTGAACCTTGACTTTTATTGCTGAACTATTTGACATGAACCTTTTGCCATGTACCCTTAAGATATAACTTTTGATTATTTGATAGTACGCCTGACCTTTGATCTACAGTTTGATATTACGAGCCAATCACTAGACATGAGGGTTTCAAGTCCATGTCATTGACGCACCTCTGACATGACTCTAGGGCAGGAGAGTGATGACCTGTTCCGTCCCTTGTTTATTATTTGCTATGGCCATTATAATTATGATTATTGATTTGTCTGCGGGGGCGTATGGGTGCATCCTAGATTTGACCTGTTATCTGTATATGTTATTTGTGTATTGTTATATTTATCTGGTGACTGATGGTATGTGCGATACACGTCTTTCACATATCTGGGAGCTAGCTACTCTATTTGGTTACATTTGAGATGATGTGATTTGGTTTGTTTATGGGCTCGTGGTGGATTGCTGATCCTTTTATTTCTTTTTATTTCCTTTCTTTTCATTCCATCCTTATCATATTCTTTGCTTATGATTTATATATCCCAATGCACTAAACTATACATGTTCATTTTCTTTTGCTTTCATTTTCGTTCTATATATCTGTTCACTGGGCTTTTTTAAGCTCAGCCGCGTTTTCTTTTCCCGCCGCAAGTTTTAGTTGGAAGCTGGGTATGAGTGAAGAGACTTTTGCACTTAGAAGACCTTGATATTTATTCTGAAGTAGAGACTAATAGAAGGATTTGCATTGAAGACTTAGTATTTAGTTTTGTTTCCTTGTTAGCCTCGTATTTCAATATTTCATTTGTAACCTTTGAGAACTCTTGTATTACTAATGAATGTTTGCTTTGTTTGATCTGATATGAAACCATTAATGTGATACTTCTACCCTTGCCGGGTTGGGTGTTACATCCGCCCTGCCGTTGTTGGGTGGTGCTGCTTGAGCGGTGGCTAGGGGTCTTGACCTGCAATTCTTGGCCAAATGACCCACTCTCTGGCAGTTGTGACACTTAACCGTGCACTGTCCTTTGTGGTGTAGTTACAGTGGTTGCAAAGAGGTGCATTCCTATCATACCCCCTCTTTTCACCTGAACCTGCTGCATAAGCCTTTGCCACTTCTTGTCTTTTGTTTTGAGAGTTACTGTTGTTACCCTTTGAGTGGTCTTCCCACTTTCTCTTGTTGTCAGTACTCTTTTCTGGGACATCCTCCAATTCCTGGTCCATCAACTTGTTGGCTATTTCCATGGTCTCATAGAGATCTGCAGCCCTTGATGTAGTCACATCTCCTTTTATGGACTTTGGTAAACCTCCGATATACCTCTCAATCAGTCATGTCTCAGTCTGAACCATTTCAGGACATAGCAAAGCCAGTTCCTGGAATCTCTGGTTGTAAGCAGCCATGGTGTTATTCTGCACCTTCAAGTTCCAAAATTCTATCTCCAACTTCTTGACCTCATTTTGTGGGCTATACTTCCTAAGCACTAACTCCTTGAAGTCATCCAATGGCATAGCATAAGCAACATCCATGTTGGCAAATTTCATGTAGTTGTTCCACCAGGTCAAAGCGGCATCCATGAAAGGGAAAGATGCATACTTGACCTTGTCGTCATCGTTACAACCACTGATACGAAGCATGTTTTCTATCTTTTCAATCCACCTAGTCAGGCCAACGGCTCCCTCTGTTCCTCTGAAACCTTCAACCATGATCTTTCAGAATTCAGAGTAAGTGCAGCCACGGCTGTTGGTCACTGGCCTTGACATTCCGGTGTTGGTGGTTGTTGATCCCAGTTGAGCTTCACGATCTTATTAATTACTTTAGATAAATCTAAGGTAATCGGTATAGAAACTAATCTTGAGTTGTATATCAAATATTATGCGGAAACTAATACTTGATCTTAAGAAGAATAAACACAAACGAATTATCAAACAACACTTCAATATTAATACGATTGCTCAACAGCAATAGGGTTACAAGAAACCTGGAAGTGTAAACAATAATACGTATGCTAAGATAATCGATATCTAACCCTAACCCTAGAACCTCCTTTTATAGCGTAAGGAGTCCTAGTCGGTTTACAAGACTTCCTATACAAGAAAAATATTCATACGTATCTTTTCTATACTTATCCTTAACATACTATACATATCTAATAAGCAGCAGAGTAATTCTTCTAGCAGCAGAGTCTTCGTAAGCTAGCAACAGAGTTACACTATGCCTATTATCCCAAACAGCAGAGTTATCAAAACAGCAGAGTTAATACACTAATCAGCAGAGTCACATAACTATCCAGCAGAGTTATGTTTCTCGAATCAGCAGCATTTTAGACCCAACAATCCTCCCCTAAACTTGATATTTTTCTTCAAAAATCATCAAGTTTCCTTAAATCCAGCTAATCACCAGGAGGATGCTTCCAAACACTTTACTGTTTTGAAATCTTTGACTCCAGCAACTTTTTATATTTCTCAATTAGTTCAAATGCTTGATTATCTGCATCAAATGGTCTTTGTAATGTCAACTTACCAGGCTGCAACATTTGATACAGAATAGATGTACTGTTGTTGATGACATAATCCTTCTCCACAAGCATATACACAGTCACACCTATGCATGATAAGAGATGAACTCCACAAGATTGATATAAATACCATTTCTGAACTGTGGAGCTTTGATGACATCAAATAAGCACATATTATTAGCATCATTATCCCGTTTATATTGCTCATTTTATACTATTATGTGTGAGATTTGGTACTTAATCATTTACTTTTGTAAATCTCAGTAATATCGGAGCAATTGGAGAAAGTTGCGGAAAAAGACAAATTTTGGAGCAAAAAATGAAGATATTAAAGAAAGTGTATTATTCAGACATGCAATACGGCGTATCCAATAGTATTGATGCGCCGCATCTAAATGACGGATGAAAACTAAAGTTTAAGATTTGAATGCGACACTATTTTTAGCATAACTTTTGCGTCCGGAGTCCGTTTTAGATGATTCAAAAGGCCACGGAAAGAGAAGAGTGAGAGCTACACATTTAGATAATAAATGGCACGAAATATGGAAGTTAGCTCGTGAATTATTTCTGCTCAAAAGTCAACTCGTGGTTATTAAATATTAATGGACCAATTGATGATCTTGGGTTTTGATTTGCTAACCACATTGAAGGCCCATTCTATTGGACTTGTTGGGCTGTTTATTTGGATCATTGAAGTCACAAACCAGAAGGGACAAATTATGATAGGGACGAATTGCAATTTACTACAAGTAAACTTGGTGGCTAAGTTTACTATTGATATAAATACATATTAATATGTTGCAAAGGGTGGTTGGTTTTTTTTCGTGGGTTTTTGCTGCTACTGTACGCACGACAGAGAAAAGGAAAACAAAGAGAAGAAAGTCCCAAGAGGTGTATTCAAGTATAGTTGTATCATTATCTTTTCACTAATGTTTTCAATTATAACTTTTTGTATGATTATTGAGATTATGGGCTAACACCCTTTGGTGTTAGCCAAGTTTATGAAGTCTTTTTAGTTTTTATGTTTGTGTTGATGTGTTTACTTTGTTATTGGATTGGGTGCTTATCGATAAAAACTCGTTTATTGCTTATAACTAGTAAAAGTCTATGTAACTAGATTATGAACTTATTGGTTTAATATTGTAATTTAACTATCTGTAATTGTGGTTACTTTAATTGAATCATAAGTGTAGTAATCTGAATCCTATATAGACGGCTTAGAGGGAACACACCGGAATCGTGCCTCATGCAACTATTAGGACTAGTAGCGCGTAATGCCAAACTAGGTTAGACGGTTTAAAGCAATAAGTTAGTATTGATGCTAGATAGGTCACTATGATCATGTCCTCTTTCCCACCACGATGGTAGGTTATTTAATCGTGACAGGGTTAATAATCGGATTGATGGCTAAACAATTGAATAAAGTAAAACAAAAAGATATAAACATATATAACTATAAGATGGATTAGACTTGGCTAGCATGTTCTTCTATCATTGAATTCACCTTACTTTAATTTGCTTTTAATTAGTTTAATATTTATTTTCTCGTATTTAGTTTAATTAAACACACAAAATCGTGATAGCCTCTCAGGCTAAAACCCCCCTTTTTATTAGTTGCTTTATAGTTAGATTAAATAACGTCACTCCTAGTGAACGACCCTTGCTTACCTAAAAACTATCTACATTGATCGGGTACACTGCTCGTGAGTGTTTAGAGTCTATAGGTTAGTTCGGCAATAAATAAATTTAAAACTTGGTAGTTTATTATAGACTATAAAAAAACACATCAAGTTTTTGGCGCCGTTGCCGGGGAGTGAAATTTAATTTGATTTAACTAGTTTAGTAGCTTAGAGTTGTTTTTATTTGTTTTTGTGTGTTTTAGTTATTTTTGTTTTTCTATCTGTTAGAGTCAATACGACGTATCCACTTTGTGAATACGCTGTATCGTATCTGTTATTTACTTCTTGTTTGTGTCTGTCGTATTCTGTTTACAATCTACATACGCCGCATACACCTTTGTGAATACGGAGTATCCAGTCCGGAACCAATACGGCGCATCAGTTTACTGAATACGCCGTATCGACTGTCTGTAACAGAAAACTTTATATTTATTTTATTTTATTTTATTTCATTTTAGTTTAGTTCTTGTTTGAGCATATACTACTAATAATTCTACCTTTATTTTCAGTTATGATGGCTGGAAATAGATTCATGAATGCAACATATGAATATGACGAATGGAGAATCAACGATATATTGGAAAAGCTAATCAAAGTTCAATTGGATGAACATGAAAATACAGAGATATTCATTAAAGATTTCCGCAATACCAACGAAGTACTATTAAAAGAAACTTCGAACATGATCACTGGATTAGCAATAGAGGTACATGAGCTTGCAAGGAATCTGAAAAATGCTCTTTATATACAAGATATTAAGGGTGTTACTACAAGAGGAGGAAAGAATACAATTGACCCGATTCCTAGTACTGAGGAAGCAATTCAGGATAAAGTGCAACCAGATGAGCAAGAAAAACCTGAGGAGGAGACTGTTAACATTGAACTTCCTAAAGTTCAAGGGCAACCGAAAGAACCTACATTTGTTGAACCTTACCGTCCCCCAATTCCATTCCCAAATAGGCTTAGAAAAGAGAAAGAGGAAGCTCAACAAAAGAAGTTTTTGGAACAGTTTAAGCAATTACACATTAACATTCCTTTTATTGATGCTCTTGTGCAGATGCCGACATATGCTAAATATTTTAAGGATTTGCTTTCTAATAAAGCAAAGCTGGTAGAAGCCTCAACCGTCATGATGAATGAAAAATGTTCAGCAGTTCTACTCAACAAATGGCCATCAAAAGAAAAGGATCCAGGAAGTTTCACTATCCCTTGTCAAATTAACGATTTATTTATTCCTAATGCTTTAGCTGACTTAGGTGCTAGTATTAGCTTGATGCCATTTACTATGTTTGAAAGATTAAAATTAGGTGAACCTATACCTACTAGAATGAGTTTAGAACTTGCTGATAGATCAATACAATATCCAAGAGGAATAATAGAAAATGTACCTATTCAGATTGATAAGTTTGTTATTCCTGTGGATTTTGTTATTTTAGATATGCCTGAAGATTCTAGGATTCCTATAATTTTAGGAAGGCCCTTTTTAGCTACTACTCGTGCGTTAATTGATGTATTTAATAAAAAAATTACTCTTCAGGTAGGGAATGAAAAAGTAACATTTGATATGGAAAATTCAATAAAAAAACTTTTAGATAAGAAGGACGAATGTTACAATATTGATGCATTAGATGAAATAAATACTGAAGAAGCTGTTAAGTCATTAGAAAATGATCACTTAGATTCCTTTTTAGTGCACGATTTAGAAAGAGAAATTAGAGAGACAGATGAGGCTTATGAAGAAGAACCTAATAAGGAATTTGAGTCTATACAAATTACCGAAAATTTTAATACAGCTTATTCTATTAATCAGGAAAATTTACTTAATGATGAGGAAAATTCTGTTAAAGAAAATAAAACTAAAACTGAATTAAAAGAACTGCCCTCTCATTTAGAGTATGCATATTTAAATGATGACAAGAATTTTCCGGTAGTTATCTCTTCTAAGTTAACTAAAAATGAGAAGAAAATGCTGGTACAAGTTTTAGAAAAACATAAAGGGGCATTTGCTTGGAAAATGTCTGATATTCAGGGTATAAGTCCATCATTTTGTACTCATAAAATTCTTATGGAAGATAATTTCAAACCTGTCATTCAACCACAAATACGTTTAAATCCTAAAGTACAAGATGTGGTAAAAAATGAAATTATCAAACTACTTGACTCTGGATTAATATATCCTATTTCTGACAGTCCTTGGGTTAGCCCTATTCATGTTGTTCCAAAGAAAGGTGGGACAACCGTTGTTTTAAATGAAAATAATGAGCTTATCCCTACTAGAACTGTTACTGGATGGCGTGTTTGTATTGACTATCGTAAACTTAATGATGCTACTCGAAAGGATCATTTCCCTCTTCCATTCATTGACCAAATGTTGGAAAGATTAGCTGGAAATGAATATTACTGTTTTCTTGATGGTTTTTCAGGATATTTTCAGATTCCCATAGCACCTGAAGATCAGGAGAAGACTACGTTTACTTGTCCATATGGGACGTTTGCTTACAGAAGAATGCCATTTGGACTATGCAATGCCCCTGCAACCTTCCAACGTTGTATGACCGCAATCTTTCATGATATGGTGGAGGATTTCATGGAGGTTTTCATGGACGACTTCTCTGTATTCGGTAACTCTTTTAATAGATGCTTAGGAAATTTAGATAAAATGCTTGCTAGATGTGAAGAAACTAACCTTGCACTTAATTGGGAAAAATGTCATTTTATGGTTAAAGAAGGTATAGTTTTAGGACATAAAATTTCTAAAGCAGGAATTGAGGTAGATAGAGCTAAAATTGACGTAATTGGGAAACTACCTTATCCTACTAATGTTAAAGGAGTTAGAAGTTTTTTAGGACATGCTGGATTCTATCGTAGATTTATCAAAGATTTTTCCATTATTTCTAGACCTATGACCCAGCTTTTATTAAAAGATGCTAAATTTGATTTTTCTAGCGAATGTAAAAGGGCCTTTAACATTTTAAAAGAGAAATTAACTACTGCTCCTATCTTAATCTCGCCTAATTGGGATTCATCTTTTGAACTTATGTGTGATGCTAGTGATTATGCTGTGGGATCAGTGTTAGGGCAAAGAGTAGATGGTAAATTTAAGCCTATTTACTATGCTAGTAAAACATTAAATAATGCTCAAGAGCATTACACTACTACTGAAAAAGAACTTCTTGCTGTGGTTTTTGCTTTTGATAAATTTCGTTCATATCTTATTTTATCAAAAACTATTGTGTACACTGATCATTCTGCTTTGAAGTATTTATTTAATAAACAGGATGCTAAAGCTAGGCTTATACGTTGGGTCCTGTTGTTACAAGAGTTCAACATCGAAATCAAAGATAAAAAGGGAGCTGAAAATTTAGCTGCAGATCATTTGTCTAGGTTAGAGAATCCTGACTTGGGAATTTTAAAAGATGAAGAGATAATTGACACAATTCCAGATGAGCACCTAAAGATGTTAGGAACAATTGATGAAGGACAACCTTGGTATGCCGATTATGTTAATTTCATTGTAGGAAAAATTGTGCCATCAAATATGAATTATGCGGAAAGGAAAAGATTCTTATACCAAGCTAGAAGCTACTTGTGGGACGAACCGTACGCATTCAAACGTTGTGCCGATAATATAATTAGGAGATGTGTTGATGGACTTGAAAAGTTGGATGTTTTGAAACATTGTCATTCTGGGCCTACTGGAGGACATCATGGTGCTAATATTACAGCAAAGAAAGTCTACGAAGCTGGATTCTATTGGCCTAAAATTTTTAATGATGCTGCAAAATATGTAAAGAGATGTGATGAATGTCAAAGATCAGGAAATATTTCAGCTCGCAATGAGATGCCTCAATCGAATATTCAGGTATGTGAAGTTTTTGATATATGGGGGCTTGATTTTATGGGACCATTTCCTAATAGTAAAGGGAATAAATATATACTTGTAGCTGTTGATTATGTGTCAAAATGGGTTGAAGCCAAAGCTTTACCAACAAATGATGCTCGAGTAGTGATTAAGTTTTTAAGGGAATTGTTCTCCAGATTTGGTGTACCTAAAGCCTTGATTAGTGATAGGGGAACACATTTTTGTAATGCTTTAATGGAAAAGACTCTATTAAAATATGGAGTAACACATAGGTTAGCTACAGCATATCACCCTCAATCAAATGGACAAACTGAGGTAACTAATAGAGCGATTAAAAGGATTCTGGAAAGGTCAGTTGGGTATAATCCGAGAGGTTGGTCCGAAAAACTTACAGATGCTTTGTGGGCATTTAGAACTGCCTACAAGACACCCACGGGATGTACACCATTTCGATTGGTGTATGGTAAGGCATGCCATTTACCGGTCGAAATTGAACATAAGGCATATTGGGCTTTGAAACAATGTAACATTGATTTGATGAGAGCAGGTAAGAATCGTTTTATGCAGATGAATGAACTTTCTGAATTGAGGGATTCGGCTTATGATAATAACATCATCTATAAAGAACGGACAAGGAAATGGCATGATGCAAGAATCCGTGATAATAAAGACTTTCGTGTAGGAGATAAGGTATTATTATATAACTCAAGATTGAAATTGTATCCAGGAAAGCTTAAATCAAAATGGTATGGGCCGTATATCGTTAAAACGGTTTACCCGTATGGAGCAGTAGAAATTACAAATAAAGATGGTGTAAGTTTCAAGGTCAATGGGCAACGTCTTAAAAAGTACTATGAACCTCACGGCAATGATGATAAGGAGGTTGTTGAATTGATTGAAGCAACGTAGAGCTGAAGGGAGTCGAACTTAAAGACTCCCCAATAAACAAAAGTGCTTGCCGGGAGACAACCCGGAAATCTATCCATTTAATTTTTCTGTCGAGTCAGTCCTAGGGCCTTGATACGGCGTATCCAACTTTAATGGATACGACGTATCGACCGTTCCTGGAATACTTTGATCTTTATTTTTCGTATTTCTGTCAGTTGGTCAATACGGCGCATGCTCTTTTAGTGGATGCGGCGTATTAGTTACAGGAAGTTGATGCGGCGTATCCAATATTCCATGGATACGGCGCATCGACACTATGGCCTGTAATTTCCCGTAGTTTTATTTTTCTAACCAATAATTTTCGAGGCTTGTTTTCTGTGTTTTTCTTATGATATTTACAGGGTAGAAGAGCTGGAGTGGTGGTGGTTTATTTATACAAGAAGACTTTTCGTTGTGTTGCAGTCCTGCTACATAATCCGCAAACACAACATCTTGCTCGTTTTTATAATGGAGGATCATACCGAGCAAATCTCAGGGGAGTTTTTCTGTTCTAATTCTTTTATTTTCCTGTTTTTAAGTTATATTAAACAACGAGGGCGTTGTTTATCTTAAGTGGGGGGATGGAGAATTAGAACGTTACTTGTCCTTAATTTTTCAAAAATATGCTTTAATCTATGCTTAATTATAAAAATTTAAATTTTTTTTTAGCATGTTTTTGTTTAATCTAAGTTGCATAGCTGCACACATAACCTTATTTTCAAAAATTGTGAACTTATCAAAATTCACAAATCTATGAGTGTGCCGGTGACTTGTAAACTTTAGAACTTGGCTTGTATACTATTCGAGACCACTATAATGAGTATTATTGATATAATTGGAGTGACTTGTCTAACTTGGTAAATTTCTAGGATTTCACCCAAAAAGCCTATTATATGTTTTGTGTTATTAGCTAACTACACTGGTTAGTTAACCCCCGTATAAACCCTTTGTTTACTCTCATTTTTAGAGTAAGATACCCCTAGAAAAACACTCAGAGCCATTCCTTTCGTTTCTTACACCTTTGTTAAAATGTTTCGTTACACCCTTACACCTTAGCCTACCCTGTAGATTAGAATCCGTGGTTGGTTAATTGCTATAGGCAAAGTGTGTTTCCTTACATTACCTGTGTTCGTGTGCGTAATTCATTATCTATGGTTAGGTCGGGAAATTGCACAATGCAATTGGAGTGAAAGTAAATATTGTATATCTTTGAGTTTATTTTTCGTGTGTTTACTACTTTCACTATTACCGTTATTTCTGAAGTTATGAAAAACATGGAAAAATTATCCAGAATTATCATTATAGTGATGTGGTGAAATTTTACACATCTTTGTTTATTCAAAAAAAAAAAAAAAAAAAAAAAAAAAATTGACAAAAAAAAAAATAGAAAAAAATAAAAGAGAGAAAAAAAAAGGAAGAGTTGGATGTTTGTTTTAACCAACTTATGTAAAGTTTTGTATTAAGTGGTCGATATCACCACTATTTGTTATATACTATATATATGGATTGAATGGGAATTGGCAGTTATGGGAACGCCAATTAAGGTTTATTCTTTGATTAAGACCTTGTTGAGTATAATTCGTGTCTACCTAAAGCGTGTGTTTCAAGTGTTAAAGCGTGAGTTATTCTATGATATGAGTCTTATTCATGGGATGGTTGGGATAGTGATTAACCACACTTAGGATTTTAATTTATTTGTTTTGTTTATTTTTCATTTTACACCAATTTATATCCCAAATATTATCCATACCCTATATTATTCTTTATCCAAACCTTTGATTTATTGAGATTAGGGATTTGAGCAATCTTAAGTATCGTAGTCGTGGATTCGACTATGTATTTATGATTTTGTCGCCCTTTTTGATATAATATTATTGGTGAAGATTACTTGGTCCTATCTTTAGCCTATTCGAGTTAAGGATTTGAGCAATTGCAAGTATCGTGTTCGTGGATTCGATCATGTATTTGTGATTTTGTCGCCTTTTCTGGAATTTGAGATCGATAGAGAATAAGAAGAATGATTAACCCTTAAGCCTCAAAACCCTTTTTACCGCTTTAGACTTGTTATTCCTTAGCTTTAGTGGGGGAGATGCGTATTATTGCCAAGCTTATGATAGAATATTCGTCACGACTGGACAGTTAAACGATTAGATTTGCTTTTATCGAAATATTTTATTTTGTTTCTAATTCGTTAAGTGTTTGGTTGTGCAATTATGATGAAACGAATAAGTGCTTAATTATAAAAATACATCCTATTTAGGATACATTTTCATAAGTTTAAATCTAAGGTTTACTTGAGGACAAGTAAAGTTCAAGTGGGGGGATATTTGATGACATCAAATAAGCACATATTATTAGCATCATTATCCCGTTTATATTGCTCATTTTATACTATTATGTGTGAGATTTGGTACTTAATCATTTACTTTTGTAAATCTCAGTAATATCGGAGCAATTGGAGAAAGTTGCGGAAAAAGACAAATTTTGGAGCAAAAAATGAAGATATTAAAGAAAGTGTATTATTCAGACATGCAATACGGCGTATCCAATAGTATTGATGCGCCGCATCTAAATGACGGATGAAAACTAAAGTTTAAGATTTGAATGCGACACTATTTTTAGCATAACTTTTGCGTCCGGAGTCCGTTTTAGATGATTCAAAAGGCCACGGAAAGAGAAGAGTGAGAGCTACACATTTAGATAATAAATGGCACGAAATATGGAAGTTAGCTCGTGAATTATTTCTGCTCAAAAGTCAACTCGTGGTTATTAAATATTAATGGACCAATTGATGATCTTGGGTTTTGATTTGCTAACCACATTGAAGGCCCATTCTATTGGACTTGTTGGGCTGTTTATTTGGATCATTGAAGTCACAAACCAGAAGGGACAAATTATGATAGGGACGAATTGCAATTTACTACAAGTAAACTTGGTGGCTAAGTTTACTATTGATATAAATACATATTAATATGTTGCAAAGGGTGGTTGGTTTTTTTTCGTGGGTTTTTGCTGCTACTGTACGCACGACAGAGAAAAGGAAAACAAAGAGAAGAAAGTCCCAAGAGGTGTATTCAAGTATAATTGTATCATTATCTTTTCACTAATGTTTTCAATTATAACTTTTTGTA
Source organism: Artemisia tridentata subsp. tridentata (assembly GCA_021014915.2). Classification (NCBI taxonomy): domain Eukaryota; kingdom Viridiplantae; phylum Streptophyta; class Magnoliopsida; order Asterales; family Asteraceae; genus Artemisia; species Artemisia tridentata. Next base: position 144,470,300 of record CP139509.1, read on the forward strand.
TGATTATTGAGATTATGGGCTAACACCCTTTGGTGTTAGCCAAGTTTATGAAGTCTTTTTAGTTTTTATGTTTGTGTTGATGTGTTTACTTTGTTATTGGATTGGGTGCTTATCGATAAAAACTCGTTTATTGCTTATAACTAGTAAAAGTCTATGTAACTAGATTATGAACTTATTGGTTTAATATTGTAATTTAACTATCTGTAATTGTGGTTACTTTAATTGAATCATAAGTGTAGTAATCTGAATCCTATATAGACGGCTTAGAGGGAACACACCGGAATCGTGCCTCATGCAACTATTAGGACTAGTAGCGCGTAATGCCAAACTAGGTTAGACGGTTTAAAGCAATAAGTTAGTATTGATGCTAGATAGGTCACTATGATCATGTCCTCTTTCCCACCACGATGGTAGGTTATTTAATCGTGACAGGGTTAATAATCGGATTGATGGCTAAACAATTGAATAAAGTAAAACAAAAAGATATAAACATATATAACTATAAGATGGATTAGACTTGGCTAGCATGTTCTTCTATCATTGAATTCACCTTACTTTAATTTGCTTTTAATTAGTTTAATATTTATTTTCTCGTATTTAGTTTAATTAAACACACAAAATCGTGATAGCCTCTCAGGCTAAAACCCCCCTTTTTATTAGTTGCTTTATAGTTAGATTAAATAACGTCACTCCTAGTGAACGACCCTTGCTTACCTAAAAACTATCTACATTGATCGGGTACACTGCTCGTGAGTGTTTAGAGTCTATAGGTTAGTTCGGCAATAAATAAATTTAAAACTTGGTAGTTTATTATAGACTATAAAAAAACACATCAAGCTTAATAACTTCTTCCATTCAATACTCCTCTCATCTGGTTCAAACATATTCTTCAAGTAGTAATAATTTAGTCTTTCATACACCACCTCTGGTCTAGTATCACCATAATTCATCTTATAAAGATTCCAGAGTTGAGTAATATCATCCCTATCCATGTAGTGCAACATCTGAGAAAAACTAATATACCCCACACTTGAACCATTTGATCTCTTAATCACCCAGCATACTTGACTATCAACTAGAACATCATGTGAATAGGAAATGATTGGATATTTTATTGATAAAGGAACTTCATTAAGTAACTCAGGCTCTTCTTGAGGTTCATGAACTGTGAGATCCATAACCCCTTTCATGTCATCTGCAGTCACTTCTTCATTCTCTGAATCACTATCCTCTTTCTCCTCTTTCTCCAAATCACTCATCACTTCTGACTGAATTCTTCTCTTCTTCCTACTCACCTGCTTTACTCTCCTTCTATATCTCTTTGTACCAGCAGAGGATTCAGTCATTACTTCAGCTTCAACAATAATTTCTTTCTCCTTTTCAACATCAGATACTATGGGCTTTGAAACACTTCCACTCCCAGATGCTTTCATATTGTCAGATCCCATAACTTCTGGATTTCTCTTCTTTTCAGAAACTTTTCTTGGATTAAGCTTAGCACAAGTTTCATAAAATTCCTTTTCAATTAAGGCATCTGACTTTCCTTTAAAATCCTTCATCTGATAACCTCTTGCATTCTTCAAGTAATACTTCATATCATTAACCACTGCTTTCCTTGAAGGTGACTTAGATTTGTAACCATGCTTCTGTGCTTCTTTAATCCTCATAATCAACTCTTCCCACTTAGCTAACCCATTCTTTCTGAGTATAAACTCAACAAGCTCTTTTGTCTTTTCATTTCCATCCAACTGCTCATCATTTGTTATCAACCTAGCTTCACCTCTTACAATCATATCAGAATCAATGAAATACAGCAATTGTTCATTTAATTCTTCTTGATTAACTTCTTTAAATGTAGAGCTTTCCATAAGGTCAAACTGATTTCTCTCTTCATCAGCTGCAACACTTCTTGCATATTCTTCATCCTGAGCAATCTGAGCTTGTTCATCAGCCAACTTTTTCTTTCTTTCAAGCTTTTCAGTAGATTCAACAGCAGTTTGTTGTGATGGTGTGGGTGTTTTAGTTCCTTTGTTCATGTTCAGCAGTACTTGAGCTAAAGTCATCTGTTCATCATCTGAATCAGCAGAGTCCTTTACTCCTGCACTCTTCTCAGTATCATCAGCAGAAACCTTTAACCCATCAGCAGAGTGTTCTGCACCAGCAGAGTCAACCTTGTCACTCTCATCACCAACATTTTCAACAAAATCTTTAACAACCTCCCCTGAACCCATTACACCTTCCTGATCCTGATCATTTACTACAGCCTCCTGATCATTCCTCCCCTGTTTGGAAGCATCCTCTTCCAAACTTGGTTTGGAACTCTTCTTTAGCCTCCCCTCAAGGTGTGTATCCCTTAGCTTAAGCCTTCTTATTTCAGCACCTTGAGTAGCTTTGACTGTCTTTAACTCCTTTCGAAGACCAAGGACCTCCTTTGACAATTTTGTACAATTATCCGTCAATTCTTTCAATTGTTTCATGATATCCTCACAACTTCGGTCTGTGTAACCTGACCCGAGAGGTTGATCATTGGAATTGGCATTATGTACTGGTGTTCTAACCGTCAAATCCTCAGTGTCATGTTTAATACTAGCATCAACACTTCGACCTGTGTGACCTGGTCCGAGAGGTGTATCATTTGCAATGTCAATATGTACATCAGTGTCCATCAATTCAATAGTTTCATCTCTGTCCTCATCACTTCGAGATGTGTTACCTTCTCCGAGAGGTGAATCTTGGGACACAAACTCAGTCTCAACCCTAGGTCGAACATCTGAGCCCCCCATAGAAGCCATTTGGCTGGGGTTACCATCAGTTGTATTAAGTTCCTGAGAACCTTCTACAAAAGATGTTGCCATGGTTGAGGTCTTAATTATGTTGACACTGTCCTGCTCAACTACTAAGTTGGAAACAGTAGTGCCAGCCTCTTCCATCATGATACCTCCAACACCTGTATCAGCCTCATCTGCTACCATACTAACATTGGCCTGAGGTAGCACAATGTTCTCAAGTGGTGAAGTCCTAGGTGATTGGGTGTTTTGGGTTTCATGTGACACTGATTCATTCAAACTTGTTGATGAGGATGTGTGATGGGAAGCTGTGGGTGTACCAGCCTCTTCATCCTCATTCACTGCAGCCACTACATTCAAGATGTGCTCAGTTAGGGGAGTTATAGTGCCAGAAAAACCTTTCCCATTCTTCTTTAAAAATGCAAACATCTTGATTGCCATTCTACTACAGGGCTCAACATTTACATGCCTCAATGGTTCCCTTAGCTGTCCGTTGAAAATAATTTGTAGAAACCTTGGGTACAAGTAAAACTTCTTCTTAACAAACTTCTTCATCCCCTCAAATATCATAGCAGAAAAATCAAAGGGCTGCCCTGTAGCTAAACACACTAAAGCCATAGCTTGAGAAGCACTAAACTCACTCCATCCACCTACTTTGGGAAACAGGTAGTGTTGAAGTGTATGTAGCAAAAACTTCCAATGTGGACAGAGACGACCTTTCAAAAATGTACCACCAACCTCAGGTCTCTCATATCCAATATTCTCAAGCTCAGTCATAACAGTTTCTGGGGTAAGGGTAGGGGGTGTTGGTACGCCTGATAAGCACAAACTTCTCTTAATTGTTGTTTCACTAACTACAATATTCTCCCCATCTACACTACCTATCAATCGTTCCTCACCATCTAGTACATCCAACTTAACAGTTGACCAAAATTGTTTCATATGAGATGTATAAATGGTAGGATCAGCTGTTAACGCATACCTCAATCTAGAAGCACTCAGAAAATCCATAACCTCATGAAATCCCGCAGCAGCAGAGACCTTACTTAGAAATGCAATTTGATTATGTTCATCCGGAAACGTTCTTTGCGCCATTTGAATTGGGGGTTTTCAGTGAAATGATATAAATTATTGTTCTTGGGTGAAAGTCGAATGGAATTTTGAGCAATTAAAATGTAATGAGATCAAATTGGTGAAAGATACCGTTTTGATCTAATTAGGTTTAAGACCGCGCCAAAAGTTTCAGTTTGACCCTTCAACTTTCAAACTCAACAGCAGAGTTAAGATAGTGTTGACCAAAAGTCAACATTCCCAATATAATCAAAATCACTTCCTTAAATACCATACCAACCCCTCATTGAAGTCCAAAAATCCCTTAAACTCTTTAAGCAAACCCCAATTCACAAACCCTAACTTAAAATCAACAAATCATGAGTTCATCAAAAGCTCCAATTATCGACATTTCCTCAGATTCATCATCAGACGATTCAGAGGGATGGGCAAGTTACTTTCCTCAAGGTTATCTTCCAAGTTCATCTTCAGCAAAACCAAAAGGCAAAGCGGTTGTCGAAGAGGAATATTCCGACCCACTTCCATCAACACCATCCTCCTTTGAAGATTCTGATGATGATAAAAGAACAAAGATCGATCCTCCACAGCATCCTTTGACCGCTGAGCTGCAAAAACAAATGGAGAATGCCGCCGCCGCCTTTGCGAAGAGTGTCTACCTGCCTCATCCAAAGCCAAGTACGGTTGAACAGAAACCCCCTGTTCCAAAGAAGAAGAAGCAGCAGAAGAAATTAGCTCCCTCAACAAGCCAACAGCAGAGTCCACCTCCACAATCAGTAGTACTTGCTCTGCCCTGTCCAAGGGTGTCAGAGGCCATGGGCACTAGGGGTCCTCGTAGCAAGGTCATGCCTGACTTTGCTAGAATTTAGGTTGTGAATGTGTGAAGCTTGTTGTCGTTTGATCTTTCTTTTGAATAGCATGAATGTATGGTAACTGTATGATGTACTTATGCCTTTATTATCAATGAACTTCCTCTTTTCATGCTGTACTTGATTGTGTATGTATATGTATCTGCAAAAGGTTAGTAGCAAACAACAAACACAAGCAAGAATATTCCATAATAGCAGCAGAGTAGCATAACAGCAGACAACTAAACAGCAAACAACTTAACAAACAGCAACTTTTGACTTAACAAACAGCACAAATCCTTACAAAACTTTACAAAAACATACAGAGATAAGATGGTTAAAGATTAAAGATTTATCATGCCAATACTAGCAACTAAAAATTGAAATCTACTTATATCAAAACTTTTGGTAAGTAAATCAGCAACATTGTTGTCAGTATGTATTTTAACCACTTGAATAAGCTTTTTCTCATAACAATCTCTAATAAAATGATGTCTTATCTCTATGTGTTTTGTTTTAGAATGAAAAACAGGATTTTTGATAATACACATTGTGCTGTTGTTGTCAATAAAAATTTTTGTGTTCATAAAATTGTACCCATAATCCAGCAATTGGTTCTGAATCCAGAGCACTTGTCCACAGCAGCTAGAAGCAGCAACATACTCTGCTTCAGTTGTCGAATTAGCCACCACTGTTTGTTTCTTACATTGCCAAGAGATCAGCCTATGTCCAAGGTACTGACAGCCTCCAGTGGTTGACTTTCTATCCAAAGTAGCTCCAGCATAGTCACTATCTGAGTATGCTATCAAGTCAAATGGTGAATTATTAGGATACCAAAGACCCAATTTTGGTTGACCCTTTAGGTACCTAAAAATTCTTTTGACTACTTCCAAGTGTGAAACTTTTGGGGACACTTGAAATCTAGCACAAGCACACACAGAAAACATGATATCTGGCCTTGAAGCAGTCAGATACATCAATGAACCAATCATTGATCTATACAAATGTACATCAACCTCTACCCCATCTTCATCCTTGAGCAAAGGTTTGTTTTTGTCCATTGGTGTCTTAGCTGCCTTCACATCTTTGAAACCAAATTTCTTTAACATATCAGCCACATACTTGTCTTGGCTAATAAAAATCCCATCTGACTTCTGCTTTACTTGAAGCCCTAAAAAGAAAGTCAGTTCTCCCATAGAACTCATCTCAAACCTGTTGTGCATAAGCTTCTCAAATCCTTCACATAACACCTTATTTGTAGACCCAAAAATGATATCATCTACATAAACCTGAACAAGTAGGATATCCTTTTTGTCTTTCTTAATGAACAAAGTTTTATCAATGGTTCCTCTGCAAAAACCATTGTGTAACAAATACTGTGATAAGGTGTCATACCAAGCTCTAGGAGCTTGATGTAGTCCATACAGTGCTTTCTTCACCTTGTAGACCCTATCAGGATACTTAGGATCTTCAAACCCAGGTGGTTGCATCACATAAACCTCTTCAGGTATCTTTCCATACAAAAAAGCACTTTTCACATCCATTTGATACACAGGAAAATTCTTGTATGAGGCATATGCCAAGAAAAGTCTGATAGCCTCCAGTCTTGCAACTGGAGCAAAGACCTCATCATAGTCTATCCCTTCTTCCTGAGTGTATCCCTGAGCCACCAATCTAGCCTTGTTTCTGATAACAATACCTCTTTCATCTCTTTTACATCTGAACACCCATTTTGTACCAATTGCCCTTTTTCCATTAGGCAAATCAACTAATGTCCAGACCTCCTGAAGCTTGAACTGCAGCAACTCCTCTTGCATAGCTTCAACCCAACTTTCATCTTTCAAAGCCTTGTGAATGGTCTTGGGTTCTTCTTGAGATAAGAAACAGGCAAACATGCAATTCTGTAAATCCTTGTGGCTATTCCTCTTCTTAAGTGTTTGGGCAAACATTCCTTGATCAAGCAAATCACTCAACCCTTTTGATTTACTTCTAGTCTGAACAGCAGAGTGAACATCACCAATTATCTGCTCCTTTGGATGATTCTTGTGGATTCTGGTTGGTCTCCAAATTTGATAAATCACCTTCAGCACCAAAAACATCAACAACTTCATCATCAGTATCCACATATACTTCTTGTAATTCAGGCATCTCATCAGCAGAATCATCATCAGAATCACCATCTTTATCAGTAGAGTCCATTGGCATAGCAGCAGAGTTACCAAACCTAACAACAGAGTGTTTGGGCCTAACAGCAGAGTGTTTTGGCTTAACAGCAGAGTGTTTTGGCCTGGCAGCAGAGTTTAGAGAACTGCTGCTATGGTTATTCCCTTGTTGCCCATCAACTTCTGACTCTTTATTCCTTTCCTTATCATCATTCTTGACATCATGAGAAGGTTCATCAACACCTTCTACATCAACCTTTGGAACTTCCTTATTAACAGCATCACCATCTGAACTCACTTTCTCTTTATCAGTTGGAGAGAAGTACTGATCAAATGTGCTCCTTTCAATCAAAACAAACTCCTCTGCAGATCCATCCATCTTTGCTTGTATACCTGCATTGGGGTTAGTTTGTGTACCTGCAGACATGTTAGTAGTACCTGCAATGACTGGTTGATAATTCATACTCTTGGTTAAAGAATCAATATCAAACATCCACTCAGGACCTTTTCCATCAACATTAGGTGTGGTTTCTCTAATTCTAACATGCAAATTTTCCACCACATGCCCAGTTCTTTGATTGAAAACCCTAAAAGCCTTACTTTCAGTAGAGTATCCAACAAAGTAACCTATGTCTGCTTTCTCACTAAACTTGCCTAAGTGGTCAATGGTGTTTAAGATAGTGACAGGACACCCAAATGGTCTAAAGAAATCTATCAGAGGTTTCCTACCATGCAATAACTCATAAGGGGTCTTATTGTGAGGTTTAACTATCTTAGTTCTATTTTGCACATAACAAGCAGTGTTGACTGCTTCAGCCCAAAAGATAGTGGGTAACTTAGACTCTGACAACATAGTCCTAGCAGCCTCAATTAATGTTCTATTTCTCCTCTCAGCCACACCATTTTGCTGAGGAGTTCTAGCCACAGTAAATTGTCTAGTTATCCCTTTTTCCTCACAGAACTGATTCATCACTTGATTCTTAAATTCAGTTCCATTGTCACATCTGATGATTTTAACCTTGTGATTAAATAGGTTTTCTATCCTTGTAATAAAAGCCTTAAGAATGCCCGGGGTCTCATTCTTAGTAGCTAAGAAGAATACCCAAGTAAACCTACTGAAATCATCAGTGACCACTAAGCCATACATTTTTTTGTTCAAACTATTCAGATAAGTGGGTCCAAATAGGTCCATGTGTAACATAAACAAAGGTTCAGTTATAGAATTCACCAATTTGGACTTACAAGATGCTCTATGTTGCTTTCCCATTTGGCAAGCAACACATACTTCAGGATTCTCAAAAAACCTTTGAAGGTAATCCTCTGACCAAGTTCCCTTTCACCAACTTGTTGATAGCCTTGTAGTTCAGATGTCCAAGCCTTCTGTGCCAAAGTTTGGATTCATCAATAGTGGCTTTGGCAAACAGACAAGTTAAATCTCTTTTGGGAATAATGTTCTTTATGTCCACACTGTATATGTTGTCATTTCTAGGGACTTTAAGAAGTACCAATTTATCATCAGGTATCTTAAAGTCGGGAGATAAGACAAGACATTCAGTGTCTGTAAAAAGAACAAAATTCTTTCTGTCACACATTTGTGAGACACTAAAAAGATTGAACTTTAAGCCATTCACCAAATACACTTTCTCAAAATCCAATTTTCCAGTTCTGATTATGCCTTTACCAACAATTTTTCCTCCTTTAGGATCATTCCCAAAGGCAACATATCCACCATCCAAAGCTTCAAAATTCTCCAAATTGCTTTGGTCTCCTGTCATGTGTGAAAAGCATCCACTATCAAAAATGCATTTATCCTTTAGCTCCTTTTGTAGATTGCCCTGCACAAAAAGTAAGAGAATTAGTTTCTCTTTGGGACCCAAGCCATTACTGACTTGGATCTACCTTGTGCATCAAAGTAGTCAAATTTCTTCAACTGCATTGGTGCACTGCTGTGTCTGAGAACATGATCCAAAACTTTAACTTTAGGTTTCCAGACCCAGCAAGCTGAGGCTTTGACAGCATAAAAATGATTGCCCACAACAGTATCAGTAACAACTTTAGGCAAAACAGCAGAGTCTGCCTTAACAGCAGAGTTTGCCTTAACAGCAGAATCAACTATATCATTCTTTATGGGCACTGTTGGTGCAATAGGAGAGATAACTCTAGAAGTACCATCTCTCATCAAGACTTCCCTAGGAACCATGTTTCTTTTGGGATGAGGGTGAGTCTTTCTAGCAAAGTTTCTATTGTTCACCCTTGAGTATTGGTTCCAAGCTGGTTTCTTATAGCACTCATCTTGTAGATGTTTAAAACTACCACAACAATAACATGCCTTCTTAAGTAATTGAAAATCAGTACCTAATTTATGTGAAACTAGGTTGTTCCAATTTCTCTGATTTCCCCTAGGCAAGTTATTTGTTCTTTTAGGATATACTCTAGGTGTGTTTACATACTCAGCCATCTTCCTAGAGATACCTTTACCAAACCTAGGCTTAACAAAATTAACCTTTTTAGCCCTAGGAACTTTTGATTCAACAACAGTAGGAATTTCTTCCTTTTTGTTCTTAGAGGTTGAATCATATTCTACTTCATCATCATCACTGTCAGACACCCAATCTTCAATCAGGGGTGCTTGTTCATACTTCTTTACCTCAACCTTAGGTGACTCTATTTCTTTTTCACTAGTTTCAACTACAGGTTTACTAGTTTCACCTACAGGTTTAGCCCCAGACTCAGATATGAAAGTTAATGTCCTAGTGGGAGGGGCATTGGCACTAAGTTTCATAGGGTGAGCAACAGCATTATATCCTAAACCACTTCCTGGTTCTGCAAAGTGTCTACCTATTGGTTTACTAAGAATATCAGTGGCATATTGTTGTTTTTCAACCCTAACTATGTGTTTTTCAGTCTCACTAATAGCTGAAACTCTAGCCTGTTCAGCCTCTTCTACTTTTTCCATAAGAACCTTAATCTCATCATCTTTCTTGATAATTTCATTTTTCAGAATAGTGATCTGATCAAGGTATTCAATTTCAGTCTTTTTATAAAATTCTAGCTTCTCTTCTAAGTTCTTTAAACCATATGCATAACTAAGATTATCTAGCTTAAGTGTTTCATTTTCCATTTTAAGGTTTCCATTGCTAGACTTAAGAATCTCAATTGTATCAGAACATGATTTAAATGAACAAGATGATTCATTGGATACCTCAGAGTCTGATCCAGAAGAAGAATAGGCCATGAGAGCAAAATGCTGTACTTCAGATTCCTCTTCAGCTATCAATGCACAATTTGGACCATCCTCAGCAAGATCACTCCAATCATAATCACCTAACCCATCACATGATACCATAGCAGTTGTAGAATTTGGCTCTTCATCAGCAGACTTCTTGAAATTCTCATTGCTTCTTTTTGGTGCTTTGCATTCTCTTGCAAAGTGTCCCTTCTTTCTGCAGTTAAAACATTCAGCCTTTGACTTGTCAAATCCCACACTCTTGTTCCTTCTGAACTTCATTTCTTTTCCAGTTCGCTTAAGAAACCTTCTTGCCCTCATTGTTAACATTGCAAACTGCCATTGCATATCAATCTCTTCAACATCATCAGGATCAAGTTCATCCAGATCTTGAGGCATGACTGAAGTACTTGTAGTAAGTTCAGCCAAATAAGCACAAATTGCAGCATCACTGATAGTGTTGGTGTTAGTAGAGTCAGCAGCAGAGACATGTGAACCAACAGCAGGAGCAAAAGCACCAGCAGCAGAGTGCTGTTCTTGATGTCTACCAGTATTCTTGCTGTTTGAGGAAACAAAAGCAAGATTATTTGTGGTAGAAGATGAGCTTGACAATCCTTTAACTTCATATTCATACACCTTCAAGTTGTTATACAGATCATCCAATGTCATAGTATCAAAATCTTCCTTATGTCTCCAAACCACTGTATGAGTGTTCCATTCAGAAGATAGACTTCTCAGAAACTTTAGATTGACATCCTCTTGAGATGGCTCAATCTTCAAAAGAGCCATCTGACTGGTTAGTTTATGAAGTCGATCATAAGTTCCCTCAATGTCCTCAGAACTTAAAGCAGTGAAAGTTTCAAACTGATGCTTCAGTAGATTCTTTCTTGATTTCTTGGTAGCTTCATTCCCACCAAATTGAAGTTCGATTGCTTCCCATAACTCCTTAGCAGACTCAATATCATTAAAGCTCAACTGATAATCATTAGGTATTCCCATCATGAGAATACTGTGAGCCTTAACCTCCAATCTTCTCTGTGCTTTCTCCTCACTTGTCTTGAGAGTCAAGACTGATCCAGTAGCAGTCTTGGTTTGCACACTGTCGCCATGAAGAATAACTTCCCAAAGTGAGTAATCAACCATTCTAATGTACTGTTGAATCCTCATCTTCCAGATCTCATACTCTCCAGTCTTGAGCATGGGAACCCTTGATGCAGTAACCATGTGTGTAGAGTCAGAATCCATTGCTTACTGTGATGATTAGCAAATCTTGTATTCAAAAATTCTTCTTGGTACCAGTTTCTAGATCACAAGCTCTGATACCACTTGTTGATCCCAGTTGAGCTTCACGATCTTATTAATTACTTTAGATAAATCTAAGGTAATAGGTATAGAAACTGATCTTGAGTTGTATATCAAATATTATGCGGAAACTAATACTTGATCTTAAGAAGAATAAACACAAACGAATTATCAAACAACACTTCAATATTAATACAATTGCTCAACAGCAATAGGGTTACAAGAAACCTTGAAGTGTAAACAATAATACGTATGCTAAGATAATCGATATCTAACCCTAAACCTAGAACCTCCTTTTATAGCGTAAGGAGTCCTAGTCGGTTTACAAGACTTCCTATACAAGAAAAATATTCATACGTATCTTTTCTATACTTATCCTTAACATACTATACATATCTAATAAGCAGCAGAGTAATTCTTCTAGCAGCAGAGTCTTCGTAAGCTAGCAACAGAGTTACACTATGCCTATTATCCCAAACAGCAGAGTTATCAAAACAGCAGAGTTAATACACTAATCAGCAGAGTCACATAACTATCCAGCAGAGTTATGTTTCTCGAATCAGCAGCATTTTAGACCCAACAGTGGTTGAGTTGTTTGCGGCTGCGAGTGCGGCGGCCACACGATCATTGACAAGCTGATCTAGCGTTGCTTGGTTCACCACAGGTGGGTTTGCCGCGACCCTGGTTGGGGCGGCGTTCGCAGCGTCTCTGCCTTGCACAACTCTTGCTGGGGTGGCATTCTCAGCAGTCCTGCCTCGCACTGCTCTTGCTGGGGTAGGTGTGTTAGCAGTTCGCCCTCGTGTGACTCTGGTTGACTTTTGTTTTGGTGCCATTTATCTGCATCACAAGAAGATGACGATAAATGAGATCTCGATTATAGAGTGAAGGTGTCGCATGAGTATATGAACATCACAGACAGAATGCAAGAATAAAGTCAACCACAGAGGAAACGAACAATCGAAATAGATAAACCAAGCTTGTTATATATATATCGAAATAAATAGAGGTACACAAAATCATAAGCAAGGATAATAGTCCATCACTAACTGATAACTCATCAGTTTAGTGGAATACATCATCTACTGAAACTAATCTAGGCTCGGTTACACTCAAGGCATAACTGCTCGAATGCTGCAGTCATCCCTCCAATGGCAGCCTCCAAATGCTCTACACGGTGTCTCAACTCCTGGTTCTCTCTCATCACAGCACCGATCGTATACTCAGCAGTCATGATCCTCTGCCACTGAGCGCGATCAGTACCTCGAGCTCTCCTCAACATCCCATGAATCCTGGTCTGGCCTCTGCCCAAACCGATAGTCCTAAAGTCCAAATCCCTGAGCTCCCTACCATGTAACCTCTCCAGTGCATCTAATCTGGCTCTCAGGCCAATCATCACACGTCTGTCGGAATACATCTCCTCAAACAATACACATGCAGCCCTGTCAATTGTCTCAATCCTCCTCTCAACACTCTGAATGCGGTCAGGCTGCTCTAACCTCTCAATCTGATCTGAGTGCACATCGAGCAAACTGGCATGGTTCGCCAGCTGAATCCATACCTGCTCCATTACAGTAGGCTCCTCGAGCTCGGCTGGTGAGGCTGGTAGAAGTAGAGAAACCACTGGTGATGGAAGCGGAGAAGGTATCAGAGATGGAGGTGGCACGAACGAAGGAGATGATGGAGTGTACTCTGGACTAGCTGCACGCACACCCGTGCTGGTATCACAAGTAATATCAATCCACTGGGTATCAAATCAAATCCTGTATCCGGGCAGCCCTAGAGCTCTGCCCTACCTCAAATACCCCCTGTACATCCTCCATGATGCCCTTGCCATCCCGTGGCATCATCACCAGATCTAGATCCATCGGTACCCCTCTGTCCCTTTCAACAAACGCACAAACAGGAGCGTGCTGGTGTGGGCTCTACCTGAACCTGCTCTGGATCCTCCACTGGATCCTCATCCTCATCAGAGTAAGACTGAATAGACCTCCGCAATCTCTGACGGGGAAGAGAATGATCTGGAGATGACATAGGTGACTAAGATGATGGTGAAGTAGAGGTACCCTCATAAGCTGATCGGGTCCTCCTCCGAGGTGATGGATCTGGCAAATCTGAGAATCGTAGACGGTATCCAGAATGTACCGACATACGAGCAGTGTGACGGCTGGTGGATGGGGTAGTCTGAGTATGCTGGGTGAGGGTGTAAAGCTGAGCTGGAGATAAACGATGAGTTGTGGCATAGCGGGGTAGGTATGTTGAGGTAGATGTTGGAGTGGTGTGTGTAGGCTGAGCAGCTGCTCTGACAACCTCCATCAACGGGTCATCCGGAAATGGAACTGGTCGTCGAAGCGGGGAAGTGTGTCCAGCAGCAAGTACCTCATCACGAACATCGGAAGGGAGAGACATGGTCTGTGACAAATACGGTGTGGCATGTGTATGTATATAGAAAATACTTATATCATATATGTTAAGTAAAATACACAAACAGCATAGTATAACACTTAATCATATAAGGCAAATAGCGATCAAATCATAGCAAGCTAGGCAGGCATGCATCTGGTGGTCATAAGGAAACGTTTTTCATAAACTGGTTATAGTTTAGGGTTTATATACACCTAGTTCTCTATAACCTAGGCTCTGAATACCAATCTGTAACACCCCCAAAATCAGGATTTGCGGAAGCATACATATTTGGGTGCTACTAAATTGATAATCACAACACAAAGATATAGAGAACGGATTAAAAATCCGTTTTAAAATAGTTTACATTTCCAAAGTTAATTTTCGTACATCAAGTTCAATTCAATTAAAACAAGGCCCATTTAACAAGTCTGTCCCAAATTCAGAGTTTAACGCATAAGCAAAAACATTTCTAGAAAACTTATGACCGATGCCATGCCCTGCCTTCAATGAATACATTCTCAAACACCTGAGAAAAACATGCTAAAAGTCAGCTAACGATGGTGAGTTCATAGGTTTGAAGTAAATAAGCACATATGGACCATAGCAAATAATTCAACAATCACACTCGTTTTGTATGCTAACACTAAGCTCATCCAACCGAAACTAGACAAACAACATGCCAAGCTGGCATAGCAAACAAATGGTGCCCGCGAGTGTTAATTCCCAGACACTCGACAAAATCCGACATGGTATACGTTCGCGTGGACCTGCCGGGCCAACCGAACTGGGGAGTCACCCCCAATAGATCTATTTATATCATACGCGCTTCCCAGCATGAATTGACGGTTGATGATTGTGGGCGCAATGGGATTCAAACATACTTAGGTTATTCGCATACCAGTTTGTATAAAAAAAATAAAGTTCAATTTGGTCCATGAAAACAGTTTTGCATGTTTCTCACCCCAAGGTTTATAAAAACAATACATATAAAAATGGGGCTATAAACTCACCTTAATAACAATAGCAATCTGCTAGTCAACAATAACTCAGTGCAACCGCTCCGACACGCGACCTAGATCAGTATGGTAAGTCTTATCGAATTATTCGTGTTTTAAATGTTTTAACTCAATTGAAAGGTTTATGTGTGTTATGTGCTCATGTATTTCTTGCTTGCTGTGTGGTAAGCTACATTTCAAAATAGTTTATCGTATAAGACTCTTTGGTGATGGCTCATGGTGAAAGTGTACGGTGAAAACACGTGCGACGGAACTTCCGTGCTCAGTGCTTGTCGTCGCAAAATGCGTAAGTAATATATATATATATATTATATATATATATATATTATATATATATATATATATATATATATATATATATATATATATATATATATAATTAAGTATTTAATTAATTGGGGCTTATAATTAATTAAATAGGTATTGAAAAATTAATATGATAATGGTGATAGTGGGGTATTATTATATTATAAATATTTATAATATAATCATAATTATAAAGAAATTTATAAGTATTTAATTTTGAGAAATTAAATAAGTATAAGTGTATAAGTATCTAAAACATATTTATAAGTCTTATAAAGTCTAAAAATATTAATTTAGAGGAATTAATATTTTTAATAATAAAGATAATCCGTTTCGTCTTTTAGTCGGTTTTCATCTGTAAATATTATAAGTGTCGTAATTTTAGAAAAATAAGGCATGACCCATTCGTTTATTCAAACTTTTCCGTTTTTCTCAGGTGTTGCAATTTCCTCAAATAATCCCTTACGTTAACTATATTTGCAAAACTAGTCCAAAATGTATAGTTATCTTTATAACTATATTTATCGTTACGTTTACTTCTTAATTATGAGTTTCGATACAAAAGTCAACGTTTAGTCATAATACTTTCAAAAGTCAACAAAAAGTCAACAACTACAACTTTGGCCCAAAAAGTCCATTTATTTGCCTTATAGGGCTTAATGTGTTAAAACGAATTCATAACGTTTTAATAAGTCAAAATATTTATAAAAGGTCAAAAAATGTTCGAAAACTCATTTTCGTCATCCGAAATATTTATTGGGCTGAATAGTCCATAATGGGTCCAATAGTCCAAGTTTAGTCCAAAAATCATTTAACCCTTTTAAGTTACGATATATGTATCGTTAAGTTTCTAAAAATCAATTTAACATGTTCATCACGTCGTTTGGTCAAAAAGTCAAACCATTGCCGAATCCACATGGGCTCGGCCCATTTGTGTCGATCACATCATAAGCCCAAAAATAGTTTTAAACCTTTAGGCCCTTTTAGTTCGAATAGCTTTCGTAACGATTTTTAAATAAATCAAATAAGCACTTATCAATAAGCAAAATGGTCAACAAGTCAACCAAGGCCGAAACATATTGGGCTCGGCCCAATATGTGTCATACGACCCAAACTTGACCCAAAACAAATCAAACAAAAAAAGCTATATCTTATTCAATATGTTATCCAAAATAATCTATTAAGCACTAATTTCACCATTTCACCACTAGAGCCAAAATTTTATGTTTTTCAAAACCACAATAATTATTTATTTTAAAAGTAAGCCGATTTGTATATAAGCTCAAATTAGCACTTTTATCACTTAAACTCGCGTAATTAGTTCAAAACTCATTTGTATCATCAAACTATTACCACAAGCAACAAGATTTACCTCACAAGCAAGAAATAACATAACTTGTATAAAAACTTCAAAAAAAGTTGAGCAACCATAAAATATATATCAAACCCTAGCTTTTTCAATTTAACAAAACATATATAATAAGCACTTGGTAACATCTTTAGACATCAAGATAACATGAAATGAACAAGATTGAACAAGTTTTGTGGATTCTTACAAAGTTCTTGAAAATGTCGAGTGGTAGGAGAGACCAAAAAGACTCCAAATTGCACCAAATTTACCCACAATACGTTCCGATTAACCCAAAACACTTGAAAGTACACCCCGATTAGTTCAAACTTCACTAGATTTTTGTAGATCTTAAATTTTAAGTTGGGTCGAGAGGTTGAGATGAGAGAAATGATCTAGGAAGTTTAGATGAGATAAAATGAGTGTGTGTGTTAGTTTGTGTTACATATTAAGTAACAAACAAAGTATTATATGTGTCATCATCCACTAATAAATCCATGCATATAAAAATCCTTGTCTTGGTGTGGCTTAGAGGCGGCAAACGACAAAAACAAAGGGAGGGAAAAATATTTTTGCTCCTCGTTGGTGTATCGTGTGTCGGTTTAAGCTTAAATGTTACCGTAAAGTCCCGGTTTGACCTTTTTGGACACGTGTACGCAAAATAAAGTTTTTATTGACGTTTTTGTCAGAATAATAATAATAAAATATTATTATTTGCTCAAAAATGCATTTATTTGACTGCTACCATATATACTGTGCTGTCGGTTCACATGTGGGGTTCTTTTTAGTAAATACGAGAAAGCTTCTCAGTTAAATACGAAACATGTCAGTAACTATCAGAAATAGAATAATTTGTGCTAACTGACAAAAATAAACTTTTTCAACAGTGACTGTAAGCTACAGTATGCGGGACAGCTCCCAAAAATGCTCAGAAACATGCAATTACGCATAAAAATGCTCGGCTTAAAAATAATAAATAAGTATTTATTATTAACTTAAAATGTGAAAATTTCCATTTGTCACACATGTGGTGTTTTCTTACTTGACAATAGGATGTCAATCATCGTAAATTTGACATTACGTCCTTACATATATACTTTTTGCGTTGGTAATAGTGGCTCGAAATATTATTCTTTATTGATATCCATGAAACCGAAGGCTCACAGATAACACGTTGGTACCAAAGATGAGAGATCGAATATAGGTTAATAAGTTTTTAACATTGTCGCTCCAAAAGATTGTATTTCATATGAAGCCCAGAGAATTATTGAGTCATTGGCTTGGTCTTTACGAAAGAGTTGTTGAACTTGAGCAAATAAAATTATTTTGGTTTTAGGTTCTATGACCGGATTACTACAATGTTTACTTTAATGATCATGTTTAAAATTTAGAGTAAGCCGAAGGAGAAAGTGTGAAATTGTAATTTTGACGCATTTGATTTTGGGAGCCCCGTCTCACTCATATACACCGCCCCTACTAGCGCCCATACGAAGCCGGACCGCATTAAAATTTCGGTTTAAACGTCACCAACAATTTTTATGTATATAAAAATCTTATAGCTTTATATATTTAGTAAATACGAGCGGGGAAACCCGCGCGTTGCTGCGAGAGTGCGGTGTTGATGTATGTCTATAAAAGACCAAAGTATATGTTACATGGATGAAAAGATGTATATGTAATGTATTTTGCATATTAACCCATGTATGAATAAGTTTCATACAAATATTATAATTGTATAGCTATATATTGATATTTTCATCAAACAAATATTCACTCATCGATCTTCCACAAATAACTTTTACATCCCTGATGCTAAAGATACAATTTAAGCATGTGATATACATATTTTGGTCTCATGTTATGAGAGAATGCACGTGCATAAATGTGGAATGGAACAATGCCTCTCCAATATTTGGCTCATCAAAATGACCATTTGGTGACAACTCGCCTTCTTCTTTCTCAGATTTTGAGGAATTGGAAGAACTTCCATTAGCTATTGTTACGGGTCTTGGGATATCCCCGTGGTGCAAATAAAATTGATTATATAAGATAAAACGTTATTGAGCTGGAAAAAAAAAAAGAACATCAATGCAGTGTAAATATAACATTTTTACCTGTGAAATAGGATTGTCAATATTTGATTTGGATTCATGATCATTTGTACTAACACTACTTGGTCTAGACGGAGTCGTGTTACACCCCTTAGAACCATTATCTTCTTTAGCTTTTCCCCACAACACAACATAAAATCCTATAGATATAATTATCCCCCTCACAACACTGCATGAAAGTTATACTTCATTGTCATTGAAAATGGTTGATTATGATAGTACCAAGTTATAAACACAATTTATGTTAAATTTGAAGCGAATTTTAAGAGATAGGACCTTCCAAGATGGAGAGAATCTCCAAGGAATATAACACCCATCACAACTGCAACCACAATCGGGTCCTTTCAACCGCAGAGCCCATACTTGAATGAGACCATTCAGAAATCCAGTAGAGATCTCCTATAAAATATTAATACCGACTGTCATAAAGACACTGTGAAAGGAAATTCTAATGCTAGAAGGTTACTTGTATTCAAATGCAAAATTGGTTTTTTAAGTGTCTTACCATGTAAATTATAGATGCCAACATCATATCAGGTTCTAACTTCCAGGAATCTAAATCTCTGACCATAATTAAACCTGCAAACGCAGCTACAATCAGCCCGCTTAATCTAAATAAAAAAAAAAAAAAACCACCATTAATTCCACTGGATACAACATCATGATCTGTGCATGCAGTGTCGCTGAAAGTACTTAGGGAGTGTTTGGGATTGCATATTTTCGGCTTTTACTTATGGCTTATATGCACTTTTAAATTCTAATCACTTCAATGGTTACTTTTCATATAAAATATGCAGTAAGAAGCTTTATCATTACATTTATTGCTACGAAAAAGTATGTATATATAGGGATACATGGTTTTGTTTTTTCCCCCTCAAAAATTATTTCCTGGCTCCACCCCTCAATAAGCTCATAAGCATATAAAATATGCAATCCCAACAACAACAACAACGATACCCAATCTCGCATGAGCGGGGTATGGGGCAATCCCAAATAACCCAGCCTGACCTCTCCCATTTTGATGTATTGTTGGGTCTAAAGATGCTGCTGTTCGTGAAATACACTAAGTGTTACTCTGCTGATCAGTTAAGTAACTCTGCTGATTAGACTATAACTCTGCTGTTTAGTAATTCTGCTGGATTGGGATAATAAGCTAAGTATAACTCTGCTGCTAGCCACGAAGACTCTGCTGCTAGGAAGATTATATTGCTGCTTATTGGATATGTATAGTATGTTGAAGATATCTATAGAAAAGATACGTAAAGATATTTTTCGTGTATAGAAAGTTTCGTAACCGACTAGGACTCCTTAGTCTATAAAAGGAGGGTCTAGGGTTAGGTTTTAGATACGTATCATTATTGTTTTACACTTCAAGGTTTCTTGTAACCCTATTGCTATCGAGCAATCGTATTAATATATTGAAGTGTTGTTTGAGAATTTGTTTGTGTTTTATTCTTCTTAAGATCAAATATTAATTTCCGCATAATATTTGATATACAATTCAAGATCAGTTTCTATACCGATTGCTTTAGGTTTATATCTAAAGTAATTAATAAGATCGTGAAGCTCAACTGGCATCAACATGTATTCTAGACAGACATTACTTCAACCTGAACCTATTTCAACCCATTACCCAACCCGCTCATTTAGAGCAAATCATTATAGATGAAAGTGCTGGTAAATTATATAATACATACCGTTGAAGTGGTCTTGTATACGAATGGGAATTCCAGGACATGTCTTGTTAATGCTGTTTATTACTTCCTCAACACGTTTACTAGTTGAATTCAGGCTCCAAGCAGAAGTACCGGTACGTTTTACATGACAAAAAACATAAAAGTGTTCACTCAATAATTATATTACAAATGACAGAATTAAACTTTTATCCAAAATAAAAAATCTTATACTTGGGGATGCTAATGACGCCCATAAAACCACCTCACAAAGTGTGTAGCTTACACGATATTGAATTATATGAATAGTGAGCTATGTACCGGACGTCTTCATGTCCATAGGATTTCTCAACCATAGTAATTGCCCCCAAGTACATCGGTTGTGCTTCACCAAAACAACTTAACCTGCAAGCATAGTTGGAGTAATAAAATGCAAAAACTATGACCTCTATGGTTGAAATCGATTGTTGGCAAAAAGTATGACATCTATGGTTGAGCACTCAATCTGCAAACAAACATCTTCTTATACTTTAAATCGGCAAAAAACAACAAACCGCCAGTAAATAAACAACTTAAACGCGTCTGTGGATTCTCAAAAACAATTCCCAAAAACACAAATCAAGATTTGATATTTTTTTTCCAATTTGATAAAATAACCACATCAATAAACAGAAAATATAAACAATCCGAAACACTTGCTTACCTT
This sequence comes from Artemisia tridentata subsp. tridentata, assembly GCA_021014915.2. Taxonomy (NCBI): domain Eukaryota; kingdom Viridiplantae; phylum Streptophyta; class Magnoliopsida; order Asterales; family Asteraceae; genus Artemisia; species Artemisia tridentata. Next base: position 144,491,255 of record CP139509.1, read on the forward strand.
AATTTTCTGCCTTAAGGCCTTATTTCAGTTTGAAAAGGATTATTAGTTTTTTTTTTTTTTTTTTTTTTTTTTTTTTTTTTTTTTTTTGGAATGAGCTAATTAACCATTGTGTATATCAATACCTATACAGTTAACAGAGGCTTCAATATTCCATTAGCAAATACAAAGGTGCACAACACATACATGTAACAAAGCTAAAACTTATGAAAGATTACTCACAATCGTAAAGAAAAAGGATCACCACCTCTGGTTGACTCGCTCGTAGGTATATCACAATGATCGGCGACATTCAAAATAGCTCGTTCAACATGGCTAATACCTGTCCAAAAGGATGAAAAGCTATTATGATGACTTTAGTAGGTTAGTTTGCAGACGCATTAACACTTACAACACACGCAAAGCAGCAAAGGTAAACGAACACAGAAATTGAGACCGTATACAAAAATGTTAACCCAAGAAACAAAAATTAGAACTTACAAACACGGCCTAGCTCTGCCTACACATACCTTGTTGCTGATATTTGCTGCACGTTGCAGTATGGCCATTGCTCGTGAAAGTATACCTTCATTAACCGGCCCACTACCACCAAAAAGTACCCAAATCCAAAGTCACAACTTTCTGTTCAAACCCCTCTGATAGCATCTGCTATAAGAATGAAAATTTAGCAAAAACGTTTCATTCCGGCATTTGATACAAAACTAATGTGCATTACAAAGCAAGATGGTGACCAACTAATGATCAACGTCTAGCAAATCATTCATTTGGCGATTATAAAGGACTACAACAAATGCATACGTGCCTAGATTGGTGGGATCATATGGAATCCGTGAAATGCGAGTACTTGAAATTGCATCATCTGTAAAAACATATATTCAAATTAGTTAAGCGCCAGCTATATTTATAAGCCTAAACATAAGCTGTTCTAAACACCTTCTTAAAAAGTAACTAAATAAGCAGATAACCACTTAAAAAGCTTGAACTTTCTCGTTGTACATAAAACAGTTTATTATTTAACTGTATAAAGAAATCACAATCAACTTTTTACCTACTTTTAATATAAGTCACATATTAGGAGCAAACCCACCTTCATTAGGACATCATCATTGTTGGTTCCACCTTTGCCATAACTTTCTTGCAACAGCTCAATGCATTGGCCAACACACTCCAATGACCTATAATCCGACAAAATATGAAATAAATATTAAGTGTCCCTTTTATTTTTCAAAATGAAGCACTATACTCTATAGTCAAAAAGTTATTATTCTCCTCTATACAACTAATGATAATTATTTCCATATAAATCATCATTTTTTTGAACCTGTAGATGTTTTAAGAATTAATTTTCCAAAATTTAATCAAGGCTACTTGCCATTACAAAAAACAAAATACGACATGGAAGCACATGCAGCATAATTTGTGAGGCCAAGTTTAATATCGTACGGAGGTACTTCATGATCATATGCAGTCGCAAGAACCATATCCCCGGCAATGATTGCATATACGACCTCTTCAATACCCCCAGTTCCAATCATAATCGTAGTCCATCAGGAGAAATTGCAAGGTGCATAACTCTATTTGTGTTCCCCATAAGTATCACCAACTGCATTTGCATTAAAAAAATGACATCACTAAATTATCATATACAGTGTATGCAACTACAAACGGTGAACCTTTCAAACATGGATATTAGAAGCAAAGACACTTGATACGCATCTAGCAGGTCTCCACATAATTTTTTTCTAATCAAAACCATCAACAATTAGATCAGTTTGATGTTATGAAGAAAAAAATACCTTTATTTTAAACAAACTATGCGTCGAACCGCCACCATCACACTGCTGCTGCAATTGACTCCCCAAATCCATGAATCGGTACATGCTGCGAAGAACCTAAATCAGTGTTAAAATCCATGAACACACTTTCACACATTAAGTCTATTGCCAATAGTCACTCAAATAATGTTAAAAGTGGTGTTTTTATCTTTCATAGAGTTAGCTTTTGTATTCAGAAAGGAGTTGGAGCACAACTTGTGTCTAAACTCCCATCCAACTTTATGTAAGATTTTTTATGTTTAATGAAATTTTTATTATAATAAAATAATAATAATAATAATAATAATAATAATAATAATAATAATAATAATAATAATAATAATAATAATAATAATAATAATAATAATAACCCCAAATCAATACTTGAAATTCCAAATATTCAAAAATCAAAATTAATTGGTCTTCAAGATCTTGAAATTGATGAATGTCTACTGCCGCTTGCATTCTTCACTTCATTTCTCTAGGTTGGTTAAATGTTAATTCAATTGTGTGTATGTTTTTTTGGTACAACGAAATTAGCATCTGTTTTTTGGGTGTGTATATTTTTATTTTTATGATGAAGAGGGTTCTGGAAGAAGGTAGAAACAGCACTCAATTATTTGGGTACAATTTTTTTAAGCTCGCAAAAAACGCCTTTTAGTATAATACTTGCGTATAACTCTCTCCAGCGTGTGTTACTGTGCAAAACACTGTTTGAAACACTGTTTCGAACAACTATTTGAAGCAGCCCAAATTTCGGGTTTTAGTATATATAGTAATTTCACGGAGTTCAATGCTTTTAAAATAATCGTTTGTCATCGCAGCTTTTAGATTCGAGAGAAGGTCTACATATGTAGAGTTGTAGGCTAACTTTTTATCATCACCTCACACTCGCCGCTGATTCTCTTCCCATCTCACCTAACTTTCTATCTCTAAAAAAAATAAAACCAAAATTCATCTATCTCTTATCTCTTTTTCCACCATTACCACAAAAACTTTTTCATTCGGTTGTTTATTCCTTTCAGCTCCATGAAGCGTAAACCATAAGAAAATCTTTTTGTTTTTACCGGAAAATGCACAAAGAGCAAACTCCTTTTCGACTATTGACCTTTAAACCGAAACACAGAGACCCACGAAACCCTCCGGCATCCCCTTGGGTTTTCGGCTTCATGATCTTCGTTAAAATCTTGTGCAAGTCGGTATTTCATTTGTCCGGTTTCTGTCTTCTTTGCCATAGATCGGTGATGTTTTTAGTTCAAATACATGAAATTTTTAAAGATTGTTATATAAGCTGAACAAAAAGTTGAGGCCCTGTTCGAAGAAGCTTTTATTTTTATTTTTTTTATTTTTTATTTTTTATAATGACCTTGTGGAGGATGGGGTTGTTGTTGTGATTAGTTGTAGCTGCCTTTGAGGAGTTGTTATCATCAAGAGTATGGTTGTATTTTCAATCTTTGTAGTTCTTGGCTTATAATTGAAATCGTTGGCTTGTTTAGCCTTCGATGGCCCGAAACAGAGATGGACCCGAAACAGAGGAATGAGGGTTAAAACTCGATTAGTAGTTTTGTTATGGCCGTATAACGAAGTCTAGAAGACCGAACAGAGGTCAAGTAACCGAAGGGCCAAAAATTTGACTATCGGGAATCGGCGCACAAGAGAGTATTAACGTGAATTAAGTCATCCGGATGGATCTTCAAAGAATGTGAGTACAAACCCCAATTCACGCGTTCACAGATGTTTGCTGATCAACCAAACCGAAGGACCAGAAATTGATGTTCGAAAATTGACGCCGGTCAAGTAGCTGAAGAGCCCGAAATTGACATTCGGGGCTTGATTAGAGAAAATTATTCAAGCATGATAACATTCTGAAATGCCAGAGCTCGAAAGTAGTAACACAAGGATGAAAAGAATAGAGTTAAGTTAATGAACTCAAACGTCAACATGATTGCGATCGGAATGACAGACGAGAGTCATTTTCCTACCAGAAACGAACAAACGGCCCGTTTTCGTAGGCAATGATTGCTAGAAATTCAAAGCTCAAAAGTTTATCCGTACGGAAATTAGAGATGACAAAAATTGTTTAAGGATGTTGCTGATAACACTGATGAAGATGAGTTTCTCTCTTACCGAAGCAAGGAATACAAAATTTGAACATAACAATATGGAGATGAGTATCCAATGGACAGTACATGATCGAAAATGCCGAAAAATCATCGTTATTCGCTTAGTGATCAAAGGCCTTTGTAACGGGTTCATCACGGGAAATGGCCGAAGGAAAGCACCGGACTTAAACGGCCGGTGGGTTGTAGAGTTCGTTGCGCACTATTTTGATACATTAAACACGAGAAGTCCAAGTTCAAACGAGGACGAAATGCGGAGTTATGGAGTTATGGAGTTCAGACCCTGCGTCTTCCGAACGTATCATGATATAACATTTTTTACATATTTGAAGAAAAGCATGAAGTTCCACCATCTTGTTTATGCACTATAAAGATTACAAATGCATGGAGGTGAAAGGCTACAGTCGTCAAAGCGATGCAATGGTAAGTGAACGTACGGTTTTAGTTTTGATTTACCGGGCCGAGTAAACTTTGAAAAAGTATATACGACCTTCGGATTATGTGAGCTTCGGCACAATATCTTACATTGGTGACCTTTGAACCATATCGCGAGACATATATCCGGGTAAAGATCTCGAGGTTATGATGGATTGTCGATGGTCATGAATCAAACCTTTAGATGGTGGGAAAAAAAAAGGACTTGTGTTTTGGATGGTGAAATTAGTTTAAGTGATTTTCAGATACCTGTCTTTCGGATGGTGGGATTTACTATAATTTCATATTTAAAAGGTTACCAATTGATGATGTACCCTCCGAACGGGTCGAAGGACTCCCCTTCGAGCCTGTGCGAAGCTCTCTCTTCGGAGGCCCAGGTTAATCTCTTAACACGTTTCATTGGCGTAAAACCATTCGTCTACGAAATGGTTACCATGTGGGAACCCGCCAATCGAAGCCCTTGGGGGTATCCTTCTCGAAGGGACTACAACGGAGAACCCTCTTGACCTGGTCATACCCACGTCTCCTCTTCCTTTAGGCCTTCCCGCCAAAATAGAGATCGTGGGCTACAAAGCCCTAGCGGTTACCACAAAATCATGGGACGCCCCCATGATCTCCGAACAAAGTGCAACCACCCACTAAGTCCTATTTTTCCCCTATAAATAGCTTAGTCGGGCCAAAACGATGTAAGTTAACTTCACTCTCGCAAATTACAACCTACTTATCATATCACACATGTTACACCCGTACCCCGATAAGGTACCATTTATGTAAATATATTGCTAGGTAAATATAAATTATGTATTGTAAGTTAAGTAATAACTAATGGGTGGCCAAAATAAGAAGAATAGAACTAGAAGGACCATAAATGCCAAAAGACCAAAGTTGCAACTAACTCCCAATAAATATGTACTCTTTAGAAAAGTCTGGAAAGTTAGAGTGTATTCATCATATGTGTCGACCTTTAGAGGAGAAATAGGAGGGAAGATCAAAATTGGCAATTAAGCTTGAATCCATCATCAAGAAGTGATCAAGAAGCCTTAGAGAAGCTTTAATTGTAATCCCTTCATCTTGTAAGTATCTTTCCCCAAATTATAGAAATTAGGGTTCATGAGTGGATTTGAGTATTATGGTTAGAGGTAGTAAATTGATGATATCCTTACTTAGTTAATTTCTAATTATAGTTAATGTTGTACTAGGGAGCATTTGTAGAAGCCAAGTCAAGCCAAATAGGAAGCTAGTAGGATTAGAGGTAAGTATATGAGTATAATCCTTGTTAATGTTATGTTGTTAATGCTATGCTTGTGTTAATGTGATTATTATGGAGCTTGTGAATGTATGATAGCTTGGATCCAATGCTAGTTGTGTGAATGCTAAATAATTATTTTCCCGGTCAAGGTGAGTAATAATCTCATTTGATGCTCCTTGTTAATGTTATGATTGGTGGTAATCACCAAACTCATGTAAATGTGTTGTGGATTATATCTTGTATACTTACTAAGCGTTTTCGCTTACGTTTTAGATGTTAATGGTTTTGTAGGTTCTAGCGGAGGAAGCAAAGGTAAGGATTTGGCGTAGTTGTAGCTTGGAAGTAAGTAGGAAGGTAAATAGAAGCTAGCTTAGAAGATCGGATCTCTTTTGGACCAAGCGTATTGAAGTTGGTAGCCCCAAGTGTTCTTTTGGTGTCGTGGGAACACTTCTCTTATATGGTCATTTTGTTAAGTTCACGGTCTTGTTTTGATGTCTAAATTATGGGTCATTATGTGTGTAAGTCAAGAAGTCTTTATGTCATGTGGTTATGGGGGTAATTTGGAGGGTGTTTGGCATTTAGCCAATTTTACCCATTTTGGGAAGCTACGGGTCAAGACTTTGTACTAACAACTTTGCAATATATTAGAAATGTCAAGTCATGAATGAGTCTAAAGGGTTATGTAGTGAATAAGGGTTATGGGTAAAAAGTGTGTAGTTGAAATGGTATTTAAGGGGGTGTTTGGTATAAACGGGTTCTCACCCATTTTGGAAGGCTACGGGTCAAAATCTTGTAGTAACAACTTTGTATGATATTAGGAATGTCAAGTTATGTATGTGTTTAAATGGTCATGTAGTGGTTAAGTGTTATGGGTGAATTGGTGTCAAAATATTGGGTGTTTTGCTGTCAAAAACTGCAGTTTTGTTCTTGATGACCACCTTGACGCCGTCACCCTTTAAACACCAAAAATTCTCTGGCCTATCAAGGCTTAACAGTTTTGTTCATGATGGCCTTCTTGACGGCGTCCCCTTTTAATTGTCCAAAAACTTTCTGGCCCGTCAAGGTCTGACGGCGTCACCATTTTTCTGACGGCGTCACGTTTATCAGGGCAGTTTTTGAAAAATCATATCTTTTAATCCGTAAGTCGAAATAGGTCGTATGACCTATCGTTTTGAAGGTAATTGAGTCTAGTTTCATTTAAAATTAGTCTCAAGGTCTAAATGTGTATAGAATTTTGTCAGCTTGTAAAAGAGTAACAGCATGTTAGTTTCAGGGTGTCTATTTTGCGCGAAAATTTCACGTTTGTAGTCGTGTTTGGTCACGGGGCGTTACAACACATACTTACTCGCACGCCAGAGATGGTTCGTAGGGTCCAACCCCTGCGCAATCACTTAACGTAGTGTCTTGGTATTTCTTATTGCAGGTTAAGAACAAGCTTGGCGTAATCCCAACACCCCATAAATCCTTTGATCATCATCGAAGGCCTGGTAGTGGAATTTATTGTACAATCAGTGGCGACATCCGTGGGACCGCTACAATTGGTCTCCTTATTTCCAAGCTTATAACCAACCAACTACTTTCACTATTATTCCGGCATGGATCAAGGGAGAGAAGATACTCCCCCACCGGGTTTCTCGACCTTGGCGCCAATACCAATCAATGACTCTAACAACCTTCCCCCAATAACCGCCTCCACGTTCACAACACGTTCTCACCCGGAAACAACACCCAACCATCATGCTTCGACATCAGCCAATCCGGAGCCCATTATTAGCCCAGCCTTTGTCGAAGCCAACCATGAAGTGTTGGAATCCCTCCTAAGGGCTCGTAAGAGGCAAGTCAGGAATGCTGAGATGAGAAGAGAGTTGGAATACTCAAGTGATGAGTATGATGAAGAAATGGAGATGGAACCTAGGCCTCCGACCCAAGGAGCTACTCTATCGGCCTTAAGGATTAGGTCTCCAGTCAGTCAAAGGCTAAGTAGAAGGTCCGTTGGTTTCGAAGGAGTCCCCAAGAGGGCTCCGACAGGGAGAGAAGGGGCGGTTACCAAAGGCTCTAACGGTAGGAGCCAACGAAGGGAAGAAGTGGGGGTGACTTTGCCTCCATTGCTAGCAGCTCATCTTGGAAGGACTGAAGCTGGGGTTCCATTGTAGCCTTCTCACGCATCAGGCGTAGAAGGCAATCCGCCTACAATTAATATGGGAGGAAATCTTCCTCCCAATGGTATGTACCCCTCGTTCCAAACTCAGTCTTATCCTCAAAATTTATATCCTCCAGTAAATGGACAGCCTAATAACCCAAACCTCCCTCAAACTTATGGGAGCATACCCTTCGGGCATCCTATGGCGTACCCTCCGTATGCCATGGGAAACGGTTATCCGTTTGCCATGAGTACACCTTATCAGTCCTACCCAAGTCAAACTCCTATGGGAATGCCCCCAAACAACAATCCGTATAATACTGTTCCCATTTATGCACCACCTTACAATTGTCTATACTCAGACCCTATGGGTTCAGCTACACCCTTCGTTAGGTCGATAGAAGATTACCCATTGCCTGATGGGTTGAAAATGCCTTCGCACATTGGGACTTATGATGGGAAGGGGGATCCGGACAATTTCTTACATTTGTTCGAAGGGGCTATCAAAATGCAAAAATGGGTTATGCCGGTGGCCTGTCATATGTTTACATACACCCTACGGGATTCTGCTCGTATTTGGTGGAATGGGCAAAAGCCCGGTAGCATCGTCAATCTTGATGATCTTAAGGATAAGTTCCGGTCACACTTCAGTCAGCAAAAGAAATTCGCAAGGACTCACTTAACGGTGCGCAACATCAAACAAAAGGAAAACGAAAGCACAAAGGCCTTCGTTACTAGGTACACCGATGAGACTTTGCAGATTTAGGGTCTTCATGAAGATCAGCGTATTTCGGGTTTCGTACATGGTCTTCGAAATCGGAGTTTGGTAGAATTCTTGTCTACTGACCTTCCGACAACTTACAAGGGGTTAATGGAAAAGACGTATACTTGGATCGAAGCGAAAGAGGTATCCACTAATGGGGCTCCGATAGACAGAGACAGCAACAACAGGTTTTCGAAGCATTCTTCGTGGGAAGGGTCGAAGAACAAGAACAAGAACAGAGACAGGTTTTCTCCATACAACAAAGGCCCCAACCATGGTTTGTTAAGCAGTCTAAACAAGTCTCCAAAGGAAATACTTGCTACGGAGAGGGCTGCTAAGGCTTTCGAAGCACCCCCTCGTATGACAAGTAAGGGCAGAAACAGGGATACCAGCAAGTATTGTCACTTTCACGAAGATTATGGTCACGATACGAACAGTTGTAGAGAGCTAAAGAAACAGATAGAAGAAGCTGTGAAGTCCGGGCAATTGGCACAGTTGGTGAAGGGTATAAAGAAGGGAAAGGAAAAGATGAACGACACTCAATTGGCTAAAGATACTACTCCTCTCGAAGCCCCAATACTCTTGGTTCATTGGGGCGAAGCCAGCTTAAAAAGAAAGGTAACGGAGCTGGAGGGTAACGCAGTAGGGGAGGTAACTTTTCCTCCTCTTGCGGGCCAAGTCCCTTCAAATGATCCGGTAGTCATCAAAGTCCTCATCTCCAACCGAGAAGTGAATAGAGCCTATATGGACTGTGGAAGCTCCTGGGAAATCATTTATGAGCATTGTTTTCTTAAGCTCAAGCCTTCGATCAGGTCGCAGCGAGTTGATTCGACGATACCTTTGGTAGGATTTTCTAGTGAGCATTCGTGGCCTCTGGGAGAAGTTCCGTTGGAAATAACAATTGGAGAAGGCAAGCTCACAAGGACAGAAACCCTCATGTTCGCTATCGTAAGGTCCAACTCCCCTTACAACTTGCTGATAAGAAGGACCGCCATGCATAAGATGGGTATCATAGTTTCCACTATACATGCAGCGGTAAAGTTCCATAAACCTTATGGGATAGGAACCGTGTTCTCCAGTTACAGTCAAGGGCAAGTGGGAGACAGTGGCAAAAAGATTAGAGAAAGTACGAAAGAGCCTCCGAAGGCTATTCTAAGTTGTACGAATGCCGAAGAGCGCATTGTGATAAATGAGCTCTATCTAGAGCAAACGGTGGTAATCGGGAAGCAACTCCCTGCTAACTTCAAAGCAGACCTGGAGAAGCTAATCAAAGCCAACAAAGATGTGTTCGCATGGACATATTCAGACATGACAGGAGTTCCCAGGACCCTTATGATCGATGGCAAGCCCTTCGGCACAGAACATAAGCTTAACGAGTTCAAGCACATTGAGCCAATTAAGCAGAAGCGACGAAGCCTGGCACCAGAAAGAAATGCAGCTGCTTGCAAAGAGGTAGATGAGCTTGTGCGAGCAGGAATTCTCAGGGAAGTGAAATACCAAACTTGGGTTGCTAACCCAGTCATGGTAAAGAAAAGTGACGGAGGGTGGCGTATGTGTGTTGACTTCACCGACATCAATAAAGCTTGCCCGAAGGACTGCTACCCTCTACCAAAAATCGATTGGAAGGTCGAATCTCTCTCGGGGTTCCATCTGAAATGTTTTCTGGATGCCTACAAAGGGTATCACCAAATACAAATGGCAGAGGAAGATGAAGAAAAGACAGCCTTCTAAACAGGAAAGGATGTCTATTGCTACAAGAAAATGCCCTTCGGTCTGAAGAATGCAGGGGCAACTTACCAACGGTTAGTAGATAAAGCCTTCCACAAGCAAATTGGGAGGAACTTGGAAGCCTATGTTGATGACATGGTAATAAAAAGCAGAACCGAAGAGGACCTCCTCTCCGACATCCAAGAGACCTTCGATCAATTACGGACAATTAATATGAAGCTTAACCCTAAGAAGTGTTCCTTTGGCATGGAGGAAGGACAATTCTTGGGGCACCTGATCACTAAACAAGGGATTAAAGCTAACCCTTCGAAGGTAAAAGCCATCACTGACCTTCAAGCTCCGAAGTCACTAAAAGAAGTTCAAAACCTCAATGGGAAGCTTGCGGCACTTAGCAGATTCTTGTCGAAAGGGGAAGATCGGTCTCTACCATTCTTCAAAAACTCAAGGGGTGTACAGATAAAAAGACTTTCCAATGGAGTTGTGAGGTGGAAGCAGCCTTCGAAAAGCTAAAGGAATTTATGGAAATCTTACCAACACTTACAGCCCCAATCAAAGGCGAAGTGTTGTTCATGTACATTGCGGCATCATTCGAAAGCATCAGTGCGGTGCTCCTAGCTGAAAGGGAGAAGAAACAAGTCCCTATATACTTCGTTAGCAGGGTTCTGCAAGGAGCTGAATTAAACTATCCGGAGTTGGAAAAGCTAATCCTAGCCTTGGTTTATGCTGCAAGACGCCTTCGAAGATACTTTTAAGCTCATCCCATCACGGTATTGACTGACAAGCCTATTAGCAGATACTGTCAAAGCCTGAGAAGTCAGGAAGGGAAGCTAAATGGGCTATCGAATTGGGAGAACATGAGATAGAGTACAAGGGTCAAAACTCCATCAAAGGTCAGGTACTTGCAGACTTTCTCGCTGAAACACCTTCCGGATCTAGCCAAGATAAAGAAATTCCTAAGGAGAAGCCCCCAAAGACGAAGGAGGGGTGGAAATTGTACACAGACGGAGCCTCAAGTTTTGATGGTTCAGGAGCAGGTTTAATGCTAGTTAGTCCGGAAGGAAAGGAATACACTTACGCATTGCGTTTTGAGTTCAAAGCTACCAACAATGAAGCCAAGTATGAAGCTTTGTTAGCCGGTCTTCGACTTGTAAAGGACATGGAGGTTCGTAACCTCTCCATTTTTGTAGACTCGCAGTTAGTCGCCAACCAAATTAAAGGCTCCTACGAAGCAAGGCAGCCCACCATCAAGCAATATTTGGAAAAAGCTAAAGAACTCCTTCAAGGCTTCGAAAAATATGATATAGCACATGTTCGCAGAAATCAAAACAAAAAAGCAGATGCCTTAAGCAAGTTGGCGTCAATGGCATTTGCTCATTTATTGAAGGAAGTTTTGGTAGAAGTATTGACTGATAGGTCAATTAAACGAGGCAAAGTTTCTGACATCATACTCGAGGAAGGCACCAATTGGATGACTCCGATTAGGGAATATTTGATCAGTGATATTCTGCCGGAAGATCCTAAGCTTTTTCGAAAGGTGAGGATCAAAGCTCCCCAATATAGGCTCATTAGGGATAACCTTTATAGGAGATCCTTCCTATCTCCATGGCTTCGTTGTGTGGGACCAAAACAGGCTTCGAACATCATTTATGAGGTTCACGAAGGATCTTGCGGGTTGCATGCAGGCCCTCGCTCCGTTGTTTCAAAAGTAATGAAGCTAGGGTATTATTGGCCATCTATGCATAGAGACGCAATAGAGATAATACAAAAATGCGATGCTTGTCAGATCCACTCCAAAGTTCCAAGAATGCCTAAGCAAGACATGACATCTGTCACCTCAGCATGGCCCTTCTGTCAATGGGGAATCGATATAGTCGGACCCCTACCAGTAGCTCCGGGAGGGGTAAAATTCTTGGTCATAGCCATAGATTACTTCACCAAGTGGGTCGAAGCAAAGCCCTTGGCGTCAGTGACAGGAAGGCATATGGAAAAATTCGTGTGGGAACACATAATCTGTCGTTTTGGTGTCCCTCACATTATCATCTCCGATAATGGAAAGCAGTTCGCTGAAGGGGTGTTCGCAACCTTCTGCGAAGGCCTAAAGATCAAACAGTCATTCACTTCCGTTTATCATCCCCAAGGTAATGGACAAGTGGAAGTCACAAACAGGGATATTATTAGTGGAATTGAGAAGAGGTTAGGACGAAGCCATCATGGGTGGGTAGACGAACTACCCCAAGTTCTGTGGGCACATAGGACGCACCCCAAGTCAAGCCATGGGGAGACTCCTTTTAGCCTTACTTATGGAACGGAGGCTGTTATACCCTCCGAAATAAGCATCAAAACGGAACGTATTGTGAACTTTGAAGAAAAGGAAAATGAAGAAAGGCTTCGAGAAAATCTTGATCTTCTCGAAGAGAGAAGAGAAGTAGCTTCAATTAGAGAGGCTATCTATAAGCAGAAATTTGAAAAGTACTATAACAACCGAGTTCGACCCACCACGTTCAAGCCAGGTGAATATGTCCTTCGTTTAAACAGCGCAAGCAAGGCTGAATACGAAGGAAAACTAGGGCCAACATGGGAAGGACCCTACGTTATACTGGAAGCCTACGGCAATGGTGCGTACAAGCTCGCAACGCTTAAAGGGGAGGCCATGGATAGAACTTGGAATGGTACCAATCTTCGTAAGTTTTACATATAAAACTTACTACATTTAAAACAATCAGTTTGTTTTTCAATTTCATGTAACGCATTCTTCTCATTTGGGAAAAAAGCATTAATGGTAGGTGTCTTAGTGTTCATTTCTTAAAATGATGTAATCCTCCCTACCCACTTAATGATATAAATTATTTCCCTCAAAATCTCTTGTTTCGTTATTTACAACAAAGATTTGCTCAGCCAAGTACTTTACAAGTTTCAATGTCGAAGGATGAAGCAAGACACATGCCTTGTATACAGATAACATCCAAAGCAATTCACATTAACTTTTCCTATATAGTCTTAGGGTATTCTAAGCCCTTCGTATCTTAAGGATAAAGACGGAGTGGGTCGCGACCCTCTGTCACAGTCAAATTATACAATTGCGGAAAATCTTGGTTCAAAATACACACAATAAGGTTATAACCTTAGGTTGTATATGTGCGTTTATAATAAGCGTACGAGAAGAAAAGCATGACATTCATAGCGAATTATTATCCCTACTTAACATTGATAAGACCACCAATGGTCAAAGCAAAAACAGTTTAAACAATTGTCTAACGCATGGGTCGAAGCCCATACAGCGACAAAGATAAATTGTCTTAAACAAACAAACATTAAACACGTTGGGGCATTATGCATAGAGATCCTTTCAAGGCAGAATAGAAGCAGATTTCTTTGTTGAAGACGGAGGGTGGACCTTCATCGGCTTCTTCGCCAAAAGTTCTTCTATGGGAGCCAATGGATCTTTGGTTACCTCGGCTAGGAAAGGGTACTCTGTTGACGTAAACGCATCGCCAGCCTCATTAAATTCTTGCTCAAAATCAGAGCGATAGTATGGTACCTCCGACAAAACCACAGGCTTCTTTGTCTGGGCAATTTCTTCCAAAGCGGTACAGGTACCATAAAAGATCGCTGCGTTCACTAGTTTCCCAATAACTTCCCCCACCTCATCGCTACGATACAATTTCATTGCCACATGAGGAACAACCTTCGAAACTACCTCAGCTCAGTCTTTCTTCAAGTCTCGACATTGTAATTTCAGACTATCGATTTCCTCGCAAAGCTTGACCTCCTGCTCAATCAGCCTAGACCTTTCGGCTTCCAGACTTGTACATTTGGATTCGAGCATTTCAATTTGGGCTCTATAAATGGACACCTTAGACTCCTCAACCTTCAACCTATCGCACCTTGCTTGGGATTCCTTCAATTGCCCCTCGAGTCTGTCAATCTTGGCTCACATATCTTGTACAAAAGGATTCTTCTCAAAGTTCTCCAACACTTCTTTGCACTTAGCCTCCAATTTATCATATTCATGATCCCTAGATTTTTCTTTGGCTAAGATAGCATCCATTTTCACTCTCACATTCAACATCGTTTGCACCAATTCCCTTGTCCTAGAATTAAGATGATTATCCAAAACAGCCTGCCTAGCATAACTTTTGGAATGAAAGTTGCAAAGCTCTTCCATAGACATGTTATCCAAGATTCCCTTCCATTTAGCAGGTGTCATTTTTTCAACCAAGTGGCGACACGCAGTTGAATTGGGTAGTTCATTAACATCGGGAAGACCTGCGAAAGACAGAAGCACAAGTTATATGAGGAACGACATTTATTACGTATGCAATACAACTTACTAGGAGTATCATCTTTAGGAATCGTCAGAGGAGTAGGTATAAAGGTTTTAGAATGAGAGCCTTTGGGCTTCACCATTCTTGTCGGAGGAGTAGGAAGGGATAATTTCCTCTTCGGAGGAGTCTTTACAGACATAGCAGCTTTTGCTTTCTTACTTTTCTTCTTATCTGAAAGACCGGAGGACCTTACGAGCCTTGTTTGAAATTCCTTGATAAGGGGATCATCGAAATCTGCTACAGTCTCCACAAAATGCGGAGTCTCGTCATTATTAATTGATGTTGATGGAGAACCTACTTCATGGTTCACATTATTTGGCTCTTTGGGGACAAAACTAAGCTCTCTAGTACCACGGGCTACAACGAAGTTCCTGAATGCCATCCCTACAGAAAAAATAAATACGATAAATACCATCAGATAAGTCATTTACTTTATTTGAATAGGTACATACATACTTTTCCCATTGCAGATTATCTCAGGTTCCAAGGGAGAGCCTTCCCAATGATCTATAATGCCCGCCAGAAACAGTATTGGCTCAGGAAACGTTTGCACATCAAATGGGTGACGTTCAAGACGTTGGTAGAGGGGATAGCTTCTTACGAAGTGTGGCAAAGGATCATCAAACTGTTTCTCTTCAAAAAATTGTCTTTATCTAGCAACGCTGGATAATTGGGAGTTATGATCGTATCTTGCACATAGAAAAACAGACCTTTCCATTTTCTTATGTTGGCAAAAGGTTTAGTTATTAAGAAAGGGACATCGGGCTCACTTCTTTTGGCCAATGTTAACCAATTACCACCAGGACAAAGGTTTATAAAGCCTCTAAGCACATTCAGTGTTGGCTCATACCCATAAGCTTTACAAACAACAATGTAAGTAGTCAACTTGGCTAAGCCAAACGGGTTCAGCCTGGATATATGTACTTGATAATATTGTAGAAACTCCAGGATTAAGGGGTGGATCGGAATCCTAAAGTTAGATTCGGTAAATGCATGCACGTAAAGCCCCACATAACCCGTTGGAGCATCAAAAACATTTTGGTTTTTATTGGGAAGCATAACTTTAAACTCTTTAGGTATGGGATATATTTTAAGAAATTCTATTAGAGCCTGCTCTGATAGAGTAAATTTTTGCTCCCTAATAGTTCTTTTCGCCGCCATACTCATCTTGAATCAGAGACTATGAGCGCAAAAGGACAAAGATCGGTGAGGAAAACTTACCTTTAAGCTCAACTGAAGCACAAAGCACAGGATTGTATACGTGTATTTTGGGCGCAAAAGAGAATATGATCTAGAGTGAGAAGTATGAAGGGTTTATGTATATCCTTTGTCGTTTCATCCTAGCCATCCACGTGCAGTTCTAATCCGAGATATACATGGAGCCTAATTTTTTAATCTTTGAAAAGATGTTTACCGATATCTTCGCTGCTGTAGTATAGAGTGGTAGTTGAGGATTTATAGCCGCATTTATTGCGAAAAGTTTGTTTAAGCACTTATCTTCATTACGTTCAAATTTGTGACGAACGGGATAGAGTGTAGCAGGTTTTTTGAGTCGAATGCAATTTATACTTGTACGTATATATCACTTTCGACTGGGGGGCTTGATGATGTACCCTCCGAACGGATCGAAGGACTCCCCTTCGAGCCTGTGCGAAGCCCTCTCTTCGGAGGCCCAGGTTAATCTCTTAACACGTTTCATTGGCGTAAAACCATTCGTCTACGAAATGGTTACCATGTGGGAACCCGCCAATCGAAGCCCTAAGCCCTTCGAGGTATCCCTCTCGAAGGGACTACAACGGAGAACCCTCTTGACCTGGTCATACCCACGTCTCCTCTTCCTTTAGGCCTTCCCGCCAAAATAGAGATCGTGGGCTACAAAGCCCTAGCGGTTACCACAAAATCATGGGACGCCCCCATGATCTCCGAACAAAGTGCAAACGCCCACTAAGTCCTATTTTTCCCCTATAAATAGCTTAGTCGGGCCAAAATGATGCAATTTAACTTCACTCTCGCAAATTAAAACCTACTTATCATATCACACATACTTACTCGCACGCCGGAGGTGGTTCGCAGGGTCCAACCCCTGCGCAATCACTTAACATAGTGTCTTGGTATTTCTTATTGCAGGTTAAGAACAAGCTTGGCGCAATCCCAACACCCCATAAATCCTTTGATCATCATCGAAGGCCTGGTAGTGCAATTTATTGTACAATCACCAATAAACTTAAAATTCACTTATTAAATATTTTCTCAAACTTTCGTGGATAAATAAATGAAGCAGAAATCGTGTGCAACGATAGGTGAAATGAAGACGTGGATCAAGATCATATTAAAAATGAGTAAAACATTATCTACCAAGCAAAACTATAACAAGTCTAGGAGGCCCGATTGGGCTAAATTTGGCCCAGAGAGAGAAAAGATAAAAAGTATTGCAAACCAATAAATGTAACAAGAGTCAATTTATCCCAGTGGTTATCAACTTGGTTATTTGACCGAAAGGTTTAGAGTTCAAATCTTTCGGCAGCATCAATTTTTATTTCTTTATATATATATATAACGAGTTCAAGTATTGGTCGAGTTCAAGTTCAAAAATAATATTGGCCCAGCTCAGCCCAAAACATGGGATAAAGGAATAAAAAGAGGATTTTTATTTCTATATATATATATATATATATATATATATATATATATATATATATATATATATATATATATATATATATATAACGAGTTCAAGTATTGGTCGAGTTCAAGTTCAAAAACAATATTAGCCCAGCTCAGCCCAAAACTTGTGATAAAGGAATAAAAAGAGGATACGTACCAAGCATTGGACTCTTAGTCCAACAGTTAAGCGCTCATCTGTTAACGCGGAGACCTGAGTTTTGCTAAGACCCATTTTTGCATAATTATTTTGCAGCTGCCACATGTCACTTCGGCCTTAGCCTCTTCATCCCTCATTCCGAAGGGTAGATGGAGGGCACAATACCGAACGACCCCATACATGTCGCCCATACCAGTCATTGATTAATGGATGAACCATCTCCGGAAGGATTCATACCGAATGGATCATACCAAACTACCCCATACATGTCGTCCATACCAGTCATTGAGTGATGGGTGAACCATCTCCAGAAGGAGTCATACCGAACGGATCATACCGAACGGCCCCATACATGTCGTCCATACTAGTCATTGAATGGTGGATGAACTACCTCCGGAAGGAGCCATGCCAAACGAATGATGGTTGATGAACCACCTCCGAAGAAGTGAGTTGATAGTGAGACCTACCATTCTTAGCTCCGGTAGAGTGAATGACGGGTTCCATGGATGGCGCCAATTTGTTGAAGTAAAATTCTGTACTTTACTCCAAACAAGCAAGAGGTTCTGCCGGATTGGCCTTGACGACTCTCTCGTGCCGTTCATCCTTGTCCCGAGCTTTGAAGTATGCTACAAACATGAAAGAACCTGTTAGAAGGAGCACCGAGGCCGAAACCCCGGGAACCACCCTCCGACGGTCAAGTCAGAACCTCGTAGGTAGAGGATTTAGCATAAGTATATAAGTATGTAAATGTTGCATGATGTAAGTATGGAAGGATGCGCCCCGTAGCGTGAAGGACCAATCCGAATGGCCTATAGCAGGAAGGAATGCACCCTCCAATGGAGAGTAATTCTAGAGAGAGAAAGTATATGTGTGTGTGAAGTAGAATGTCAAAATTAGCTGAATTAGGGCTTGTATTTTTAGTCTTGATTCTGCTACTCCGTAACCATAAGTGAGGAGTTACGCCGTAGCCTCCTTAATGCACGAATCATTCACCGGATGTAGCAAAGTTACGGAGTAACCAAATGTACGAGTTACACCGTAAACATCTCGTTAATTAATTCTTCCATAGTTGTGACGTAACAACAACGGCCTTGTTACACTGTAGTTGTGACATCAGCAAGATCTTTTCGAATCACAATACAAGTAATGGCGCAACTCTAGCGAGGTTGCTACACCGTAATGTTTGATGACTAGACTTGGTCTCTTTCAGCAGTAAAAAGGATTACAGCGTAGCCCTTACGACCCAAATACGCGGTAATGTATGTCTGGTCCAGCATGTTTTGTATTTTCTTCAAATCAACCTTCCATTTCCGCGTCTTTTCGTTCCATTGCTCAAGTTTTACCTAATAACGAAATATGAAGCAATTAAGTACATACTCATATAAAAACATAGCAAATATGAGCATTATATAAGGGAATTTGACACAGTAAAATATAGAGAACATTTGAGGTTATCATTATACAAAATTTTGTTGGTAAACTAAGCGGAAATTTTCCCTCCATGTGTAAATAATAGTTCCAACAATTTTTGCAACGAAACTTCCTTTAGTCAAGTAAATTTGATTATAAAATATTTGTTGTTTGGTAACGTTGTTGGTAAATGCACTTTTCGCCAACGAGAAATAAGTTGTGGGTAAAATTCGTTGGTAAATTTATTCACCAACGAGTTCATGTCGTTGATATTACTGTTTTCCGATTTTACCAACAATTTATTGAGAAAAAGTCGTTGGTAAAATTAGCGGGAACTTTCACGCCAAATATCAACTATGTTCCAACGAATTTAGCAACAATTATGTCGTTGGTAAACTATAAAATATGTTTTTCTTATCTTCGTTGGTAAAGTAATAATTTACCAACGAATCGATGATTGTTGGTAAAACTTGGTTGGTGCTGGCATGATTTCTAGTAGTGGGACAAGTGCCTTTCATACAGGCATTCCATTTGGGTCTTCCATCCAGGATCTTTCATCTTGATGTCCTGACGGATCGGGTCTATCAGACCACATACGTCATCAGCATGATAGTTTAAAAAGAAGAGGAGTATATGTAATAAGATGATGACGGCATGCTATAACTTTGCTAGTGACATTCTATCATATTCTGTGTGATATAATCTTTAATAGTTTTGATTGCTTATCAATTGATTGCTAAAGTTTTATAAGGATCAATCATTGTTTAAGAATATTTGATAATGAAAATATGGCTAAATATATTATGTTCATAACCATTGCCTATGGTGAACAACTTTAAGTTAATTTAATTATATTGTGTTATTTCAATGATTTTATAAAAGAACAATACCACTTGTCTGATTTTATTGCAAATATATTTTAGCATAATCTGTTACGAAATAATGATAATCGACAAGAAGTATAAGCTAGAAGAATAGAGAGACTGTGGAATGCATTTTCATTGATGATCACAAACTACAAATGAACCTCTATTTATAGGGTTCTTACAATCAAAGTATTTAGTACAACCATTATTGAGGGAATACAAAAGATGAGAGGTTATGGAGGTTAAGGTATATGGATAGCCACACACATAATTATTCATAATACTCCCTCTTGGCTATCCATCATTAGTTGTCATACGATTAGATCTGCTGCCTCGTTAAAAACCTTGCTTGGAAAAACCCGGTGGGAAAAAAACCATAGCTAAGGGAAAAAGAGTGCAGCCCGTATGTTCTCCCTCTGATAATTAGATCACTGGAGTTCATTGAGTCTTCGCATTCCAATGCCGTGAACCAACTTCTTAAATGTTGCAGTGGGAAGTGCCTTGGTAAACAAGTCTGCTAAGTTCTCGCTTGAACGGACCTTTTAAACAATAATGTCGCCGCTCTTTTGTAAGTCATGAGTGAAAAAGAACTTCGGTAGAATATACTTGGCCCTGTCACCTTTGATGTATCCATCTTTAAGTTGAGCAATGCATGCTGCATTATCTTCATGCACGATTGTTGGAGCTTCCTGGCCTGAAGAAATACCACATGATTTACGAATATGTTGTATCACATTTCTTAACCATACGCATTCCCGACTCGCTTCATGAATGGCCAAGATCTCTGCATGATTCGATGAAGTGGCACTCATTGTTTGCTTCACGGAACGCCATGAAATGGCAGTACTGGAACTTGTGAAAACATATCCAGTTTGGGACCGACCGGTATGGGGATCAGACAAATATCCTGCATCTGCAAAACCAACTAGATTTCTTTCGGATGAGTTAGTATAATATAAGCCCATGTCTTTTGTACCTTGAAGGTAGCGAAATATTTGTTTCACCCCATTCCAATGTCTCCTTGTTGGACACGAGCTATATCTTGCCAATAGGTTTAGTGAAAATGATATATCGGGTCGTGTATGACTCGCAAGAAATAACAATGCCCCAATGGCACTTAAATAAGGTACTTCGGGACCAAGAATTTCCTCGTCGTCATTTGGAGGTCGAAAGGGGTCCTTTTCAACATCTAAGGTCCTTACAACTTTGTTTTTCCGAGATCTTTCATTTCAAATTCTTTCTTGAGGCATTCAACTGCCTTTGGAAGCTCCCCTGGAGTTCCAATGATATTCAGATCATCAACATATACAGCAATTATGACATATTCAGATCCAGACCTTTTTATAAAAATACATGGGCAAATAGAATCATTTCTATATCCTTCCTTTAACAAATATTCACTAAGGCGATTGTACCACATTCGCCCAGACTGCTTCAACCCATACAAAGATTTATTCAGTTTGATTGCATATTGTTCTCGAGAACTTGTTTTACATGATTCAGGCAGCTTAAACCCGTCTGGAAGCTTCATGAAGATTTCTGCATCAAGTGAGCCGTATAAATAGGCTGTCACAACATCCATTAGACGCAAATCGAGTCCTTCTTGTATTACCAGACTGATTAGATAACAAAACATAGTTGCATCCACCACAGGAGAATATGTTTCTTCATAACCTATACCCGGTCTTTGTGGAAATCCTTGTGCCACCAAGTGTGCTTTGTAACACGTAATTTCATTTATTTCATTTCGTTTTCGCACAAAGACCCATTTATACCCAATGGGTTTTACACCTTCAGGTGTACGGACTACCTATCCGAAAACTTCTCGTTTTTCAAGAGATTTTAATTCTGCCTCAATTGCGTCTTTCCATTTTGGCCAGTCATTTCTATTTTTGCATTCCGGAACTGACTTTGGTTCTTGATCCTCATCATTTTCCATAACTTCTAGCGCTACATTATATGCAAAAGCATCATCGACGTCGATTTCATTTCGGTTCCATACCTTTCTAGACATGATATAATTTATTAAGATCTCTTCATTTTCGGGTACCCGAGGTTCATCTTGAACCGTCATGTCTAATGTCCTTATAGAGGACCCTTCTAATGTTTCTTTAACCTCGACTTGACCATCTTGATTATATGCTCCCTTTTTCTTTCGAGGATTTTTATCTTTGGAACCGATTGGTCTACCACGCTTTAGGCGTGCCTTAGACTCATTAGCAATTTCTGAATGTTCTTTAGAAACATCAATTTTAACAGGAGCATTAACAGCTGGTATATGTGACTTGGTTACTCTTTTAAGGTCCATAAACGCGTCTGGTAATTGATTTGCTAACCCTTGTAAATGAATTATCTTTTGAACTTCTTGTTCACATTCTTTTGTTCGAGGATCAAGATGAGATAATGATAATTCTTTCCAACTTATTTCATTTCCCAGCTGTTTCTTTTCTCCCCCTAATGTTTGGGAATACTGACTCATTGAAATGATAATCAGCAGATCGAGCCGTAAACAAATCCCCCGTTGATGGCTCTAAATATCTAATTATAGATGGTGAATCATACCCAACATATATTCCCATTCTCCTTTGAGGTCCCATTTTTGTGCGTTGTAGTGGAGCAATTGGGACATATACTGCACAACCGAAAATTCTTAGATGGGAAATATTTGGTTCCTGACCAAAAACCAAATGTAATGGGGAGTAAGTATGGTGACTCGTTGGCCTGATACGAATTAGTTTTGCAGCATGTAGAACAGCGTGGCCCTAAGCAGAAACTGGTAGTTTTGCTTTCATAATCATGGGCCTTGCGATCATATGAATTCGCTTGATAAAAGACTCAGGGAGCCCATTTTGTGTATGAACATGAGCTACTGAATGTTCTACACTTATCCCAATAGACATACAATAGTCATTAAATGTTTGGGATGTGAACTCACCAGCATTGTCTAAACGTATTGTCTTTATAGGATAATCTGCAAAATGTGCTCTCAATCTTATTAATTGAGCAAGTAATCTCGCAAATGCCATATTGCGACTTGACAATAAGCACATATGTGACCATCGAGTCGCTGCATCGATTAAAACCATAAAGTATCTAAATGGTCCACAAGGTGGATGTATGGGCCTACATATATCCCCTTGAATTCTTTCTAGAAAATTAAGAGATTCATTCCCTACCTTAGCTGGTGATGGGCGTGTGATTAATTTTCCTTTTGAGCAGGCAACACATGTAATATCTTTAGTTTCAAAAACCTTATGGTCCTTTAATGGGTGTCCATTTGAATTTTCTAGTATCTTTCGCATCATTAATGATCCGGGATGGCCTAGCCGATCATGCCAAACGATAAATTTTTCTCGGTCAATAAGTTTTTTATTTATGACCACATTTGTTTCAACAATATTAATCTTAGTGTAATATAACCTGGATGAAAATGCGGGTAATTTTTCTAACACTTTCTTTTGACCTAAAATCACATTCGTAATATGAAGGTACTCTTCATGTCCTTCATTTGTAGTCTCAATATGATATCTATTTCGACGAATATCTTTAAAACTTAATAAATTCCTTTGAGACTTGGGGGGAAAATTGTGCATTGTCAATTTTAAACATTGTACCTTCGGGTAATAATATATGTGTTTTTCCATAACCTTTTATTAGCTTTGCACTACCCGAGATAGTACTCACATTTGATTCTTGTATGTTTAAGTGTGAGAAATATTTCTCCTTTTTGAGTATCGTGTGTGTGGTTGCACTATCCACTAGACATATGTCTTCATCATCAATAATAAGTTGTGCTACACGATCCATATTCTTCAAAATAAAACAAATATTATAAGTAAAATGTTTAACGGAATAATTAAAAGGAAATAACATGTTTTATTAAGCCAAGTGAATAATCATAGATAAAGTACGTCTCATAGGACAACATAGGTAAACTTGAAAGAAAATAAACAAAACAAAAACAAGATCATCATCAACGTGAAGGCGTTTTATTCTTGGCTTTATTGACACTCTTATTATTGGCTTTATGGATCACTCATTTACGAGGAAATCACTGACATCCAAATGAGTGTTATCATTTGGGTCTTCTGGAACACTAAGGTTGTCAATACCGAGGCTATCGATATCAAGGCTATCAATTTTCCCTTCATCATATGCAAAGTTAACTTCGACCCCTTTTCCTTTGTTCTTTTGGGATTGTTGGTAGAGTTCCATCAAATGTTTTGGTGTGCGACATGCATGGGCCCAATGATTAGAACCGCCACAACGATAACAAGCACTTTCTATGGCACCTTTTGTTTTTTCACCTCCATCATTTTTTATCATCTTACCTTTATCTTGCCAGTTTTTGTGACCACTTGTAGAACCCTGTAAAAATCCCTTGTAATTATAATCGTTAATAAATAATAAACCTCAGTTACTGTTACTGATCCCCATTATTACAGAAAAATTTGAAATTTTCTTATTATATTAATTAGTCGTGTTTACGATATAATATAATTCGTTTAATGACGGAACAAGTTCTCGACGCGTTTGACAAAACTTAAATGTTTCATTAATCCTAATTAACCCCAAATTAGTATTAATCGGGCCTCATTATTTTTTTAGCCCAACTTCTATTCGGTCCACTCTATTCTAAGCCCAAGTTCTATATTATGGTTTTATGTAAAAATCGACTAGAACCATGCTTCTAAATGCTCTTCGTTCTCTCGAATATTAAACACGACACGACTATATTTTTATGTCATCTCATCACTCACCTAGCCAACTCTTAACGTGCCAAGTTTCATCATCTAACGTTGCGTTTTACTTCAGTTTTGAAGTCGAATCTATTCGGCCTAAACAAACCCAACTCGACACAAACTATTATTTCAAAACTTAACCGTTTTGACTCTCGTTTGTTCCTACGTAATTCTGATATTCGTTATATCATAGTTCCATGTTTAAAACCAAGATTTATCACCATACTTGTTAATACTAATAATTATCCTAACCAATACAACAACTACTAGGAATGATCAAAGAAATAAGAGTGGAACATGTAATATTAGCTTCATATAAATCACACACTTAAAACAATGATACAAACCCTAATAACTACAATACCTTGAGAGCACCTTAAGAACACCAACCTCTCAAGTGAGGATGGGAGGTTCTATTTATAGTTATTGAGATGGATGGGCTTGGACTTGGGTGGGCTATTACATGGGCTTCTTTAATACAATACATAACATATAAGCTTAAGTCCAAGCCCTATTGACTAAATATACTAATTACATAACGACACGTTTAATACAATAAATAACGATAATGACCATCGCTTTTTATAAATCCTAACAATCTCCCCCTAAGGGATGGTCATTCAAATGTTGCTCGGAGTTAGTTGGTCTTTTGTCTTCATTTCCAAGTGCTTCGTGTGTCGTTGTATAATAGTCTTAGTTCTTGTTCTTTCATGCTATGTGATCTTCAAAGAATCGTCTTTGTGGATGTTCTTGCCTTCAATCAACATCTTCATGTGATGATGCATCGTGACCTTCAACATACTCATACATCTTGGACATTATACTTATGCTAACAATCTCCCCATAATCTTTCATCATATGAACTTGTTCTCGACATCTTGATTAGCTTCTTGACTTTGTCGTTTCACTTTGTCTTTAACTTGATCTTCTTGCCTTGAACTTTTACACTTGAGCTTTGTTGGAGATGTTCTTCATAAGAATGAGTATGCTGAGGTGAAGATGAATGATGTATGTGGTGATGGTTAATGGATGTTTATAGGTAGCTGCATAAAACCGTTAGTAATAATCATCCAGCGCTTACAGGTTGGGACTTTGAGATTGTCAACAGCATAGTGTGTAGACTTTCTCTAATCTCCCCCAGGCCGTTCTGAACCGGATACCCCGAGAGGGTTACACGGACACACCGAAGTGCACCCACGATTCAGTGAGTCGCTGGAGATCACCCCACGACTGTAGACCGTTTGAAGCATGTAACCATCATGATATAAAATGGCAAGATCCTTGGATCTCATTAAGACTCTTACAACTTGTGCTCTTTTTGGCGAACACAAGTGTATCATTTTGGAAGTGTTCCTAACGAGATATTTTGATGAATCTCATGGCTCTAGACTCTATTGTGTGTTTTGGTTTTTAGTCGTCGGAGGCAGGGAGCAGAGTGCCACCTTTTCAATATCAACAAATCTCGGAATGAGAGGCCGATAGATTATGCAGTGTTCTCCGTGAGAAATGAAACAAATATCTTTTGAGAGATATCTGAGTGGCTAGGAGGGGTGGTACAGTGCGTCACTGGGTCCATGACGTCTTGTCTTCAATATCAGTATCACCTTAGTGAGTACCGATAGCAGATGTATTGACCAGGTTTCTGCCCTAAGTTTTCTTGGAGGGCTATTTCTTTTCACCCTTTCAATCAACTTTTCTTTTTCATTCTTCAACCCCTTCTGTCCCTTTCTCATTTACTCCTTTTTTCAATCTTACCTAAGGACTTCTAATTCTAATCTATTGGAATTGTCCTTGGGTAGATCCCTCCGGCTCTGGCGGATCATAGGACGGTTTTTTCCTAACCTTAGTCACCTTATAACTCCATGACTATCCTAGATTTGCCATAAAACCTTTTGAAAATCTCTCAAAGTGTTTATGAGTAAACACATTTAGTTAGCACTTTGAGAGTTTTATATTTTTGAAATACTCCCCCTTCACATGTGCTCATGCATTTTTAACTAAAATTGCACATGTTGGGTAGAGTTCGCACATTTTGAATTGATCGACATTCAATGAACATGACCTTTGCGAGACACGCTTACATCACTAGTTAGACTAGCTTGAAATTATTACCCGTCCCGGTCATATTCAAAGATCATCTCTCGAATTGGTACATTCTACTCAGACAAGTCCTTTACGAGACACGTTTACATCACTGGAAAACCAGCTTGAAATTATTACCCGTCCCGGACTAGTCTTTTCGATAATGGACATTAAGTTTCGTCAATTCGAGGGTTAAAACTGAGTTTGTCTGGTGAGCATACTTTGAGATTCCACGAACTTTGATCACATTTTAATCACGTCCTCTCCCCCTCAAAAATAGCATTGATATTTTTGATATCAACTGATTAAAATGAAAGTGT
Source organism: Artemisia tridentata subsp. tridentata (assembly GCA_021014915.2). Taxonomy (NCBI): domain Eukaryota; kingdom Viridiplantae; phylum Streptophyta; class Magnoliopsida; order Asterales; family Asteraceae; genus Artemisia; species Artemisia tridentata. Next base: position 144,518,067 of record CP139509.1, read on the forward strand.
TTTTGGAGAGAGACGGATTTTTAGCATGAAAATGGAACATTTTGCATTTTTTAATTTTTATACTCCCCCTTAAAGAAAGCATATTATAAAACATTTGAGTTTCAAGAGGGAGTTTCTTGAGCACAGAATTTGAGAAAGATTTTGAAAAATCTTGATCATGTGCTCAAGATTCGTTTTGATTTGCCATTAACATTGCGAGTCCTGATCGGAAATAATCAGAAGTCATCAATGTAGCTCGGGTTCCGTACTGAAATGTACGAAAGCCGTAATGAAGAAAGTTTTGAGATCGACATGTTTTAGAAAATGTTTGAATGAACTCTCGCTCAAGCATCTGTACATGCCCGTATCATTGTTGAATGACATTTCTAGGTACGTACAGAATATTGATTTATACAAGAGACATGTCGAGAGAAGAATATTTTTGAATTTTGTATTTTATATTTTTTATGTCTTTTTGAAATTTTATATTTTTATATTTTGTTTTTGTTGGTTTTTCAAATTTTGTATTTTGTTTTTCAAAAATATTTACATGCGAAGCGTTTGGAAATAAATTCAAGAAGATTCGAGAAGACTTTCTAACTCTACGGGAGTTAGGCTTCGTATTCCAATTCGACGAACAAAGTATTCAAACCGCTCTGTTGGGAGGGCTTTAGTAAATAGATCGGCAAGTTGGTATTCAGTCTTCACGAAAAATAATTCAACAGTACCCTCTTCGACGTGTTCCTTTATGAAGTGGTAGCGGACTCTAATATGCTTGGTCTTGGAGTGCTGAACTGGATTGCACGAGATGGCTATGGCACTTTTCGAGTCACAATACATAGGTATGTGGTCGAAAGAGTAGCCATAATCTGTGAGTTGTGTCCTCATCCATAGAACTTGGGCACAACACGCAGATAGAGACACATACTCGGCTTCTGCGGTTGAAAGCGCTGTGCAGTCTTGTTTCCTTGACGACCAGCCTACTAGCTTCTCTCCCAGAAATTGTGCTCCTCCGGATGTACTTTTTGCAGTGACTTGGCAACCAGCATGATCGGCATCTGCAAAGGCTGTTAGATTGAACTCCGAATCCTTCGGATACCAAAGTCCCATGTTAATGGTTCTTCGAAGGTACCGGAAGATCCGTTTAACCTCTTTGAGGTGAAGTTCGGTAGGCCTTGCCTGAAACCGTGCTAATAAACAAGCAGCAAATTGTATATCGGGTCGGCTAGCAGTTAAGTACATGAGAGACCCAATCATGCTCCGATATTTCTTCGGATCAATGGGTTTCCCATATAGGTCAGCACCAATTTTAGGTGAGGTGACCATCGGAGTACAAACAGAGTCACAATTTTCCATTCCATGTTTCTTTAAAATCTCAATTGTATATTTTGCTTGATTAATAAAAATACCATGATGGGATTGATGGATTTGAAGTCCAAGGAAGAATTTTAATTCGCCCATCATAGACATTTCAAATTTACTTTTCATGAGATTTGCAAAATGTTTTGAATGTTCAGGATTAGTGGATCCAAATATTATGTCGTCCACGTAAATCTGAACAATCAAAATGTCATCTTTAAACTTTTTGGTAAACAAGGTCTGGTCAATTGTTCCTTTGGAGAAATGATTTAACAGCAAGAAAGATGAGAGTTCATCGTATCATGCCTTTGGGGCTTGTTTTAGACCATAGATAGCCTTTTTGAGCTTGTAGACGTAGTCGGGATGATCTTTGTCAATGAATCCATCTGGCTGACTCACGTACACCTCTTCCTTCAGAGTTCCATTCAAGAAAGCCGTCTTGATATCCATCTGATAGACCGTGATGTTCTTGTGAGCCGCGTATGCTAAGAAAATCCTGACCGCTTCAAGTCTAGCTACTGGCGCAAATGACTCATCAAAATCGATTCCCTCTTCCTGTCTAAATCCCTTGGCCACGAGACGAGCTTTTGTTGCGAATTACAGTCATCTCTTCATCCTTTTTATTCTTCCATATCCACTTAAGATCAATGACCAGTTTGTCGAGAGGTCTTGGCACTAAATCCCAAGTGTCATGAAGTCGATATTAGAGAAGTTCTTCCTGCATTGCTTCAATCCATGCATCATCTGACATTGCTTCCCGAATGTTCTTTGGCTCTTTTAAACTAACTGAGCAGGCAAAGATGCACATATCACAATCGGTAGCGAGTTGTCTTCTCGTCTGTACTGGCCTAGAAGGTTCACCAATGACATGTTCTATTGGATGGTCTTTAGTCTACTTTAACGTTGAAGGGTATCTTGAATCTAACGAATGCGTGTTTGAAGGTTCATATAACCGAGAAGTAGATTCAGCAGATTCCGTAACAAATGGGTTTTCAAATGGTTCTTCTTCTTCTAACACAGCATCATTTGGGTATGGTTCTTCTTGATTTGGTGTTGTTGGGTTTTGCTCATCAACTGTAGGTAAACCAATCTCAATTACTGGAATGGCAGGAGTAGATGTAGATGATATTGACGCGGAGGGAGTTGGTGCTTCAACTTCGATAGTAGTAGATGCATCTTGTGGTGGCTGTGGTGGTTGATGTTGAGCGGGTGCAGCGGAACGTTGGTGTGATATATCTATTGAAGCTCCACCATAGTATTCATCATACATAAACTCGAAGAAATTTTCCAGTTCTTGATTTGTAGGTTTATCATTGTTAGTTGACTGAGCTCCTTGGGGTGTGAGTTCTGAACTGATGTGTCCAGAAGTTTGACTTTGTGGTGTGGGTCCTAATCTGATGCGATTAGAAGCCATTGGGTTAAGCGCGGGTTCTAGAGTGAGTCTCTCGGAAGCCATTCAGAGTGGCGCAGCGGAAGCGTGGTGGGCCCATAACCCACAGGTCCCAGGATCGAAACCTAGCTCTGATACCACTTGATAATACTAATAATTATCCTAACCAATACAACAACTACTAGGAATGATCAAAGAAATAAGAGTGGAACATGTAATATTAGCTTCATATAAATCACACACTTAAAACAATGATACAAACCCTAATGACTACAATACCTTGAGAGCACCTTAAGAACACCAACCTCTCAAGTGAGGATGGGAGGTTCTATTTATAGTTATTGAGATGGATGGGCTTGGACTTGGGTGGGCTATTACATGGGCTTCTTTAATACAATACATAACATATAAGCTTAAGTCCAAGCCCTATTGACTAAATATACTAATTACACAACGACACGTTTAATACAATAAATAAAGACAATGACCATGGTTTTTTGTAAATCCTAACAATACTCCATATGTTGCACGATTTCATCAAATCGTATATATAAATAAATGGTGATCGACATCATGGTTGACTCACAAGGACACACACCTTGTTTCATGCTCTCACAAGCCAATATTATAATCATAGGATGGCTGTGAATTCTCTAATATTGACTGACAATGGCTAGTTACTAGCATGGTGAATTATTGAAAACAA